>CM076584.1:674587928-674910762 GCA_034641835.2 Pinus albicaulis | reverse complement strand
CCCTATTACCATCTATAACTGAGGATGTGGCTAAGGGTGGCATCATCACAGAAGAGTAAGTTATCACTCGTGCCCAATATTTATAATTGACTTATACTCAGTCTGGCACGCTCTATGAAAAAATTCCTAATGCGCCGAGATCTAATTTTACCATTCCTCCTCAATTAAAGGACTCTCATGCTGGAGACGGCTTAATAGGCACCGCAAGCATACACCACATTATTGCATCTAATCTCGCTCCTGCTTCTGAAATTAATGCCATGTCATTTGACAAAGGAAAAAGTGACAAGCAACCCGAAAGTAAGAAAAAGGGGAAATCTAAGAAAAAGCAAACTTCTAACTCGTAGGAAAGATCATCTGATCAATCGTCTAGAACTAGGAAACCTCATTATCCATGCATAATATGTAATGAGGAAATTTTTTTTAGGGATTGTTCTTACCATGCTGAAGTCTCAAAAATCATCAAGACTTCCCATGCATCAGCTGTGTTGACAGACCCATTTCCAAATCTAGACACAAAAATGGTTGCTACGGATCCAGCTCCTAGTTCCCAAGTGTTAATGTTATCTATCACAAAACCTTCAATAGATATTTTGGTGTCAACGTGTAATAAATATTATGGTATTCAGGCCACTAATCAACCTACTACCTAGACAAAAAATCAATCTACGGAATCAGTATCGTCTAATTCTATTCCTGAATTGACAATCAAGCCACCAAAGGGAATAATTCATAAATCGACATATAATCCTCGAGCAAGAGCTGCAGAAAATTATAATATAGTTGAAGATTTGGCTCAATCCCCTTCAGCTGTGTCTGCTCTTGAGGTATTACAAAATTTTCTCTCCCAAAAACAGTCTTTATTGTCGGCTATTGGTGGATTTGATCTGACTAATTCTAATATTGTCATCTTTAATCATATGGGCTATGTGCCGCAATTACCGGCATAATTGGCATTCTCCATACAGGTAAATGTTCTCAATCACCTTGTTCATCGCACTCTTATTAATGAAGGAGTATCTACATGAATTATGTCTCTTAATTTTTGGAAGTCACTTAGCTCGCCGCACTTATCACAATCATCAACGACGTTGAAGGCATTTGATGGATGTACATATAAACCTTGTGGTATTATTAATAACCTACATGTTGAACTAGGGGAAAACTAGTGAATATTGATTTTGAGGTTTTTGACGGACCCCCTTGACTATAATATTTTACTTGGAAGGCCATGGGTATATGCAATGGCTGCAATTGTTTCTACATATTTTAGAATGATTTCCTTTCCACATAAAGGTACAATCACAGTAATTAATCAACTATCCTTATTTTCCTCTGCTTCATAGGTAACTGGAAGCATTCCATTCATTCACATACCCCAAATAGAACTTCAAAACATTGGTGTAGGACTCTTAAAGGATTCCACTCTTATCATAACCTTTTCATTACTGCTGCCCACGACGTTGGCAAAAATTGCAAGTATAGAGACCTGCTACATGATATCTTCCACTCTATCTGGCTTAAGGGAGAGTATGGGTGATTCTGATATTTCTATGTTGGATGAGTGTCTGCTGCCAAACCCTATTGAGTTGGCATAGCAATCAATCTATCTGGCTTGGGCAGAAAATCCGAAATCAATGTCACCGAGTGTTTGGGTTGATCGTTCCTTAGATTTTGGTACTCCATCTGATCCATTTTCCTCAATGTTCTTGACATATGAGAATATTTCGGAAGCCATGATGTAAGAGGGAGAATCATGGGAAGATTATAATCATCGTTCCCATATTCTTGATTATGAAGAAAATAATCTTAGCAAACTATATCACCCATCCATCAAAAAATTCTTTTTGAATTATTTACCCATTAATGCAATCGATTCCGAGAAAAATTCGTCAAATATTTAAGAAACCATTTCTATCGATATTTCGACCAAAATTGGCATTGTAGAAAATATTCATCTCAGTGTATCTTGTTCTCCATCAGAACTCGAATCATATCTCTCTCTCTTTCGTGAATTCCGTGATGTATTTTCTTGTTCTTAAGAGGAAATGTCAGGCAAAGATACTAGTATAGTTGAACACACTATTAATACGTATCTTGATGTCAAATCAGTGCGTCAACGACTTCATCCTGTTCATTCGAAGAAAGCCGCTGCCATCAAAGAAGAATTTGAAAACCTTTTGCGTGCTAGTTTCATATACCCTGTTTCGCTAACTGAGTGGGTTTCCAATATCGTTCCTGTTATGAAAAAATAAGGAACCATTAGAATGTGCATCAATTATCGGGATGTCAAGCTTTCTTGTCCAAAAGACAACTATCCTACTCCCTTTATTGACCAAATTACTGACGATTGTGCTGGATGTGAAATATTTTCATTCATGGAAGGATTTTCTGACTACAATCAAATCAATATCTGCCTAGATGATCAACATAAGACAACATTCATCTGTCCCTGGGGCACATACGCTTATAGGAAACTACCATTTGGTTTAAAGAATGCTAGGGAAACTTTTCAGAGAGAAATGGATTATGCTTTCAATGACATGAAGCACATTTTTCAACCGTATCTAGATGATTTACCAGCGCATTCACGAAATCAGACTGATCACCTGATGCATTTGAGAGCCATTTTCTTACGCTGCCAACACTACAAAATATGCCTCAATCTACATAAATGTGTGTTTTGTGTTGGTTCTAGTTGTTTTCCTGGATTCGTAGTCTCAAAAGAAGGAATTTGAATCGACCCATTGAAGGTTTAGGCCATGCTTGATTTTCCTGCGCCATAAAACTTACTTTAGATACAGAAACTTCAAGGAAAGGCTAACTTCCTAAGAAGGTTCATTCCAAACTATGCCGAAATGGCTAAAGGATTTACTTGACTATTGAAAAAATGGGTTCCCTTCCATTGGGAGCAAGTTGCGCAAGATTCTTTTAATGCTGTCAAGGACACTCTTGTCCGAGCGTCATTAATGTATCCCCCTAATTATCAAAATGATTATTTCCTATATATCGTCACGGCTGAAATGACTATTGCTATGGTATTAGTCCAAGTATAAGATGGAATTGAACGTCTGAACTATTATTTGAGTCGTAATCTCAATGATACGGAAGTTAAGCATTCATACGTAGAAAATCTTGCCTTCGAAGCTGTTCAAGTTGTCCAAAGATTTCGCCATTATATCCTGCTCCGAAAAACAACTATAGTTTCGGATTGCAACCCCATGACTTATATATTATCACTTCAATTTCTCGGGGGAAAATATTCAAAATGGATTGTCATTTTGTAGGAATTTGATTTGGAATTCATCAAATCCAAGTCAAAGAAGTTTTTAGTTTTGGCTGAGCTTCTCTGTGACCTTCCCTTTGATAGTACTGCAACTATGTCGGAACCATCAATTCTTGATGAGTCTTTGTTTATGATTGGATCATCTAATCCTTGGTATGGGGATTTCATCATTTATCTCCAAACCCAAACTTTTTGACCTGATACCTCTCGTTCTAAATAATGACGTATTCAATACCAAGCCAAAGATTTTCTGATTGTCGGTGATATAATTTATCGCGTAGTGTCGATACCATTTTAAGGAGGTGCCTCATTCATGAGGAGGCTGAAAAAGTGTTAAATGATTGTCATGCTAGGGCTTGTGGTGGAAATTTATCTGGATATGCTACCACGCAAAAGATACTCTGCGCTAGTTACTTTTGGCCTACTATTTTTCGAGATTTCATCCTTGTGGTCAAAAGTTGTCATGCGTGCCAAATTTTTTATCGTAAAATCTGCAAACCACCAGCGACAATGCATCCTGTTGTCTCTGTGGGACTATTTTCGAAATGGGTTATTGACTTCATGACCTGTAACCCTCGTTTTTCCGGGGGGGGGCACAGTTATATTATTGTCGTAGTCGACTATTTTACCAAATGGGCCAAAACGATGCCTACATTCAACAACATGAGACAGACAATTGCATTGTTTTTCTTTAATCATGTTATTGCATGGTTTGGGGTCCCACAGGCTATAGTTACAGATCATGGGAAGCATTTTTGCAACCACATGATGTCTGAATTGACTGCCAAGTTAGGATTGTCACATGATAATTCTACTCCTTATTATCCACAATCAAATGGATAAGTTGAAGTTATCAACAAAATTATTAAATGTATGCTTAAACGAATGATAGGAGTTCGTAAAAGAAACTGGCATTTGATCCTATGGTCCGCCTTGTGGGAATATCGAACCTCAGTGAGAAAAATTACTGGCTTTACTCCTTTTCAGTTGGTGTATGGTCTAGAAGCTATCTTACCAATCCAATGTGAAATGCCATCGTTAAAACTCGCGATTGACTTGTTACCTGACACCTTAGAAGAAGAAGCGTGTCTCCTTAACCTCATCCATCTTGATGAAATGCATCGTGAAGCCCAATTGGCCAATGAAGTGCACAAGAGACATATAAAGGCGCAATACGATAAAGATGTCCAGCCTCGCATTTTCTTAGAGGGCAACTTGGTCCTTCTTTACAATCAAGCAGTTGATGTAATAGGTACAGGAAAATTTGAGCCATTATGGCACAACCCCTATATTGTCAAAATATTTCTTGCTAAGGGCACCCATGATTTGGTTGACTATGATGGAGTTCCATTGGCACAGCCTATAAGTGGGTTTTATTTGAAACGTTACTATGCTTAATCATGAGCATAGTAATTTTTTGTATTATATTGTATATGTATGTTGTTGATTTGCATTCACTATCTTAATTTGCTTTTAGAGTTTTCTTGACATTAGTAATATGTTGGGAGAAATACTGAGAGGGGGGGGGGGGGTGAATCAGTATTTAGGGCTGAACTATTTTTCTTTTCTTTCTCTTAAAACCTTAAGTTACAGTACTGCATCCAACATGTATGTACATATATCTTATTATGTTTTTAATTAGAGCATTGCATCAGATAAGCATTAAGCATGAACAGAACAAACCATCAAACATACACAACACATATGAACATCAGGATTTAAGGTGGAAACCCAATTTGGGAGAAAACCACCGCTGCCGTAATCTCAGTCTTCAATATTTATTATAGAGAAAACTTCTTACAATATATGCTGGTGCAGACTTATACCAGCACGCAGGCACCCACCTGCAGAAGGCTACAACCTTCTCTCGTTTACCAGCTACCACTGGAAGGGAGATACAACCCCCTCTCTGAAGGCTTCGACCCTTAGTACTACTGCAGACCTTGTTTCATCAATTTTTATACTGGATCCACCAATTTCCATACGACATACCTTGCAGGTTACCAGATTTATTTATCTTCTGTATACTCACACCAGTTCTTCATGGTATCGTCTGTCATTCAAACCAGAGATTTTATCATCGTTAGATTATATTCATGGGTGCATCATGGTCTCAGATTTATCAGTTAAGAACAGAGCTCGCCCATACAGATATTCTTTTTATAAAATTTATTCACAACCCTTACAATGCACACCTCGTTCTTTATTTTTCTTCTCCTTATATAGTTCTCCCTTTATTAAAACCATGAGTCAAAACCACGAACCACTAGTGGTATTGTTTTTAGTTTGTCCCATGGGGCCTTTGATCTCTTTTTAATTTATTTATCAATTTTAAAGAAATTGATAAATAATTATATTTACAACTTTTTGAATTCCCAAGCCTTATATCTAAAGTTTAACCCTTCGGAATTTATAGAAACATCCAACGCTTCAAAATAAATTAATATTGCAATAAAACTTTGATCTCGGGCCCACATACATAGTTAATATCCAATCCAATACGCCCATCGTACCACAGTAAACCTCGTGCAAGTCTAGCGTCTGATCACCGTTAGATTAACAAGCTTCTAGATCAACGAAGTGTATGCATATCACTTCGGCCTCCGATACCGAACGTTAACGGGTGATGGCCCGCCGTACCTATGTTAATCTTCACGCACCTTCAACAAATAATGACTGTCTGATGACCTCTTCCCAGATCAACGACGGTCAACGATATCGTTGGGCGTCCTGGGTCGAACTATAACGCGCGATGGCGCACAATAAAAAGCGGTTTTATAAAATCGTATAGGGATACGTGTCGAGTATTCTATGGAATCGCTCCTCATCCGGAAATACCGCTTACTCCGCATAGGTGGTGCATTGAAAACCGTAAACCACCTTTACTATTCATATGGTCATGGTTTCACTCATCCATGCAGGGTTCTGTCGCCTTTTTAAAAGTATTATTATAATTAAATTGCTCTTTAATGTTTTACGTTCCGTCGTCACCAAGTGTTCCGCTACTCCATTAATCTGTGCCATCTCCCATCAACTCCCTCATCAGATACAGAGTATTATTCAACCCTTCCAATTACACAGGACATCATTCAACTCTATTACAGAGATTATTCACACAGAGGTTCAGGGGATTCCATACAAGAATTACATTAGTCAATACACATATAATACACATATCCTAACTCTGCAATGATGAATTGATTCTTATTGTGCGCCATAGGTATCCTCTGCCCATTATGAAATTGATTACACAGGTCATGTAAATTCCAGATTTACTCAACCATTCTTAACATAATTCCATGATTCTTCATCCACATACACAAATCTTGGCTAGATATTCAATTTTTCCTTCAATCTTTTGCCTTGACTCTTCCTAGCAGCTCTACCTCTCTGTTTCTTTTGCCTTCCTGTCTTTTCTTTTCCAATTCCTTTGCCATCAATGAAAATATTTCCAAAAATCTCCCCCTTTGGCATTGATGGCAATACTCTTCCTCTGATGGCCTTACAGAAGCCATTTGTTGATTTTCCTCCCCCTTTGACATCAATGGAAAAAATTTTGATCAAGATCCTTTAAACCGATAATGCCATGCTCCCCCTGAGATAATGCTGCATCTTTAAACATAATATGATCAACAATTCATCCTTTTCATATGACCAATGCTTCACCTGAACCTGTGCATTCAGAGCACTTCACAACCAAATTAATCTTTTGTATTTAAGTTGACCTGGTCCTCTGCATGGTAGAGACTACTCCCAGTTTCTGTCTGAGATATTCGAACGCTTCCCTGGGTAGAGGTTTGGTAAATATATCAACAACTTGTTCTTTGGAGGAAACATACTCTAATTTCACCTTTTGTTCAAGCACTTGTTCACGTAAGAAGTGATATTTGATGGGAATGTGCTTGGTCTTGGAATGCATAACAAGATTCTTTGAGATACTGATAGCACTTGTATTATCACACATAATGGAGATAGGAGGTGAAAATTTGATTTGAAAGTCTTGTAGGGTTTTCATCATCCAGAGAAGTTGAGTGCAACATGATGCAACAGCCACATATTTTTCTTCTGCTATAGATAAGGAAATGGAGCTTTGCTTCTTGCTGAACCAAGATACTAATCGGGGCCCCATATAGAATGCACCACCACTAGTGCTTTTCCGATCATCAACACTTCCAGCCCAATCTGCATCAGTGTATGCATGAAGAGTAAGATCAACATTCTTTGGATACCATAGTCCAAAGTCTTGAGTTCCTTGTAGATATTTGAATATTCTTTTCACAACCTGAAGATGAGACTCTTTTGGATTAGCTTGGAATCGTCCAACAATCCCAACTGCATGCATGATGTCTGGTCTTGTCCCAGTGAGATAAAGTAGACTTCCTATCATAGATCTGTATTCTGGTTGATTCACCGTGGGGGAACCATCAGTAGAACTGAGATTACATCCGATTATCATTGGTGTACTTACAGGTTTGCAATCTTCCATGCCATACTTCTTCAGGATTTTCTTGAGGTATTTTTCTTGTGATAAGAATATGCCATCTGTTGCTTGTTGCACTTGCAAGCCAAGAAAGAATGTTAGTTCCCCAAGAAAAGACATTTCAAATTCTTGCTGCATATCAGAAGAAAATTTCTGACTCATAGACTCTTTATTACTTCCAAAAATGATATCATCAACATATACAACTACAATCAAAAGTTTGTCATTTTCAGTTTTTGTTTACAAGTTGCTATCAGCAGACCCTTTTGAAAATCCTTTTTGATGAAGATATTTGTCAAGACGATAGTACCATGACCTTGGAGCTTGTTTGAGACCATATAGAGCCTTTTTAAGTCTACAAACAAGTTTTTCATCATTTCCCAAAATGAATCCTTCTGGTTGTTCTATATAAACTTCTTCTTCTAGATCACCATTGAGAAAAGCAGATTTAACATCCATTTGATAAACTTTGAATTTTTGGAAGCTTGAAAAAGCAAGAAACATTCTTATGGATTCAAGTCTGGCTACAGGAGCAAAGGTTTCTTCAAAGTCTATACCTTCTTGTTGAGCATACCCTTTGCACACAAGTCTAGCTTTATTTCTTATAACATCCCCATTCTCATTTAACTTGTTTTTGAATATCCATTTAGTTCCAATAACATTTTTGTCATGAGGCCTTGGTACTAATTCCCAAGTATGATTCTTTTCAATTTGATCAAGCTCTTCATTCATGGCTTGGATCCAACATTCATCTTTGCTAGCTTGACTGACACTGTGAGGTTCAATAGTGGACAAAAATGCCAGATTGCTAGAAGATCCCACAAGAGTCCTTCTTGTTTGTACACCTGATCCCTTTTCTCCCAAAATTTGAGATTCTGGATGATTCTTTTGAACATATCTAGATGGAGCCTTTTCAGACAAATTCTCTTCGAGTTATTCACTGGGTTCACTGTTTACATCATTACTATTTGATGTAGAAGGATATGTGTCATCATCATCTTCATCTGTTGTATGCTTTTCTTCTTTTGGAGTTGCAAGAGACTCATCAATAACGACATCAATACATTCAACAATCTTCCGAAGTCTTTTATTGTAACATTTATATGCCCTACTCCTAGAGGAGTAACCAAGAAATATTCCTTCATCTACTCTGGGTTCAAACTTGCCAAGTTTTTCATCATTATTCTTGATAAAGCATTCGCTCCCAAAAATTCTAAAATGCTTTATAGTGGGAGGATTACCATACCAGAGTTCATATGGAGTTTTATCACTATTTACACGAACATGTGCTTTGTTGATAATGTTTACTGCGGTATGTGCTGATTCTCCCCAAAATGTGTCAGGTGTTTCGGAATCATCAAGCATAGCTCTAGCCATTTGTTGAACTGTTCTGTTCATTCTTTCTGCAACACCATTCTGTTGTGGAGTGCCAGCTACAGAGAACTGCCTTTTTATACCATGTTGTTCACAAAATTCAAGGAACTCATTGGATGTATATTCTCCTCCTCGATCAGATCTGAGACACTTGATTTTTAGATCTAATTCATTCTCAACTAGTGCTTTGAAGATCTGAAACTTCTCAAATGCTTCATCTTTGTGTTTAAGCAACCCAATCCAACACATTCTAGAAAAATCATCAATGAATAAGATATAGTATTCTTCACCACGTGGTCAATTTTTCCTCATAGGTCCACATATGTCAGTATGAATGAGTTCAAGAGGCTTACTTGATGATCCTTCCTTGGCATTAAATTGTACCCTGGTTTGCTTGCCGAATTGGCAGGATTTGCATATGATATTTTCAGGTAGGGTAATATTGGGAAGATCACGAACAACTTTAAGTCTACTTGATTTGTTAATTTGAGAGAATCTCAGATGCCCCAACCTTCTATGCCATATCCAATTTTCTGAAGATTTACTCAAATAACATTTTTCTTTGGGGTTCTTCAATATATACAGGTTGTTTGGAGTTCTTTTTCCTTTTATAATTGCTTTACCTGTATCAAGATCACGTACCACACATTCTTTTGAACTAAAGACAACTTTAGTTCCTTGATCACACATTTGAATTACACTTAACAAGTTATGCTTTAATCCATCCACATACATGACTTCATTAGCTTTCACCTTTTCTTTTAGAAAAACAGACCCTTTTCCCTTAATGACCGCAGGAGTGTCATTTCCAAATGTAACATTTTTTTCTTTTTCTAGAGCACTATATGCGAGAAGTTTGTCTTTATCACATGTCATGTGTCTTGAGCATCCACTATCAATGTACCATTGGTTTTCTTCATCTTCTGCAAATAACGCTATACCACAATTTTCAACTTGTAATTCCTTCTTTTTCCATATTTTGGAGTTTGAAGGAACATGTTCTTTTGGCTGAACTTTGCTCCTGCATTCAGATTCTTCATGGCCAAATTTATTGCAATAAGCACATTCAACTTCATTTTGAAGAGGAGAAAAATTGTTATAAGTATTCTTCTTTGTTTCAATATCAATCATGTTCTTTCTTGCTTCTCTTGTCATGATGGTTTTATATGCAACACATTGAATAGATTTATGACCAAAATTGTGACATGAGAAACATTGTCCATTGAAGAATAAATTTATGCGATCATAAAATCTTCTATATGAATTTACTTGTTGATTGGTGTTTCTTTGAAAGACATTCCTGTTAGTGTTATTTGAATTGAGATGTTCATTCGTTACCTGTGAAGATTCTTTATTCCCTTGCTGAGTGGCGGCATGTTGTAAACCAGTTGTAACTGCTTTTCGATAATTTGATGCTGAAGCCTGAGAAGATTCTCCGATATATCCAAGACCTATTTTTACAAAAGGAGAACGTTGTACCTTGATAATCTCATCTAAGGTTTTAGATCCTTTAGCAAATCTAAGATTCAGAGTCTTTACTTTCTCAAGTTCTTTTCTTAGACTTACTACTTCACACTCTAATTTCTCATTGTGTTTCTCCTTTTCTTCAAGCTGATTTTTCAGGGTTTCTATGGTTATTTTACTCTCTTCTAAGAAAATTTTGAGTTTATTGTTTTCATAAAGAAAATCATTGTCTTCTATAGAATCCACAAAAGTATCATTTTCTTCTCTATATTATTTTTCAAATTCCATAAGAATTCTAAGATCTTGTTCATATTCTTCCTCACTATCAGATAACCCATCACTATCTTCATGAGTATAGTAACTCTGCCTGGTGCTAAAACGATTATTATTTCTTCTTGCTACTTCCTTCCCCTTTTTATGTGTTTCTTTATAAGGAAACTTAGCATCATAATGACCAACTCTTCCACAATCAAAACATTTTAAAGGAAACTTACCTCTGAACCGTCCTGTGCCAAGTTGAAGTTTCTTTACAAAGTTTATCTCATCTTCTTCTGAGATATATCCTGATCCTTCTGATTTTTGTACTTCCTTCCCTTTTGTAGAAGTTCTAAAGACTGCTTCTTTGACTTCAGAGGGTCCTCCTCTTCTCATTTCATATGCAGTTAGTATGCCATGAAGTTGCACCACAGTGAGATTTTGAAGATCCTGCTTTTCTGCAAGGGCTGAAACTTTTGACTCAAATTTCGTCATTAGTGATCTTAAGACTTTCTCAACCAAAGTAGATTCGGTTATTGTTTCTCCCATATTTCTCATACGATTTACAATATCATCAAGATGTAAAAAGAAATTGGCAATGCTCTCTTCATTATCCATTTTTAGATTCTCATATTGAATTCTGAGAGTTTGGAGTTTAGCACTTTTTACCTTTGTATCACCTTCATAAATTAGAATGATTTTGTCCCATATTTTCTTTGCTGTATTCAGCTGCATGACTTTGACAAATTCTGATTCAGTTAGACTTCCCAATAGAGCATTGACCGCCTTTGAATTTGTTTCATAATTCTTTCTTTCCGTCGGATCTGTTGGTACTGCAGCCGGATATTGATATCCTTGTTCAACAATTGCCCATACCTCTACTCCCAGAGACTGAAGATAGGACCTCATCCTTGTTTTCCAGAAGATTAAATTATTTCCATTAAAGAGCAGAGGCCTGATAGATGTTGTTCCATCTTGATTTCTCATCTTGCTTGATCTTCCTTCTAGCGGCTAAATTTTTTCAGAAGGACCTGCTCTGAAACCAATTGTTGGGAGAAATACTGAGAGGGGGGGGGGTGAATCAGTATTTAGGGCTGAACTATTTTTCTTTTCTTTCTCTTAAAATTTTAATTTACAGTACTGCATCCAACATGTATGTACAGATATCTTATTATGTTTTTACTTAGAGCATTGCATCAGATAAGCATTAAGCATGAACAGAAAAAACCATCAAACATACACAACACATATGAACACTAGGATTTAAGGTGGAAACCTAATTTGGGAGAAAACCACCGCTATCGTAATCTCAGTCTTCAATATTTATTATAGAGAAAACTTCTTACAATATATGCTGGTGCAGACTTATACCAGCACGCAGGCACCCACCTGTAGAAGGCTACAACCTTCTCTCGTTTACCAGCTACCACTGGAAGGGAGCTATAACCCCCTCTCTGAAGGCTTCGACCCTCAGTACTACTGCAGACCTTGTTTCATCAATTTTTATAATGGATCCACCAATTTCCATACGACATACCTTGCCGGTTACCAGATTTATTTATCTTCTGTATACTCACACCAGTTCTTCATGGTATCGTCTGTCATTCAGACCAGAGATTTTATCATCGTCAGATTATATTCATGGGTGCATCGTGGTCTCAGATTTATCAGTTAAGAATAGAGCTCGCCCATACAGATATTCTTTTTAGAAAATTTATTCACAACCTCTACAATGCACACCTCGTTCTTTATTTTTCTTCTCCTTATATAGTTCTCCCTTTATTAAAACCTTGAGTCAAAACCATGAACCGCTAGTGGTATTCTTTTTAGTTTGTCCCACGGGGCCTTTGATCTCTTTTTAATTTATTTATCAATTTTAAAGAAATTGATAAATAATTATATTTACAACTTTCTCAATTCCCAAGCCTTATATATAAAGTTTAACCCTTCGGACTTTATAGAAACATCCAACGCTTCCAAATAAATTAATCTTACGATAAACCTTTGATCTCGGGCCCACATACATAGTTAATATCCAATCCAATACGCCCATCATACCACAGTAAACCTTGTGCAAGTCCAGCGTCCGATCACCGTTAGATTAACAAGCTTCTAGATCAACGGCGTGTATGCATATCGCTTCGATCTCTGATACCGAACGTTAACGGGCGATGGCCCTCCGTACCTATGTTAATATTCACGCACCTTCAAAAAATAATGACCGTCTGATGACCTCTTCCCAGATCAACGGCGCTCAATGATATCGCTGGGCATCCTGGGTCGAACTATAACGCGCGATGGCACACAGTAAAAATCGATTTTATAAAATTGTACAGGGACGTGTGTCGAGTATTCTATGGAATCACTCCTCATCTGGAAATACTGCTTACTCTGCATAGGTGGTGCGATGAAAACCGTAAACCACCTTTACTGTTCATATGCTCATGGTTCCGCTCATCCATGCAGGGTTCTGTCGCCTTTTTAAAAGTATTATTATAATTAAATTGCTCTTTAATGTTTTTCATTCCGTCGTCACCAAGTGTTCCGCTACTCCATTAATCTGCGCCATCTCCCATCAACTCCCTCATCAGATACAGAGTATTATTCAACCCTTCCAATTACACAGGACATCATTCGATTCTATTACAGAGATTATTCACACAGAGGTTCAGGGGATTCCATACAAGAATTACATCAGTCAATACACATATAATACACATATCCTAACTCTGCAACGATGAATTCATTCTTCTTGTGCACCGTAGGTATCCTCTACCCATTATGAAATTGATTACATAGGTCATGTAAATTCCAGATTTACTCAACCATTCTTAACATAATTCCACGATTCTTCATCCACATACACAAATCTTGGCCAGATATTCAATTTTTCCTTCAATATTTTTCCTTGACTCTTCCTAGCAGCTCTACCTCTCTGTTTCTTTTTCCTTCCTGTCTTTTCTTTGCCAATTCCTTTGCCATCAATGACAATATTTTTAACATAATCTGCTTTACATTTCATCACAGATGTATGAATCTTCAGAACCCTTTATTGGATATGATTATGGTGCTAGTCGTAGTACGCAAAATCTATCCTCTGCAGCGTGGGCCATTTTCGCTCCGAACGACGAGTTAGTGAGTTTTCAAGGGATTTGTATTGGTAGATCGACAAACAATATTGCTGAGTATAGCACGTTGATCGAACTTCAATCTGATGCCATTTCATTTGGTATTAACCATATCATCATAAGGTTATACTCACAACTTGTGGTATTACAACTTACTAGTGTTTATACTATTAGAAATCCAACATTGCATAGATTGCTCCTTAGAGTTCGACTTTTGGAAAGACACTTTGATTTTATTCAATATTAACACATTTCCAGAAATTTGAACACATTGACTGATTCATTAGCTAATCAAGTTTTAGATAGACATTTGCAACATATGTAAAGAAAACATTCACGTCATTGAATAGGATTGCAGAATAAACATAGGAAAAACTCTAAAATCATATAGATAGATATTTATAGGATTTTACAAAAATTTGTGCCCGAGACACATTGGTCATCTGACCTCAAAATGTATGAAAAATTTCACAAGTAAACTAGTTGTGCTCGTGGTAACATGCTATAGATCTAGCTATCCTATGAAGTAACTGCATCGAGCAGTTAGGAACCCCAATAATGTGTCGCTGCAGTCGCATAGGAAGCTCTTCGATTCGACAATCCGAAATCCTGAAGGTCAAACCCTCTATGTGCTAATAAAGCTCAATCAGAGTCTCAGCCATATCAAGATCCCAAAGGATGGCTCTTCCAACATCCCTCTCTACTGGCACATCTACTTCACGCTCTAGTTCCACTACTGGTTGAACACGACCAACATCTGCATTACATCAAACATTTAGTTTAGTCTTGGGAAAAAATCAAAATACAAAAAAATTGTATAAACCTTAACAAAATAAAAAAACATGGTCAAAAAATTCTTACCTATTGCACCCCACTGAGCACGTTCTCGTAATGTTGAATCTGGATCCCCTCGGAAATCAATGCCTGCATATGCATACTTTTCGATGGTGACGATCTGTCATCGGAACCAGGCAAAGAATGTAGTAGACAACACAACAGTAGATTGGCCTGCATGGCGACACATGAGTTCTAGTCATCTCTGCATTTGAGGATCTTTAGGACTAACTATATCCAGTGTCACATGTTGTGGCTGCATCAATGGAATCCGTTCCAAGGTGAAGGATATAAGGATAGAACCATAACTGAAATTATTCTTCCTTCCTCCCTTTGCTTTATTCAGTTGTTCCTTTATCTAAGATAGAACAACTTTAGATCAGTTGAAGACTGTTGGCTCCATACACTCTAACGCATACTGCATATATAATCTATTCGCTACATGTAGTGTAACGGTGCCAGCAAGTTTTGCGATCGTGAAAAGGATAGTTCTCAAGGGAAAATCTCTAACATCTAGGATGTTTATATTTCCATATTTTCTTGGCTCTGAACCTAGATAACAATGTTGCAAAACATAATCTCTCACTATCTCTCCTCCAACAATAGACCCTGAGAGTGAAATGGGCAAGCCTCTCCTCGACAAACCTGTGAGAAAGTACACATCCTCGACTGTTATAGGAACCACTTGGTTCTTAATATGAAATTCCTTGATTGTTGGATCCCATGTTCGAACTAAGAACTCCAATAGTTCTATTTTTTGCCTCATCCCAGACAATTTGAAGTACTTAAGCAGTCCACAATCTCTTAGGGCTCCTACTGTACCTGGATCATTTAAGGCAATTATATCCTGTTCTTCATGTTCTCTTTCCCTCCATGTAGTCGTTATTGTAATTCGATGGAAACCTAAAATACAACCATAAGATCCATTAGATTCCATTCATTGCAAAAAAGTAGGCAAATTTTGGGCATAATGAGAAAATCAAAAACTTATATTGTGCCCAACGCACTCCCTAACAAGAGACAATGCTTTACATATGCAAGTACCCTTCACTGTACCTGCTATGCAATGTAGGTTTCGACATTTAGGGGTGTGTTGCCCTCTTTTTGGGCAGAATTTACCCTAGGGGCCTTAAAACCCTAAAAAAATTTAGTAAATGGAAATGAAATGAATGTTAAAGGAAAGAGGAGGTTAATATCACTAACATGGATCAAACGGCAACAAAAACCGTCCATAGAAACGATCACAATCATCAGCTGAAGTTCGGGGGAAAAATCAAGTTCAGAGCTCCAAAATGCAAATGGTAACTATGGAATGGTAAAAATGAATAGTGAAACTACTTTTAATAGTCATTTAATTATTTGAAAATTACATTTATTGCTATGACTATAGTTTTATTATGTTTTTATCATGAAACATGTATTTTTAATCAATTTGATGTTGTTTTGAACAAGATATACAACTGATGAACATATTAGTCATGCAGATTTATTTCAAAGAACGAATTGACCACAAAACATACTTTTTCTCCTTATTTTTCGAGCTTTGTTAAAAACGAAAAAGGATTTGAAGCGCACTTTTATTTCTTTTTTCGAGCTTCGATAACAGTGAAAAAGGAAACCCTGGAGTCTTCTTTCAAGCACTTGTCTTTACGAGCTCGTAAAAATAAATGAATTGATATCTACTCAGTATAAGTTTAACCCTTTTCCGGACTGAGATAGATTATTTATGAAAAAGGAATACCTTGGTTAACCATGACCAAAGAGGTTCTCTCAGATATTATTTTATACTTTTTTAGATATGAGTGACAAATTTACGAAAAATTACTTATGGAGTTTTCTTTTGTCCACTTTTTCAAACTCTCTAAATATGAAAAAGGACCAGCCTATCACTGTCGTTAAGCTCATTAAAACATAAAATAGAGATGGCTTGTCGATCATGGTAAGAATCGAGTTTCATTCATCGCTAGACTTGTTAAATCATTAAATAGAGATACATTATTCACTCGAAGGGTTGAATTATAGATCAAGAAAATGTTATCCTCCTCAAGCTTGTTAAAAAATAAAGAGGTACTGGTCGACAAATGACCAAAGAAAATTTGGGAAAAGTGAGAAAAATTTCTTTATGGTAGCAAGTCGTTCTTGAACATGACACTTCCTTAACTCCATGTCTGTGACTATTTGGGTTGGGTAATCATCTTAACAGTTCATTCATACCTATGGTTCATGATACCTTCACTTGGTTTTGGTTCAATGCTTCCAACTCATCACAATGTCGCTGATATGTTCAAGAGAAGTCATCCAGTGAATAAACTCATCCTTTTGCAATACTCGTAAACCTTTATTCTCATGGCCATCATCCATAAAAATTGCTATATCAAGTCATACCCTTGTCTCTGAAATCAGTAACTCCCATTTCGCAATAAGGTGACTTCTTTTCGATGACAAATCATTATCCAGGGAGTTCACTTAGAAACATCAGATTCCAATACCATGAGGCTTGTTACAGCATCGACAAGATCCTCGCTTCCAGACTTTTTACCGAAAGATTTTGTTTGGCGTTCAACATTAAATCATCTATTCACGCCTTAAGAAATGTACTGCAGTACCTTGAGGGCCATTTTCATTAATGTTGGTTCTCTCGCATTTGTTAACAGCTCACATCATTGGTTGGTAATCAAAGGATGTCTTTCCATGTTCGATGACAAATCATATATTCACATGGCTAGACTTGTACCGAATGATCGAGTGAATGAGATAAGAAAACCCTGGATCTAGTTTCAGTCATCTGAGTTGTGATTTCAGGATTTTTGTACACATCATCTGTACGGTGACCTTACATACAGATTGGGCCTATATCTATAGGCATGTCTACATTGGGCAACATTCCAATGTCGATGACTTTCTGAATTATGTACATGTTATTATATTTTTTATGTGATGAACATGGGAATGCCTACCCTCAGCAATTATGATCAAAGAGGATATATCATGATGTAATGTATTGTAATATTGATGCAGGTCGCCACTATGTTTCATCTCCAACTCATCACAGTGTAAAGCATATCAATAAAAATATTGTTGTTATTATTCTGACTTCATGCTTTAGGGGGAAATTGTTATAAGTAAATTTGGGCATCATTCCCAATGACCTGGTTAACTAGGCATCATCTCCAGGACCAATGTATAGGGTCTATCATCCCCTAACATTTCAATTGCTATAAGCCCTAAGACAAAGAACAAGACAGATCAGTCAAGGACTTTCATCTGCAAAGGTTTCCAAGGTTTGAAGTTTATAATATATCATATGAGATCTCATCAATGCTGCCTCTAAAGGGACTAAGTGAATTGCATATGCAGGTAGCCCCATGCAAGGATGCTCTAAAAAGCACTTCCCGACATCATTGGGTGTGTTGGTCACATTGGCAGCGAAATTCTCATTGTTCCGAAATCTCCACTTGGCCAGTGCCCTCTAGAAGAGTTCACATTTGTCAAACTTCGAATCCATGTGTCCATTTGACATATAAAAGATTGGGAACATGTCTTGCCTATTATTGGAAAGTCATTGATTATAAAAATACCTCATCCTCTCTATAAATTGAGCACAAATCTTAGTGTTTGATAAGGACTAATTTGTGTATAGAAATGTTGGTGGATTTTTCATTGAGGGGATTGATTTGAATGAAAATTTGCTGGAGATATCTGCATTATGATGAGGTTGGGATTTTGTTGGAGATGGTGACACTAAATCAGTGATTTGGTTGTAACCTCCCCTTCTATCATTAATAAATAATACAACTTACTTTTCCCTATATGCATCTATGTTGCCTTTGATTTTCCATATTGCAAGATCTTAGTTGATGTTTATGGTTTATGATTTACTGATTTAGCAAACTAACTTCAATAAACATCTGTATTATTTCTATCTTATGCTATTTAGTGTTCATTCTTGCAGGAAATATTTTGCACAGCCCGCTGGAATTTGAAGCTACAACAGAAGCAACAGAAGGAATCATTTGGAAGTGCTTGGATTTCAAGTAAGCATCTAATCCTTTCTGTGTGTCTGTTCTTAGTTAGGAAAAGTATTCGTATAGTCTTTAACCTGTTGTTCTAGATTAGCACCTGTCCAGGGAAGCGTGTTTTATTCGTAATTCACAATTCTGTCGAACAAGTTGGTATACTTACCAAGTATCCACACTTTTTTGCATTATATCATCCATTTAAAGCCAATACAATTTCTACTGAATTTATGGAAACAAATCAAAAGCTACATGGAAACCCAAATATTTTTGTAAGTGACAGAGATCCCATTGTCACTAGAAATTTTTGGATGAAATGATTTTCTTGTTTGGGTACTCAACTTTCTCATAGCTCATCTTATCATCCTCAATCTGATGGGAAAACTAAGATAGTGAAAAAAAATTTGGAAGGATATCTTCGTTGCTTTGTATTTGATATAAAAACACAATGAGTCAAGTGGTTACCTCTGGTTGAATGGTGGTATAACACTTCCTTCCACACTACAACAAAAATGATCCAATTTATGGCACTTTATGGATATCATCCACCATCCATCACATCATCTTTAGGAGAAAATTCTAAGGTTCATGTAGTGGAAGATCACATCGAGCATCAACAACAATTTCTCCAAGTCTTAAAGGATAACCTAACTTTGACACTGAATTGAATGAAACAATAGGCATATCAACATTGCAGTGAAAGAATTTTTGATGTAGGCGACTGGATATTTTTACAGCTACAACCATACAATCAAATGTCCCTCAAGCAAGCTAAGAAGTATAATAAATTATCACCAAAGTATTATGGTCCTTACAAGGTGTTACAAAATATTGGTAATATGGTATTGGAGCTTCCAGAATTTCCCGAGTCCACCCATTTTTCCATGTTTCATGCTTAAAGAAGGTTATAGGTGGAAAAATCCTAGTTCAAACAATATTGCCAGAACTTGGTGAGGAAGGAAAAATCATATTGGAACCTGAAGAATTCGTGGAAACAAGAACTCGACAGCTACGCAATCGATCAACTTTAGAGTATCTCATCAAGTGGGAGAACTTACCCGTTGAATATTCCACATGGGAGGATGATAATTTTATATAGAATAATCCATAACTACTCAAGTGTTGAGGACAACACTTTTTTGAAGGAGAGGAGACTGTTAGTTCCCTATAATACTAGTGTATCCCCTTATTGTTAGTGTAGCCCCCTTATCGTTATTGCTGTGCCCATTTAGTCTCCATATTACTATTATTGTGCCCCATAGAAGCCCATTATTGTTATTTGTTACTGGAAAAATGACCTCCTCATCAGCTCAAAGGATAAGGAAACATGGAAGGAATAAAATGACCTAGGTAGAGACCCATTTTTCCAATGTAACACACCCTACAGGTAGTCAGGTCAAGTTATAACACATCCTAGCCATTCAAAGGGAGTGTTAGTGCCTAGGTTAACGCTCTGTCTTGCCCAAGGGGCAGCGTTACCCATGTTTTCATGAATAAATGGAAAAATTCTGCGAAAACTGACTGGCATTTCCTGCTTTTTCTCAAAAGGAGTCAATCCAGAAGTAGCAACCTACAATGCAGGCCACTTATTAGACGTTACTAAACATAACTAAACACCTATAGAGGTAAAAATAAAGGAAAGACAAGGAAACATCAGGATTTTTCCCATGCAAACTGATTGAGAATATTGACAAGGTCTTTCCTCCCAAATTCCTATAAATTTGAGGCTTGGGCTTTTGGTCAAGGGTCGAAGGTTTCATTGTTTGTAGAGCAGAACTTTATTGTTGAGTGTGAGGCTTAAGGATTGGAAAGGTTCATTGAGAACTCTTGGCCCAAGTATCATTACACTCGGAGATAGAGCAGAGAGAGAGAGAGGAGTGAGAATACTAAGGAAGGCTTGATTCAACCAATGGTTGTAATCTTCCTTCTTATATATTAATAGAATTGTATTTGTTTTTTCCATTTGATGTTCCAATTTCACATTTATTATTTATTTGTCTATGAAGCATGATATAAATAGCTCAAATTTGCATATTTTAATGTTGATTATATGCTTGTTTAATTTCTAGTAAGTGATACCATTGTGAAGATTACACATGTGCTTTGTTTGTTTGCAGGATCTAGACTTGAAGCCGGTGAGGAAGTAATTTAGCCACACTGCTTAACGCTCTCCAATGGATATGTTGTTTACAAAGAGGTAATCCTTCAATATCTCACTTCGTCAATTATGCGTTAGTATAAACATGTGTGCAATGTCTTTGTAACTATACAACTAATCTGAATATTTTCCTCGGGCACCGAGGAGCCCCGAGAGGGATTTACATCAGCTACCACCCAAGCATTTTACCCCTAATCAGAATTGGCAACCATACTGGGGAGTTAATCCTTAGTTACCAGATTGTTTGTTTCTGAGCCTTTGACTCTTTCCCTCTATCATTTCCCACTCTGCTCACATCCCATTCTGATCAGTTCATATGCTCTGTGACCATCTCAGTAGCTCACAGTATCCAAAACAAACCCTTCCTAGCCTTTTTTTACAACTTTACCTTGATTAACACACCCCCTATGTGTAATCCAGTGCATTATAACACTATTGATGCTTAGGTACAATGTGTTAGTCCTGTCATTAATTCTCTGTAGCCTTTGCTAGCCTATGTTATCCAGTCAAAATTTTTTGTTTACACCTTTGTTGTGTTTCCATTGGCTGTTGTTGTGTGAAATAAATGTCGAATTAATTCACCAATATTTGTATATCAATATGGGCTCGTAAACACAAGCTATACTGCGCTCTCAAGGTTCAACTTTTAGAGTCAAAGTTTATATGATTCCTTATGATATTTGATTCAAGAATTGAGGCACACATAAACACATATTGTCGAAAAGAAATCAATTCATCTCATCATAAAACAGGAACAATCAGCAAAATCTGGTTTGAACACTGGAAACCCTTACGCAACCTATCTCAACATTAAATCTGAAATCAAAACCATTACCAAATAAACAACAACTTTAATTCAATAACTCATTGTTTGCAGAAAATATCAAAAACCCTAATTCTGATCTTTGGAGGTCACACTTAAAAGGAATTACCTAATCTAAGTAAACCTATAAACGGATTCCACACTCACACATTGAACTTGCAATTACTAATGGTATCCCTAATTAACTCTCATGTCAACCCTTCATACCAATTTCACTATATTGGTGTCAAGCGAAAAGGTGCACTATCACACTGGTTTGATTATCGATTTCACACACAGACTCTAGTCATGATAGCCATTAATATTTCATACCTGACCAACCCATTTGTATATGTATTACTCACTTTTGATAGTTTCAATTCCACAACTTCTACTTTTCAAACCAAACTAAAATAAACTCAAGTTATCAAAATTGCACAACTGCACTCTGGAGATCAGCTTTTAATTACAGTTGTCTTTCATCAAACTTCCAACTATAATCTGGCAAAATTACTCAAACTTCTACAACAATCGACACTCTGGTTTCTGCAATAAGATAATGCTCTCAATTCAATCAACACACGCTGCATTAAGACACAGAAATAGAAATGAATTCAATATAGAAACTAAAAGTTGCCAAGTTCACATAAATTGCCACTGGAAGTCATCTAATCATCCTTTGAAACTTGCAATAAAATGTTTCAACCTTTAATGAATGATTTCTTTTGAACCAAGTTGCAGGGGTTAAATCAATTCGTCGCCGCTATTTTTATGGACATTGAATTGTGAGACTTGCACCAAACTATGAACCCTATTCCAAGCATCGATCCAAGAAGGAACGTTGGTTAAGATTATTCCATGACCATTCTGTCCTCAGGGAATATGAATTCGCTCAAAATAATCTTGCCAATTCACCTAGATACTACAACAGTCTTTGTAAATGACCTTCCACTCCAAACCCTGATCTTATGAAAAATGAGACAAGACTGTAAACTTCTATTTAATCACACCAAAATAATGAAGAAAACTTGCTCAGAACTCTTCTATGAATCATCTACTTTCTCCTACCTGATCAACACACGGGTCTCCTAGTGACTTGCTGGCTAAGACCACAAAAGAAACTATATCTATCACTCTCCAATGAATCAAAACTTCACGCTCCTATTATGTCTTAAGCAATGATAAATTTCAAGCCAAAACTCCAACGTAAGCGAAAAACTGCTTCCTCAAACCAAATGCATGGAATTCAAACATAATTATTTAATATATAAGTGACATGCAACTGCTACGTGAAACTGAACTATGTTTACCAATCTGAGCTACGCACACATGAAATGAGATGCGGATTAATTTAACACACATAACCAAATAATCATTAAATCTATTTTGAAAATTTGAGCTATGCTCTCCTACTGAAATCGATCTAGAAATTATCTCACAAAGGATTTAATTAAATGCATACAACCATGCTCTGTTCATTCACACACAGGAACATGTTCAACAAATTCATTTATCCAGAGAGGCGAAAGAGTATATGCCAGAAACGAATTAGCTCTATTACAGCAACATGAATCAAATGCCAAAAATGAAATCGACTTTCAAAATAATTAATTGGGCAAGCAATAATTGAATCAAACTCTCTTACAAATTACCTTTGCTACAACAACATGAATCAAATGCCGGAAACAAAATTGATTTTCAAAAGAAATTAATTATGCAATCTAGAATTTAATCAAACTATACTTATGAACTCCCTCTATTACAGCAACATAAATCGAGTGCTAAAAGACGAAATCAACTTTTAGAAATGAATAATTATGCAATCAGAATTCAATGAAACTAATACTTACAAATTACCTCTAGCTACGTCTACAGGGCTGAACCGGTTGTGGTGGGCCCTTGCCACACCCGGAAAATCATTGGATTACAGTCCTAACTACACCTACAACAACTTAACTCAGAAGTTCATCAAATCCACAACATTCCACAGCAAATTAATAATGCATTAGAATAATTGCAATTCGGCTTTCACCAACACAACATGAAATCACAGTTTTGTATTAATATCTGAGAAATATGAATAGATTAACCTCCTCATCAAACCAGATGACTTTACCTTTATAGGCATCGTTACTTACATAATTAGTAGCAATTCTATTACAGATCAAGACGTTGGAAACCATGGATATGGTAATCCATGAAATCAGCACTAATTGTCCTAAATTTACACTATCAGTTCCTTATTAAAAACCACATGCTGCTATAGGAAAAATGTTCCTAATTCTTGTCAAATAAACTCCATTATACATATAGTGGCCATCTGGTCCTTCACCGATCTTTGAATTTGTTGAAGTGCTGGAAGGGCCATCGAATTTGCTGAGCTAAAGCTTCTATCTTGAGGCATGTTGGATTATCAACTGAAAGATGATTGAAGGAACATAGTTTTCCTCCAAGTCAAAGAGCCAACCAAACAGGTCCTGCAAGAAATCCATCCTTCTACCCATAATAGTAAGTTAAAAAATAATAATGCTACTAAAAATGCCTAAACTAGCTATAGAATAGTAGAAACAATTATACTTGTACTTCCTTTTACCTTTAACAAGAATTGATGGAATTTTGGCCATATTAGGGATAAAGAGAGGAAAAAGGAAGTATATATGTGTCAAAACTGGGCCAAAAGAGGCAAGGAAGATGAGGAAGAATAGACAAAAATTAGCCTCTACATCTCCCCCACACTTGATCTGAGGCATGTCTTCATGCCTCCAGGTCATCAATGTCCAGTCAAAAATCAGTTGCTTGGGCCAAATTCTCTAAAATTATCTTAAATGAGGCTGAGCATTTTTTGAACTGTGCAGCCAATCCTCTAGCACTTGTCTTATTTGCAAAATTAAATTTAGATGTCTTCCATTATTTCAGCCTTTGATCCTTCCTTCAAAGCTCATCATTCTATACATATAACTGGAGGTTCTCTTCTCTTAACTGGTCATTTGGCTTACTTACATATTGGAATACTGTCTTAAAACTGTGAGCCTTGTTCCTTAATTTAGATATTTTATGCTGAAGTCTTATTGATACCCTGCTTGGGAAAAGGACCCTGCTGTTATGGGCTTATGGAAGGGGGAGCAGGGGTAAAAGCATGTACATCTTGGGAAATATCATATGGAATCTAAAACTGATGGGAAGATGAGGGAGATGAAGGAAATTACGGAGAAGATGAGGGAGAGGGAGTACCGGAATGCAGGGATGAGGTCCCAAAAATGTGTCGGGAATCAATACTGGTGCAAGGGGACTTACCCATGCTTTTGGTCCTTCTTTTCTCTAGTATGATAGTCTCGGAAGTGGGAACTAGGGATTTACTAATATGACCTGAGTTTTTCCCCAATATGGGCTTGTGACCTTGTTGAGTTGGGGTATTTTCAATTAATTCTTCAGGAGGGGACAAGGCTTTTCTTCTTCATTTTCCTAACTCCCTTTTAGAAGGTCCAGCTTCATGACTAAAGGAGGGATCGAGCCTTATGGAATTTCTGGTTGGAAGTGCAGTATATTGGGTGGGTGAAGTGGGTGCAGCAGGGATGTTTATTTTTTATTTTGAAAATTGACTTACAGACCTCTGTCTCCATTTCACCTAATTTTCTTCACCTAGAAAATTGTCTATGAGGAAATCCTCCCATGAATTTTTCCTTTTGCTTAGTTCAAACACAACCAAGATCTTGATCAAGCTATGATGATACAATGCAGTCCCTGGCTTCTAACTCTCAAATTGAACTCCTCTAGCCATCTTATGCAAACTTAATTTCAAGAAATAGGGAATATATATAGAACAATCCTCAATTATATGCATTAGCAATTTGATTTGATATAGAAAGATGATTTCATACCTGCCTTCACAAGTTAGAAAGTGTTGGATCATTGTTAGCAGTGACTACCATTGATCTTGAATGCAGCTCCATAGCATTCCCTTTTTCCAACTCAGTGACTGATATGCTGGATTTAAGAATTTTGTACAATTGGTTATGCTTAATTTCCCCCCTTTGAAGAGTTCCTCACCCCCAGTGGGTAATCTGATTTCTCTGCTTATTGATTTTTCTGTGACTTCGAGACAAAGGTTCTCGATCTTTGCTCTCTTCCCATCGAACAGCCGAGAAAATTCCAATGCCACAACATCATTGTATCCTTGAAATGTTTGAAGAAAGACACCCCATCCCTCTCATTCGATGGTTTCCTTGCATAATTGATAATCTGCAATTCGAGCGAATTGGGAAAATGTGGAATCGTGTCTATCGATTCCCATGATCAAGGCAGATTCAAACATCTCTGCACTTAGACCGTGGCATGTAATTTTCCCTGTCACGACCCACAGTGAAACGGCTATGTAAGAAAGAGGTTAATTTGGAAATAAATACAGCACATAAACGTTTATTCCTTGGCTCTGGAAAATCGATGGCTAGCATCCGCTATGGCTTACAAGAAGATCATTTGCAGGTGCCCACCCTTTATGAAAATAAACCATACTCTAGTGTCCCTTCTAATTATCAAAATTCACCTTAGCCTACACAGAGATGCTGCATTACTTATCGTGGAGATGGATAAAGACGCAATCACGACTTACAATGGAGACATTACCCAGTAATCGGATTATGAGGAAAATCATGAGTTTAAATGAAAATGGCACATAAGCTTATGATGGAAGCTCGGTCTGCATGAAAGGCTTGGTCCCTGTCGTGCCATTATGTCTGAAATCATATTGCGGTGTGGATGGTGTCGTCCCTCGTCATCATGTGTTTCCTCATCAACAGCCCTGATCACCACCTGTAATCATATAAGTTTGGACATGGGTGGATGGGATTTTGAAGGGAATGGGTGATTCTGGGATGTAGGATTATAATTGGTTTGGAAGGAAAAAATGAAGGTAGAGGCATAGGGAACATGGTAGACAACATGTACTTGTAATAATCATTTAAACTACCTATAACTAAATTAAGCAAATTAAGCACATACCTTTGTCACTTAAATGGTATTAGGAATGAAAATATCATCATATCTTATCAATACAGGAGCAGGTTTGATGTTCGAGATGTAGCTTCTACTGCAATGACAATCATGGTCAATAGTAAAATTTGCAACAAATAGTGATATCCAGATCAATCAGACTTTTAGGCCTAGGCTGCAATTCCAAGATTGTACTGCAGTTAAAAAAATAGAGCTTTGCACAGTTTATTGGTACAACAGATTTTTCATGACCATGCTGTAGCTTCTAGACAGCAAATTTCCAAAATAAGATTTTGGTCCAGTATTGAATGTCTAGGTACAAAGATGACAAATATGACGAACTCAAAGTAACTCAAGCATGGAGCTGGTTTTTGTGAAGAACAGAACATAGAATCTCCAATTTTTCTGACAAAGTGCCACTCAGTTTTGTGAGGTGGCATTGGAACCTGTCCACCATTTCATGGATTTTAACCAGGCCTAAGATGATAACTGTCTGGGGAATTTCTGTTTAGGGAGCTTGAAATGTCTTGAAAGAAGGCTCCAGGGGGGTTTCTTTTCCGTAATTATTCCAGTGGGCCCGGAAAAGAATAATTCAATGCCCATTGGATCCCTAGGCTACCACCTCCTTATTGTTTTATCAAGCATAAGGTAGTTCCTACTTGGGGCATTCATATTTAGAGAGTCTGAGTTACCCATAGAAGACTTCAGGGAGTTTCTTTTCCGTAGTTACTTCCTTGGGCCCGAAAACGAGTAATTTTATGCCCAAGGAATCCCTAAACCTCCACTGGTCCATAAATTTTATGAGCTTGGATCATTCAGTGCTCGAGAGCTTCATTTTTTGAGAGTCTGAAGACATATAAAGAAGAATCCACTGTTCCTTTTCCATAAGTAATCCGGCAAGCTTCAATAAAGGAATAAACCCACTCCTGCCGATTTTCTCCTTTATTCTATATGGACTGTGGGGAGAACCACCTGTAGATATGGAATATTGACAGTCCATTGGTTAATCTATATATATATATATATGTATATGTATGTATGTATGTATGTATGAAAAATAGATTAAAAAAATCAATCAACCGATCCAGCAAGAGGCTGGTCATTTCCATGAACTAGCTCTAGTCCTGGATCCTTCTAAATTTCCTGCAAAAAAAAATCATGTGAGAGTGATTTATGGTAAACTTTTAGCTGATGGCCATTCACCACGAAGGAAGTCTACTCATCATCAATGGTTATAATACGAACTGAACCATTGTCAAAAACTTCAACTACCTCATAGGGTCCCAACCAATGAGTAGAGAACTTACCTTTGAAGTGTTTGAACTTACTATCGTACAACAGGGCCCAGTCGCCTGCACAGAAGACTTTATTTTTGATGAACTTATCATGCCATCGATCTCTTTGATCCTGTACCAGCGAAGTCTTGTGATATGCGTCCTGTCGGATTTCATCGATCTCATTCAGCTACATCAACCTCTGCTCTTGGGCTTTAGTCAGATTAATTCCCAATTGGGTGGCTGTCCTAAATGTCTTCACTTGGAACTCAATGGGAAAAATTACTTGTTTCCTGTAGACTAGCTCGTACGGGGTGTGTCCCGTCACGTTTCTCCAAGTAATCCTATAAGCCCATAACGCTTCCAATAACTTATCTGCCTGTTAGCCACCTATAATTTTTGTTGTTATACCCAAAGGTGGCTAAATATGTTTTGAGCCTTCAAAGAAAAAATTTCATCACTAAAAATTGTTGGCTTTTGAAGACTCCTTGAAGGCCTTCTGCCTTTGTCCAAAATCCTCATTACTGTTCTCATCTCATACTCTGAAATTTTTGCTGAAATACAAAGAAGAAACTGCTGCAAAGCCATCCCTTTTGCCTTTCTCCCCTTCATAAATCACCCTTCCCATGGTTAAAAACTCACTTTTTAACCCTTTCGGCACCCTTTGTTTCCATTAAAAAACCGTGAAAAATCATAAAAATACAAGTCTTTTTATAGACTTAAGCCCCTTGGCCTAAGTTTCCAAACCACTTCCCCAATACGCCCTCATCATAAAAACCAAGCGCCAAACCCATGAAGCGCTAATCGAATCGAAAAGATTCAAGTGTGCATGTTTGTGAGCCATTTCAAAATATCGATTGCGATCAGCCCCTTTGTCCTAAACCGCAGATCATATTGTTATTTCATTTACCCGTGGGCACGCAATCAGGCAATAAACTATTAAAAAATCCCCCTCCGGTCAATATTTTCCTTTGTAAACCCAAAAACCCACTTTCCGAAGTTTTAAAGTTAAAAAATTAAAGTCACATGTTTAAATAAAATGGGTTGATCAAAAATACCGATCGCGCAATTGCGATCGGAGAAATTAAATGGGTTGATCAAAAGGACCGATCGCGCAATCGCGATCGAAGAATTTAAAATGGGTTGATCAAAAAGACCGGGCCCGAATGTTTCGATTACGATTGGCCCTAGTTATATAAAGCCCGGGCCCATGGTACTCCATACACCCAGTGGCCTCGCAATCGGGCGCCAGCCTATCATATATATATTCCGCCCATTTCACTCAAAACCTTGGTTTTTATTGAAATTTATGGGTTTCTTACGAAGTATAAGGGTCCCGCCGGTATAAGAAAACAAAGGATCTAGGCCGTCGATCTGATCTGCAGATCGAACGGTTATCGCCCAATCAAAATGTTCCAATCGAAATGTTTTCAATCGCAAGTTTCCAATCGCATACTTTATATCTTTTTCCCCGATCGGCCCACCCCTCCGATTTACTCCCCGTCGTCGATCTGATCTGCAGATCGAACGGTTATCGCCCAATTGAAATGTTCCAATCGGGATGTTTCAATCAGAATGTTTCGATCACACTAAAATTTTCAATCGCGTCCCCTTTTTTTTCCACCTCTGATTGAGACCCTTCGATTGAATCTGGACTGTCCATGTGTCCAGATCGGACGGTCCAAAACTACTCCAACTTGTTCATCTCCCCGCTCTCCTTTTTCGCCTCGTCTACGCAAATCTCCACCGTTGGTTGCCTTCATCCGACGACTACGCTCCTCCCCGCCATCTGAGTAGTTTAAACCTATTTCCGCGGGATTTATTAACTATTTTTGTGTTTTGCAGGTGTTTTAATGGTTTTTCCATTATATAATGAAAGAAAGTCGAGGGTCTGGAAAGACGTTTCCTGCGCCTTCGACCTGCTAAAGAGAACCATTCACATGGTTGGATTCAATGATTTGTCAATGTTTCATGAGCATTGATGCCGAAAAGCCCAGTGCGGCCTGCACATCGACAAGACACTGTTTTAATTCAAAAACAGTCAAAGAGTATCAATTTGAAGACAGAGCACAACAGAAGAAGATTGAAGACAATTTTTTTGGGGATTACGGCTAAGACAATTATTAAAAGCCTAATCCCCAATCTGAAACACAGTTTAAAAGAAAATCATAAATGTTTTGATGACAGAAAGGTTTCCACCGCTTCAACTGAGGCGAATTGATTCCTTAGCTACTACAAAGAGCCACCTGTTGCCTCAAACCTTTCAAACAGAGGCCGAAGTTATTGATTCAGTGAATATCTGCCTCCAGCGCTACCAAGAAGTTAATTCTGCCAAAGGAGTGTAATAGAAAATAGCTGCAGAGTTGCTCCGGACGGAACATAGAGCCTCAAAGTCAAATAAAGCTCCCGCCGAGCTTTGATATTAATTGTAAAACATTAATACAATGATCCACCTGTACACTTCTCCATCGAACCCCTCAAGAGACCGAGAAGTCATTTAATCTATATTAATGGTTCACGAGATATTTTTGTTAGTTCTCACCTCCTCATCTTCCTATAAGTACTTCTGCATAAGATGAGAAGGTTGGTTGTTGTTTGATCACAAGTTGTAATATCGAAACTCTCTGAAATAAATATACAAGTGGGTTGAAGTTGAAAATAATTTGGAGTTTTGGATGTCTTGATGATGCCGTTGCATGTCTGTTCCTGAGAAGGCTCTATCATTTGATCCATGAGCTTGGCTGTTGGTGAAGTGCTCTGAACCGTTAAATGTTTTTTCCTTGTTTTCATTATGTTCCATAATTTCTTACTACAGTAGGCTGAAATTTTTAGGCTAAGAAATGACTCTTGGAAGCACCTTAGACCTGTTCACCCTTCATTGTTTTATGTTTTCTTCTGCTGAAGTATTTTAGAGGCTTTAAACCTTCTCTTTTCTTCATGCTCGTTTATTTCCTTGATAGCTCAAATAGTTGGTTTCGGCATGTTATGGTTCTCCTTGCTTGTCTGCCATCACTTGAAAGCCGTTAGTGAAATCTCCCTTAGAAGTACCATTGCCTTAAGTTAACCAAAGAGGTCGGATTTGATCTTACCCTTTGCTCCTGCTTAAACAGTTGTTTTGAAGGTCTTTATAGTTGCAAACACAGATGTTATTTAGGTGTTCCCTCTTCTATGAATGCAACTATCAGTGAATCTTTTATGTTTTCTAAATCCTTTAAAATAAGATCATGGAGGAAATAGGGTGTTCCCCGAATCTTAGATTTCATTTTAAAAGTTGTCTTGAAATCATTATTTGCTTAAAGAATGTTTGTAGAATTTATGGTTAGCCCTGTCTATCAAATATCTCTTTATTGATAAGTCATGTTTCTCAAGTTCCCTTTGTTGAGAATTAAATTTATTTTTCCAAATCATTAATGTCCATCTCATTCCAAAACAAAGGATCCTGTGGCCAAGTTAGATTTGCCCTTTGATATCCCATATCCCTTGAAGAGTTTGTCATGATCTTATTTTGACTCCATTGCCCAATGAACCGGATATTTCCTCTTTCTATCTATCTTTCCTAGACCTTTCATATTCTGCTGTATCAACTCAACCCAACCAAACAAACATATGCACGTAATAACTAGTCTAAAATTCCATAACCAAAGCAAACAAGATAAACCTTTGCAAACAAATATTTGAGAGATCCCTCTCTGAGAACAGGAGGACTAGATCCTGGAACTCTAAAGATTGGTTCTGATGTTGCCTTGTCTTTTGATTTGCCAAACTGTCAAAACACGGGACACCAACACAATGGCGATCACGGTGGGACCTGCTGAGAATTAGAGGTTTGCGAAACCTTTCCTTCAGCTTTAGGTCCAGTATAACATAAGTAACTTTCTTCAAGCACTGCCTAACATAATGGCAATCATGATAGGACTCTTTGAATCAGTGACAAACTAAGTAACCCTTAGGATTCCTTTAAATCCTTATCAAACCTTGAAGGAACTAGTTACCAAGCCATAAGAGCAACTCTGTTTGTTTGAACACCTTAGCTAAGTGCAAAATCAGACTTAGAACACTCTCTTAACCTATAAAAACAAAATAAACTCAAAAAAACCCAAAAATATTTCAAGTTTGGCTTCATAATAAACATGGTGGTGGACCATAAAACCTTTTACCTCCTTAGGAACTAAAACGCTTCCACCTGGCGACTCCATAATCCTGAGCAGACCTTAAAGACTCCACTGGAAAGAACCCTTACCATTATACAGTTTCCTAATCCAGTTTGAGGATTGTAAGATCAAAATTGGTGTAAACAGATCAGTTAACCTCTCAAAGATTGTCATACTTGGTTGAACTTTTCCTGTCATTTGGATCTCAAAATTACGGCATAGTGGCTTCTAGAAAGTTTTATACTAGAGCCCATCCTGACCCCGATCCACTTGAGATAGTTGATGACCCAGAAAGTATCCTTTGGAAGTCTCCTAAGGTTAAATTTTCAACTGTTTTCAGATCACCCTTGAGAGCTAATTCAGTTCCTGAAAATCTTTTAGCTCTACAACAATCACAAGTTGACTTAGTAAACCCATTTAGAACTAGGTCATTTGATGATATAACTCAGATAAATCCTGAGTCTTCACTTTCATCCCCGGAAACGAGTGAATATCCTGATAGAGAATCAACACCTCCTGATCCACATTTTCTTTTTAACCTAGGTGCCTCTCATCCAAAATCAGCTCAGCAATTTGCCGTTGTTCCATCCACTTCTGTACACCATTCATCCACTGTTCAAACCACTCCACTCCAGCCAAATCCCCCCCTTGTTAATCCACCCCCACCACACATCATGGCAGCATGGTATGCTCCCTTAGCCCTTAATATACCACTAGTCAATCTTCCACAGGACTATCAGTCCAAAATTTCATTATATGATGCTAATAATGCTACAACTGCATCACAACATGTGGATAAGATGAATGACTATTTTGATCGAAATGAAATCGATGATGATTCTATCAAACTCAGACTGTTTTCTCAGAGCTTAGGGGGAGAAGTAAGAAAATGGTTTAAAGGTTTAGCCCCCCGTAGTATAAATGACCTCCAAGGCTTCCATCAAACATTCTTAAACAAGTAGGAAGTGAGAAAAAATCCTCTCCAAGTCCTTGCTGATTATAACAATCTCCATAGGAACCCTGGGGAAAGTGTACAAGCTTATTGTACCAGATTTAACAGCGTGTATAACGCACTTTCCCCTGAACTAAAACCTCCTCAGGGCTCAGCTTTGAACAAATTTCCTGAAGGGTTTGACCCAGACATGACATATTCACTCAGAGAAAGATTTTTTTCAACTTTGGAAGATATGCAAAGAGGTGCCCTTTCCGTGGAAGTAAACTTAATAGAAAAGAGAGCAAGAATGAAAACTGAGAAGAGAGTATCTTTCAGAGAGGAATCCCCTCCCTCTACTTCAAGCTCAAAAATGGAGAGAATGTTGGAAGAAATTATGAAAGAGATGAGCATAATTAAGAAATCACAAGCAAATCAAAGCCAGACTGCACTTCAAAACAATCAAAACAGAAATAGAAATCAGAATTATAGAAAAGATAACAATCAGGATAAGCAAAAAGAAAGTGACCAACAAATCAGACCTCCTTTTCAACAGAACTATGTAGATCAATATGAGGAAGACAGGGAGTTGGAAAGATTGGAAGAATCACATGTAAACTTGATTGGATCAGACAGTGGGGATGAGGTTTTCCTCACCGAGGAAGAACAAGGTTTCTTCTAAAATGATCAGAATACAAACACCTATGAATATTCTGATGACTATAGATTGGGTTTTGAAAATGCAATCATGGAGGTGCACAAACAGTATGATCTTAGGAGCAAGGGAAGTGTAGAGAATTCAAAAGATAAGAATACTAGCATTGCTGTCAAGAAGAACATGGAAAACCAGTCCAAAAAGACAACAGAAAAAACCAACATTTCGGCCAAGAAAACAGACTCAAATAAAGACAAGGGAATCCAGCCAAATGTTGAAAAAAGTACCCCTAGCACTTCAGCTAGTAGTCCCAATAAAACCATTCCAATTACTATCCCAAACCAGGTTTAGCAAAGTAAAATTGCTGAAAGGAATTTAATTGAAAAAACGGATGTAAATATCAACAAATCAATTATTCCTTTCAGCCTTGAGGGGGAGATTGCCAAGATTAAGATTACCATCCCCCTAGCTGAACTAGTAACCCAAGATGTGTACAAAAACCAAGTTTTAAAAGCTTTAAACTTAGGAAGTGACACTGACACCTTAAACTTGACAGACGACAAACCTGAGCTGTTGTTTGGCCCAGAAGTTGAAGGAAAATATCAAGAAGGACCAGTCCCTCCCTTCTATGTCAGTTTGAGCATACATGATAAAATTCTACACAATTCCATGTTAGATTCCGGAGCTTCACACAATCTAATGCCCAAAGTAGTAATGGAAAGCTTAGGCTTAGAAATTACTAAACCATACAAAGATTTGTATTCCTTTGACTCAAGTAGAGTCAAATGTTTGGGTTTAATCAAAGATTTATGTGTTAACTTAGCTCAGATCCCTGCCAAGAATCTAGTGATGGACATCGTGGTAGCTGACATTCCCCCTAAGTATGGCATGCTTTTATCAAGATCATGGGGAGCCAAACTTCAAGGAAGCCTTCAAATGGACATGTCTTATGCCACCATCCCTGTTTTCAACCAAAATAGAAGACTATACAGGGAAACCCACATGAAGTATATGGTGAGTAACATGGACAAACCAAACAACACTCCGATCTATTCTATTCAATCAAGTTTAGATTCATTTATCTTGTATAACGAAGATGAAATCACTCAACCATGTAAAGAAAATATAGACCCACCAAATTTCACCTCGAATAAACTTCAAAACATTGACGATCAACAGCGACAAGAAAATGAGAATGAGTCAAATATACTTTGGACAATAAATTTCGATGGATCCTGTAATAAAACTAGTGCAGGGGCAGGTGTCTGGATTCAAAACACAAATCAGAGTTTTTCATACAAATTAGATTTCCCATGCACTAACAATATTGCTGAGTATGAAGCACTTCTCCTAGGCTTACAACTGCTTAAAGAATTAGAAGCCCAAAGGATATCCATTTTAGGGGATTCTGAGCTTATCATCAAACAAATCAAAGGATAATACTCAGCCAAGAATCCAAAGCTTAGGGAATATCGAAATGCTACCCTTGACCTGTTAAAAACTTTCGAAAAATATGAACTCATTTTTATCCCTAGAGCACAGAATCATCTAGCAAATGAACTTGCCTTCACTGCCAGTAATTGCCAAGTACCTGAGATAAATGAACAACTCAGTATAAAGGTGAAACACAGACCTGCTATGCCTGATAATGAAGATCACTGGCAAGTATTCGAATCTGACAAACACATAGGTGATTTCTTAAAATCAGAAAATGATTTCAGCATACCAACACCAGAAGCTGGCCATGAAGAAAACTGCTTGTATATTGAACAAATCCCAGAGGCTGAAATGACATATCCTACTGATATAAATCATTGCGAAAATCCTTTTGAAGCAGAAGTAGTGAACAATGAAGACCGAGAAGACTTGGAAGTCTTACAATGCAAAAATGATAAAATTCCAAGAGGTCTCACACCTTTAGAACACCTGTTTGATCTCAACGATGTAGCTAAAGAACCCAGAATGGAGCCTGTGGAGACAAATGTAGAAGAACACAACATAGGCAGTCTCGTAGAACCCAAGATGATCAAGTTATCCAGCACTCTCCCAGCCCACATAAAATCATAGTACATAAAGCTTTTTAAAGAATTTAAGGATGTGTTTGCTTGGGAATACAAAGACTTGAAATCATATGATACCAGCATCATCCAGCATAAAATCCCCTTGAAGGAAAATCAAAATCCTTTTAAGCAAAAACTAAGGAGAATAAATCCCATTTTATTACCTTCGGTTAAGGCAGAAATTGAGAAAATGTACAACGCTGGGATCATAGTACCCATTAGATTTTCGAAATGGGTATCAAACTTAGTTTCTGTTAGAAAGAAAACTGGGGAAATTAGGCTCTGTATTGACTTCAGAAATTTAAACAGAGCCTCTTTAAAAGACAACTACCCTTTACCTAAGATGGACCATATACTTCAAAGGGTAGTTGGATCAAGAAGAATATCCCTATTAGATGGTTTCTCGGGTTACAATCAGGTGTTAGTTTTCCCAAGCGATCAAATCAAAACTGCTTTTACCACACCTTGGGGAACTTTTATGTATGTCAAAATGCCTTTCGGATTAATGAACGCAGGGGCCACCTTCCAAAGGGCCATGGACATAGCCTTCTCTCAAGATATTGGCTATTTTATAATTATCTACCTTGATGACATAACTGTTTTCTCAAAAACTGATGAAGAACATTTGATTCACCTAAGGAAGGTTTTTGAGAAATGTAGGAAATTTGGCTTATCACTAAATCCCAAGAAGACCCTATTTGGACTCCAAGAAGGGAAACTTCTTGGTCACATAATTTCAGAAGAGGGAATCAAAATAGACCCTACAAGGATAGATGGCATATTGCAAATCAGCCATCCTAGAAGCCTCAAAGAATTGCAATCTTTCATCGGAAAGATTAATTTTTTGAGAAGGTTTATTCCCAACCTTGCTGAGCTATTGAAAAACATCACAAACATGCTTAAGAATAATGTGGGTGTAAAATGGACTTTTCCAGCCAAACAATCATTCGAACTGGTCAAACAAGCTCTTACCCAAGCGCCATTACTGATTAGTCCTGATTTTACCAAAGACTTTTACATTTTTTCTTTTGCATCTGAACATACATTAGCTGCAGTTTTGCTTCAAAAGAATGATCTCGGACAAGAACAACCGATATCATTTTTTATTAGGGCCCTAAGAGACGCTCCTCTCAATTATAACATTATGGAAAAACAAGCCTTAGCATTAGTAAAAGCATTAAAGGACTTTAGGGTTTATATTTTACACTCTCACATAATTGCTTTTGTTCCTCATGCTGTTGTCAAAGATATTCTAAGTCAAGACCCTGATGGTAAAAGGGGAAAATGGATTGCAACTATTCTTGAATATGACCTAGAAATTAGGCCCACCAAACTTGTTAAGGGGCAAGGATTAGCAAAACTTATGGCCGAGTCCAACTTCCAAGCACTAGACATAAATATGGTGGATGTGTTGGAAGAAATGGAAGAATATGATGCCCCTTTTATTGAGGAAACTTTCCTAAATTCCCCTTGGTATGCTGACATTGTTTATGTGCTTTTATATTTGAATACTCCTCCTTCTCTGTCTAAAACTAAAGCTAGATTTTTGAAACAGAAAGCTTTGAGTTTTTGCATTTTAGACGGAGTGTTATATTGGAAAAACGCTGTTGGAATTTTGCTTAAATGTTTACTTGAAGATGATGCGGGGAAGATCATGCACGAACTACATGATGGTGAATGTGGAGGACACCTCTACTGGAAGGCCACAGCAAACAAAATTCTCAGATCAGGTTACTATTGGCCTACACTTTTCCCAGATACTCAGAAGCTCGTCATGTCTTGCCATAAGTGTCAAATCTTTGATGGCAAGAAAAAAATCCTTCCCCTACCCCTACATCCTATCAGAGTTGAGGCACCCTTTCAACAATGGGGGCTGGACTTCATTGGAGAAATTCACCCATCTTCCTCAGCTCAACATAAGTGGATCCTCACAGCCACTGACTTCTTCACCAAATGGATAGAAGCTATACCTACCAGGAATGCTAATGACTCTGTCATTATCAAGTTTCTTGAAACCCACATCCTATCCAGATTTGGTTGTCCCAGAAAAATCATAACAGACAATGCTGCTGCTTTCAAATCCAAAAAGATGGTTGATTTCTGTCACAAATACCATATAACCTTGGGCCATTCCACTGCTTACTACCCCCAAGGAAATGGATTAGCCGAATCCTCCAACAAGAGTCTCATCAATATCATTAAAAAATTGTTGGAAGAAAATCAAAAATCATGGCACAGTAAGTTGGTTCATGCCTTATGGGCTGATAGACTAACTACAAAGAAATCAATAAATATGTCCCCCTATCAGTTAGTTTATGGCATAGATGCAATTTTTCCTACCTCATTAGGAGTTCCAGTCATAAAACTCCTTCAAGAAGTACAGGTTGAGGAAAATGATATGCAGAAGAGGATCAACCAAACAATCCATTTGCAGCAGACTAGAGAAGAAGTTTATGAGAGAACACAGTTAGTCCAAGAAAATATGAAGAAGCAATTTGATAAGAGGACTAAGGCAAACAATTTCCAGGTTGGAAGTGTTGTTCTTAAGTGGGATTCACGGAGGGAAGAGAAGGGGAAACATGGCAAGTTTGAGAACTTGTGGAAAGGGCCATATATTATTCATGCCGGGAGGGGTCATAATACATTTTTCTTGAAAGAATTGAATGGAGAAGACTTATATGGAGGTCCTGTCAATGGCAGGATGCTCAAGCATTACTTCTGCCAAGAGTCTTAAGTTTCAAAGCATTTTTGTCTCCATTGTAAATATCATAGTCTAACCATTGCATTCAAAAGTTATAAAACTTCAAAAATACAAAAAACAATAGGAAAAAGGAAAAGAGCGCAGGTTGTCAAAACAAGAAGGGTATAGCCCCATACCAAAAAAGAAATAAATCTGAAAGTGTGCAAGCTTAAATGCCACTCCTACAAAACACACTTCTAGTTAGTCAAACTGTTTAATCTTGACTAATTAGCTTTCAATTTTCTGCTGATAGGGTAGTGAATTTAATTTGCCAAACTGTTTAATCTTGGCTTATCAGTAGATAGATTAGGATAGAAATTAAGGTTCAAACATGTTAAAAATCTGAACCAAAGTTTCCAAAGAGAGATGACTCGAAACTGTTTTATTTTTCTGAGTCATAAAGGAGAAAAACTGGTTCTAATTTGCCCAAAATCTGAATCAGATATCAAGAAAGAGACAGTTCAAAACAAAATTAAAAAACAGAGCTGTAAAGAAAAAGAAGGCCATAATGAGAAACTTTCAGGTCTTAAGCCTTCCATTTTGATTTAATTTTCTGCAAATAATAATCTATGTGCAGCTTGTTCTTATGCCATAGATCATAGCAAGTCGAACAACTTAATCTTGACTTGACTATTTTTAAATTTCTGTTGTAGAATTTAGAGAATGAAAGTTTGTTGGACTGTTTAATCCCAACAAAAAGTACACTATGTAGAGAAATATCTGAGCTCAACTGTTTAATCTGAGTTCAGGGAGAAATAAGGATTAGAAATAGATTAGATTTCCTGTTTTCAAAAGAATAAAATGTTGTGAATAGAGTTTGCCAATCCAAGTGCACTCTTATGAAGAAAAAATGTTAGATCTGTAGGATTGGGTAGGTAGCAAGCTGGTTGATAAAGCTCCATTGTTTTCATGGCTGCGAAATATGTTTTTAGAAAAAGATCATTCAATCACAGAAGGACAGCCCAATGGATGAGGCAACTGATCAGCCTCCCAGAAATCAAGTCTGAATTCTTAATGCCTTCAAGAAGGCACCATCCCCAAGTGGAGCCACTGTTAGCCACCTATAATTTTTGTTGTTATACCCAAAGGTGGCTAAATATGTTTTGAGCCTTCAAAGAACAAATTTCATCACTAAAAATTGTTGGCTTTTGAAGACTCCTTGAAGGCCTTCTGCCTTTGTCCAAAATCCTCATTACTGTTCTCATCTCATACTATGAAATTTCTGCTGAAATACAAAAAAGAAACTGCTGCAAAGCCATCCCTTTTGCCTTTCTCCCCTTCATAAATCACCCTTCCCATGGTTAAAAACTCACTTTTTAACCCTTTCGGCACCCTTTGTTTCCATTAAAAAACCGTGAAAAATCATAAAAATACAAGTCTTTTTATGGACCTAAGCCCCTTGGCCTGAGTTTCCAAACCACTTCCCCAATACGCCCTCATCATAAAAACCAAGCGCCAAACCCATGAAGCGCTAATCGAATCGAAAAGATTCAAGTGTGCATGTTTGTGAGCCATTTCAAAATATCGATTGCGATCAGCCCCTTTGTCCTAAACCGCAGATCATATTGTTATTTCATTTACCCGTGGGCCCGCAATCAGGCGCTAAACTATTAAAAAATCCCCCTCTGGTCAATATTTTCCTTTGTAAACCCAAAAACCCACTTTCCAAAGTTTTAAGTTAAAAACTTAAAGTCACATGTTTAAATAAAATGGGTTGATCAAAAAGACCGATCGCGCGATCGCGATCGGAGAATTTAAAATGGGTTGATCAAAAAGACCGATCGCGCAATCGCGATCGGAGAATTTAAAATGGGTTGATCAAAAAGACCAGGCCCCAATGTTTCGATTATGATTGGCCCTAGTTATATAAAGCCCGGGCCCATGGTATTCCATACACCTAGTGGCCCCGCAATCGGGCGCCATCCTATCATATATATATTCCGCCCATTTCACTCAAAACCTTGGTTTTTATTGAAATTTATGGGTTTCTTACGAAGTATAAGGGTCCCGCCTGTGCAAGAAAACAAAGGATCTAGGCAGTTGATCTGATCCTCAGATCGAACGGTTATCGCCCAATCGAAATGTTTTCAATCGCAAGTTTCCAATCTCATACTTTATATCTGTTCCCCCGATCGGCCCACCCCTCCGATTTACTCCCCGCCGTCGATCTGATCTGCAGATCGAACGGTTATCGCCCAATCGGAATGTTCCAATTGGAATGTTTCAATCGCACTGAAATTTTCAATCGCGTCCCCTTTTCTGCCACCACCGATTGAGACCCTTCGATTGAATCTGGACCGTCCACGTGTCCAGATCGGACGGTCCAAAACTACTCCGACTTGTTCATCTCCCCGCTCTCCTTTTTCGCCTCGTCTACACAAATCTCCACTGTTGGTTGCCTTCATCCGACGGCTACGCTCCTCCCCCGCCATCTGAAGCAGTTTAAACCTATTTCTGCAGGATTTCTTAACTATTTTTGTGTTTTGCAGGTGTTTTAATGGTTTTCCATTGTATAATGAAAGAAAGCTGAGGGTTGGGAAAGACGTTTCCTGCGCCTTTGAGCTGTTAAAAGGAACCATTCACATGGTTGGATTCAATGATTTGTCAATGTTTCATGAGCATTGATGCCGAAAAGCCCAGCGCGGCCCTGCACATCGACAAGACATTGTTTTATTCAAAAGAACAGTTAAAGAGTATCAGTTTTGAGAATAAAGCACAGCAGAAGAAGATTGAAGACAATATTACAGGGATTACGGCTAAGACAGTTATCAAAAGCCTAATCCCCGACTCAAAACACTATTTAAGAAAATCATAAATGTTTTGATGACAGAAAGGTTTCCACCGCTTCAACTGAGGCGAATTGATTCCTCAGCTACTACAAAGAGCCACCTGTTGCCTCAAACCTTTCAAACAGAGGCCGAAGTTATTGATTCAGGGAATATCTACCTTCAGCGCTACCAAGAAGTTAATTCTGCCAAAGGAGTGTAATAGAAAATAGCTGCAGAGTTGCTCCGGACGGAACATAGAGCCTCAAAGTCAAATAAAGCTCCCGCCGAGCTTTGATATTAATTGTAAAACATTAATACAGTGATCCACCTGTACACTTCTCCATCGAACCCCTCAAGAGATCGAGAAGTCATTTAATCTGTATTAATGGTTCACGAGATATTTTTGTTAGTTCTCACCTCCTCATCTTCCTATAAGTACTTCTGCATAAGATGAGAAGGTTGGTTGCTGTTTGATCACAAGTTGTAATATCGAAACTCTCTGAAATAAATATACAAGTCGGTTGAAGTTGAAAATAATTTGGAGTTTTGGATGTCTTGATGATGCCGTTGCATGTCTGTTCCTGAGAAGGCTCTATCATTTGATCCATGAGCTTGGCTGTTGGTGAAGTGCTCTGAACCGTTAAATTTTTTTTCCTTGTTTTCATTATGTTCCATAATTTCTTACTACAGTAGGCTGAAAGTTTTAGGCTAAGAAATGACTCCTGGAAGCACCTTAGACCTGTTCACCCTTCACTGTTTTATGTTTTCTTCTGCTGAAGTATTTTAGAGGCTTTAAACCTTCTCTTTTCTTCATGCTCATTTATTTCCTTGATAGCTCAAATAGTTGGTTTCAGCATGTTATGGTTCTCCCTGCTTGTCTGCCATCACTTGAAAGCTGTTAGTGAAATCTCCCTTCGAAGTACCATTGCCTTAAGTTAACCAAAGAGGTCGGTTTTGATCTTACCCTTTGCTCCTGCTTAAACAGTTGTTTTGAAGGTCTTTATAGTTGCAAACACAGATGTTATTTAGGTGTTCCCTCTTCTATGAATGCAACTATCAGTGAATCTTTTATGTTTTCTAAATCCTTTAAAATAAGATCTTTGAGGAAATAGGGTGTTCCCCGAATCTTAGATTTCATTTTAGAAGTTGTCTTGAAATCATTATTTTCTTAAAGAATGTTTGTAGAATTTATGGTTAGCCCCGTCTATCAAATATCTCTTTATTGATAAGTCATGTTTCTCAAGTTCCCTTTGTTGAGAATTAAATTTCTTTTTCCAAATCATTAATGTCCATCTCATTCCAAAACAAAGGATCCTGTGGCCAAGTTAGATTTTCCCTTTGATATCCCATATCCCTTGAAGAGTTTGTCCTGATCTTATTTTGACTCCATTGCCCAATGAACCGGATATTTCCTCTTTCTGTCTATCTTTCCTAGACCTTTCATATTCTGCTGTATCAACTCAACCCAACCAAACAAACATCTGCACGTATTAACTAGTCTAAAATCCATAACCAAAGCAAACAAGATAAACCTTTGCAAACGAACATTTGAGAGATCCCTCTCTGAGAACAGGAGGACTAGATCCTGGAACTCTAAAGATTGGTTCTGATGTTGCCTTGTCTTTTGATTTGCCAAACTGTCAAAACACGGGATACCAACACTGCCTAGTCCTTATGCTGCAGCTGAACGGTTTTTGTGAGGATGGACTCCAAGACTTTGTTCGTGGATTTCACTTGCCTATTAGCTTGAGGGTGGTAAGGGGTAGATTTACGGTGTTTAATTTGATACTGCTCAGTGAGTGCCTTGACCAATTTTGATGTGAATTGCGTACCTTGGTCTATGACGATCTCTCACAGTACACCGAATCTCATGAAGATGTCCTCGAACAAAAACTCTACTACCGCCTTTTCCGTGGCAGAAAATAATGCCTTCACCTCCACCCACTTGGTGACATAATCGGTGCATACCAAAATGTACTTATTATTCTATGACATTGGGAATATGGACCCTACAAAATCCAACACCCACTTCTCAAATGGTTCAATGACTATTTGAGGTTGAAGAGGCATCTCGTCGGAGGAAATTGGTCTCCCCATCAGCTGGCAAGCATCACAACTGGAGACAAAATTCTTGGCATCTTTAAACAGCGAGGGCCAATAATACCCAGTACGAAGAACCTTATATGCGGTTCGTTTTTCAGAAAAATGGCCCTCGCAAGGCTCGTTGTGGGAGGCTCTCAAAACATCGTACATTTCATCTTCTAGCACACACTGCCTCATGATCAAGTCTGGCCCTGTGTAAAACAAGTCTCCCTCAATATAGGAATAATTAGCACTGCACTGCACAATGTTATTTTTTTCTCGGGCAGACATGCTCTGAGGTAATTTCCCTGACACCAAATAATTTGCAACATCAGCGAACCAAGGAGTGATGGCAGAAATGGAAAATAGTGCTTCATCTGGGAATTTATCGGGTACTAGAGTTGCCGTGCTTCCCTATCCAATATTCAAACGATACAAAAAGTCAACTGCTAGATTATCACTTCTAGGCCTATCAATTACAGTTATATTAAATTCTTGTAAAAGCAACATCCATCTAGTTATTCTACCATTATTAATTGGCTTATTCATTAAAAAACTAATGGCAGAATGATCGGTATGGAAGAAAGTCTCGTAACTGGGAATGTAATGTCTAAAATTCCCAATAGCATGCACAACTGCTAACAATTCTTGCTCAGTGACTGTATAATTTAATTCAGCGAGGGAAAGATTTTTGCTAATAAAATAGATAGCATAAGGATAGTGATCTTCCCTTTGTCCCAAAACTGCTCCTAGTGCAGTTTCTGAAGCATCGGTACATATGTGAAATGGCAGGGACCAGTTCAGTCCTCTCAACACCGGAGCCGTAGACAATCTGTCCTTTAGTATCTGAAAGGTCTGTTGACAATTTAAATTCCATACAAAGTCAGCATCTTTAGTCAATAACTTAAATAATGGTGTTGCAATCTTAGTAAAATTTTCAATAAAATGATGATAGTAACCTGCATTTGCTGGATCAACTGTAATTCCTTCTAATGACACATGATGACCTAGAACGATTCCCTTAGTTTGCATTATCCTGCATTTGTCACTACTAAGGGCCAAGTTTGCTTCTTGACAATGAATCAACACTTTTTCTAATTTGGCCAAAGCTTGATCGAAATAATCTCCATAGACTGTGAAGTCGCCCATATAGACCTCTACACATTCATGGACCAAATCAGAAAAAATGGCGAGTACAGCTCTTTGAAACATATTTGAGGCATTACAAAGACCAAAGGGAAGGACTCTATATGCATAGGTGCCCCAAGGGCATGTAAATGTAGTCTTTTCTTGATCTTCTTCAACTATCTGGATTTGATTATATCCACTGTACCCATCTAGAAAAGAGAGTATTTCTTACCTGAGAGTGTGTCAAGTACCTGATCAATGAAGGGCAGGGGAAAGTAACCGCGCAATGTGGCCTTCTTTAGTTCTCTGTACTAAACGAAGATACGCCACTTGTCATTCTTTTTCGGCACCACCACCAGAGGTGACACCCATCTACTGTCTGAAATGGGATATATGAATTCCGTAGCTAGGATTTTCTGAAGCTCTTCTTTGACAATGTCCTTTAATGCTGGGTTCATTCGTCTTTGTGGCTGTCAAATGGATCTCATCTCTTCATTAGTGTAAATGTGGTGGATGCAGGTGTCTCGATGGATGCCCCGCATGTCAAGGTAATCCCAAGAAAATGCTCCAGATTGCTCATGAATCATACCCATCAACTGCTGCTTTTTTTTCGTGGTCAATTCTGCACCGATGTGTAAGGTCCTTCCTTCATTGATTTCTACCGGCTCAGTGGAAAGTTCATGGCTTCCCTCTATTGCTTCAAAATATGCGAACACGGCTGGATGGCAGGCTTCCTGGAACTCATCACTGAAAACATGATGGTAACCATTAAAAGAGATAAGATAATCAATACAAGAACTGTGAGATAAAAAAGGGTGCAAGATATGTTCATCGGACTGTTCCTAGAGACCTCTAGACTGTTCTAATGTCAACAAAGGAAACATAAATTCTTCATCTCCATAGGGGCTCTCGAGCCATAATGGTACTTCAGCAGCTGTCTTAGCAGGGGGGAAAATAGACAAGGTTTGGTTATGGGAACCATTGGAAATGATCATTTCTTCATTTCTACACCCTATGACAGCATCAGCAGTTGCCAACCAAGGGCGTCCCAGAACTATAGGATGTCCAGGTCTCGAGGATTTTGGGGAAATGATGATAAAATCTATAGGATATTTCTAGGAAGCTATAGTGACCACTGTTACAACATTTTTTGGTCATCTAACTTATTTTTATTAGATGGACCCAGGTACACCATGTAAGACCAATTTTACCCTAAGTAAATTTGCATTCACTATGAAAAATAACTTAGTAAACCATTATTAAGTTGTTTATGGTCTAAATAGGAAACCCCATGAGGAAATATTAAATAAATCTACATTTGTTTGATTTTCCTCAAGGAATAACTAGTTAAATAGCAGTTTAATTAATATTCCTGGTTATATTTAACCCAAAATAGGGAAATTAATTAGATAAATCATTATTTATCTTATTATTTCCTAAGAATAATTATTTCAACCTTATTTAAATAATATTCTTTGTTGAATATGACTAAATCACCCTTAAATAATTAAAAAAATCATTATTTATTTGATTATTACTCAACCACATCCTTAAAATGATAAATAAATCATTTATTTATTTATTATTTACAAATAAAGGGATTTTACCCAAGTCAAATTCTTTTTCCCTCCAACAAATATAATAAAATATTCCATAAAATTGGATCTTGATTTGGTTGCTAATATTTTAATTATGCACCAATATCTAGACTAACTCAATATTTTGTTATAAATAGAAGGGTTTTCCCATTCATTTACCACCTTTTGTTGCCTAAAGATCACTCTATATCTATACTTTTGGTCTAACTTTGATCCACCATCATAGTCATATTTTGCTACCATTTTTGTCTGGGTTTTCTACACCATCAAGAGAGAGGAATTTTAGATCTGAAGTGCTGAGGACTTACAAGAAACCATCCCATTGAGGAGAACTGGTAACGCCCTTCTTTGTTTTCCTCCTAGGTGCCATTAATACAAAATTCATTCAACATATTCTTGTATTTTCTCTTGGATGCATGGAGTAAATCTTCTTTTTTCTACTGCTTAATGTCTTCTAACGCATAGATCTATATTTTTGCAGCATTATCTTGATCACCTAACTACAGATATGAGGATATTGGAAGCCATCTTTGCTATTAGGGTTGTTTGTTATGCGCAGCTAAAGTGGTCTTTTTTCGTACGCTTGGAATTAAGATTCATACTAACAACTGGCGACTCCACACGGGTTTACGATTACGACTGCTATCATTTTTTTGATCCTTACATATCCAGCTGCTTCAAACCCTATGATTTCTCTTCAGCCTCTTGTTTTTTAATTTCTTGATGTTTTTTTTAACCTATAAAACCCTAAAAAGATAAAAATTCTAAGTTCTGTGTGTTTTTAGACCTATTGCACAGGTGACAGACATCAGCCGCAGCTGAGATGACACTTTTTTCTTAAATCTGCCGCCAAAAGTACCGGAAGTGCAGGTCGCACTTTTTGGCCCAAAACTTGTGACCTGGAGCTTCAGGAAGTGGGAATATGCCCAAAAACTGCGACCTCTACTGAAAACAGGTCAGAAACTGTGACTTGGATTTTTTGCAGGAGTTTTTCTGAAAGTTTTCTGGGTTTTTCTCGGCCTCTGTTTAGGGTTTTCTGACCTTCGTCTCCACCTATTTTGGACCTGTAATTTTTTTTTTATTCAACTAAGTGAGAACCTATCCCCCTAGGGCTTCAATACCCTCCACACTTTGTGGAAGAGTTTTAACTGCTGCAGGTTGTCTGAAATTTTCAGAGTGTTCAGCCATTTTTCAGATCTCATACCTCACCTTCAGATCCACTTCAGATCGGCTTGTTATCCATCCAAATCACCTCATTTAGCTTTGTTTTGGTTTTCCTCTAGGGTTCACTCCGTTTCCCTCCAGGAGATAGCCTTTCGCCACCTTATTTACAACAAATTTTCCTCTGATTTGTTGCTACTTTCTGCACCAGTTTCCAGCAGATTTTGACCGTTAGATCCCTGTCCCTCCCGACCTTAGATCTATTAGATTTTTTGGTGTGTTTTGACTAGTTGTTTTCCTGCCTATAGACTACTTGTTGAGAGGCCCAACTTCTTGGGTTTAGACTATTGCATTATTATTTTTTTATTTACTGTTATTTCAGTTTCATATACTGTTATCTGCAGGTTTATTTTCAGTTACACAACACACTTTTTCTTTTTCTCTACAAACATATGGGTTTAAAAATTAAAATTTACACACTTTTCACACACACCCTAAGCAAAAAAGGGCTTGGTTAATGCTATAGGGTAAAATTCTTGGGTTGTTGGTTATCGAATATCCCTCTCAGGGCTTTCCGGTGCCCGAGGTAGACAGTAAGACTAGATGTATAGTTCACAAAGAAGATGCATATATGTTCATGTAAACTTAAACAACTTGATAAAATGAGATGGACTATTACCTCTTTTTATATCCCACAGTCTTTGGAGAGCACTAAGCAGCGAAGCAGGGATCCTCCTTCACTAACTCCAAATCCCGACCCTATGATCAATCAAAGCACCCACATAATCTCTACCACAATATACTTCCTATAAATTAAGTTAACATATGATAAACATTAAGCAATGCACATATAAGCCATTCATCTCATGCTATGTAAGTAATTGAGAAACAATAACAATATTGATGCATTGAATGGAAAAAACAGATGCAGTTCTATTGGTTTATAAAAAGGAGGATTACAACCATTGGTTGTACCAAGCCCTCCTCAGTCTTCCAATCTCTCTCTCTCTTTCTCTGAATGTGGTGGTCTTAATCAACAAGTTCTCAATGAACCTCTTTGATCTTTGACCTTCACACTACAACAACAAACGCTTTACTTCACATGCATTCAAGAAACCTTCGACCTTGGACTAGTAACCCACAACTCCATTTTATAGGAGATGGAGAGGGCAGATCTTGCCCTAAATATTTCAACCAGTTTGAAAAGGAAAAGACCAAGATGTTTCCTTAGCTTTACATGATTTTTCCTTTCTTGAGAGTCTAGTCATTTTTGGCAAGACCTAATAAGAGGTTAGTGCCTTGCAGTTTCCATTTTGCACTGACTCTCTATGAGAAAAAGTTGGAGTTTCTAATCATTATCCACGGGTTTTTCTTGTTTCAAACTCAAAACATGGGTAACGCTGCCCTTTATGATAAACAGATCATTTCCCTAGCCACTAACATGACCTTTTCATGGATCAGGAGTGTTATAACACACTCTAGCTGTTATAGGGGCGTGTTACCTTAGCAGAAGTAGGTTTAGTTTAGGTCTCTTTCTTCCTTCCATATTTATCTTCTCCTCTGAGCTGATGAGGAGGTCATTTGACTTGTAACAGATTCCCCATATATTGTGAGGTTAGAGACGAAGACAATGGCTGAAATACTTTATAATATGTGTAGTAGAGCTATAGAGATTGGAGGACTGAGGAAAACCTGAAACAACAACATATGTCAGAAAATATAGTATTTTCCTTGAGTCGGGCATTCCCATGCTCAGTAGCTAATCAACATTATTTCTCTAGTACAGAGATATGAACAATATTTCCATTGATAATCATAATGTGGAAGTTTATGTCATAACAGGATCAGGCTGAAAAAGTTGTCTCCATAAACAATATCGCAAATTGGGGAAGGAAACACAGCTGAGATGGTGTATCTTTCACCTCAAGGTCTTGGTCCCCGCTTCACTTAAACTGCATATTTCTCAACATGTGAATGAAGTATCTGTCATCGAACATGTGATAAATCATCTAATTACTGGTCAATAATGAAAAATGTTAACATACGTGAAGGTGGCCACCGATAATGATGATGGTCCCTAATATGCACAGTACAATCTAGCGAGCGTGAATAAAAGGAGTTGAAGTCGAACACTCATAGAATCATTCAATCAGGATCCAATGATGAAGACCCCCAATCAAACACAAGATCACCTACCACTAATGTTTGCAAGTATCTGGGTACTGATGAGTTTCTGGATCAACTTCCTAGATAAGATGTTGAAGTCGATAGGAAGAGATCTGTCGAAAGGTAGGCACTGAGGCATCCTACATCAATCAACACGAAACGGGAAAAAGATGATTTTGATCTTGATGGAAATAATGAAGAGAAAATGGGGATAACTAACGACAAATAATTTCTGGCATAATGATCAGTTTGGTTGATAGGAGGAGCAGTAGATAAAGAGATCTTCTTGAACAATAGAAGGCACTCTAACAGGGTACTAGGTAGCTGAGGCTTAATGAACACCAAAGAGTATTTTAGGATTTTACCAGTGTAGGAACACTGCGAGATTAAGGTTAAACTCATAGATGGTATGGTTCGACTAACTATGAAAGAGTTTTCTAGGAAGTGCCATGTTCAATATTTTTGCTGCCAAATCGACCTTTCTTAAACGTAACAGAGGTAGTATCCGTTTTGTCCAAATTTTTCTCCGTCTTATTAGGTTTAACAAGTCCAGACGAGTAAACTCGATGAATTTTTCATATTTAGAGAGTCTGAAAATGGTCATAAAAGACAACTCTGGGGGGGGGTTGCCTTTGTCATGTCTTGATAACCGGGCACGTCAAAGGGAGAATAGTAAGCCCGAAATAGTTCATTTTCCGTGAGTTAGTCCATCAAAGCCGGAAAAGTGATAAATCTATGTTCGATGGACGTGTAGCTCATTTTGTTATGAGTATGAGGAGATGAAGTAAACTCAATATTCTTTGTGAAATTTTAACGAGTCCACCAGAGAAAAACTCAGTGCTCTCCATGAAATTTTAATGAGTCACGCGGAGAAAAATTCGGTCACTTTTTCTGTTTAAAGAGCTTTGAAAAAGAGGAAAAGAATGGCTCTTGATTCTTTGTAGTGGTAGTTTAACAAGCTCGACAAAGGAAACTCGAGGTTTTTTCAGTTTTATGAGCTATAAAAAGTCCCTAAAAAGAAAGCTCAGTGCTTCTTCATGTCATTTTTAACGAGTCTGAAGAAGAGAACTCCAGGTTTTTCAGATTAACGAGCAAGAAAAATACCATAAAAAGAATGCTCTAAATCGACTTCGTGTAAGTTTAATGAGTCCGAAGAAGAGAACTCGAGGTTTTTCGGATTAACGAGCAAGAAAAATACCATAAAAATAACGCTCGAATAAGGGTCAAACATGGTTATATCTGCATATAGATCTTAATCACTCATCATAACATCGGTAACTAAACTCAATAGTTGCGACACATATGCAACAAGAATTCATGACTTTTTACAGACTAGCTGAGAGAGTCATGCCCCAGAAATGGCTATAAGAAGGTCAGAAGACTTTCATTTTCACTATTTTGAATGTTGTGAAGGAGCTCTAGGGTGAAAAAAGTGTGAAAAATTCAGCTGGCGATTATGGTCAATCCGGGCAATGGTTCTTCTTCCCGCAAGATCCAAGCAAGAGCTGGAACCTTCTGTTATCATTTTATAGTGTTTTTATGATGTTTTGCTGGTCCAAAATGTGGATTTTGGTAAGCCCTAAAAAAAATTAGTGGCTAATGCGGGAAAGGAGTGCTTGGCCCGCGTTAAACGCATATCCCATGAAGTAAGGGCGTGTTAGCACGCTCTGTTTTGCTCTATAGCCTGCATTAGGTGGAAAATATGTTTTAAGCACCTCTTATTTAAACTTTTGAAGCACTCCAGGAAAATTCTAATCCATTGAAATTTTTTTTCTTGCAGGTATTCAACTATTTATCATGAGTATCTGGCGAGAAAGGGAACATTAGCACGAAGAACGAGATATGGTCAACGATGCTGCAAGTTTGTTAGCTCTCCGCAGGTGTGGTTTGCTAAAATATGCACGGTTGGAGCTGATGAGGGGTCAAGAGGACCTACCTGAGGTGGTTGATTCAGCAGTGGGACGAGCGTTTTCACGTCTTTCGCATTGGGGGCAATGAGCTCTCCATTGAGAAAGACAATATCTACTTTTTGACCGGCCTGTCGTGCCGTGGACCAAGGCCCAACTTGACGGGGTCTAAAGCGGATCCTCGCTCTACTACTGATCTTATTCGCACTCATTGCATACAGAACACAAAGGCAGTTAGTAACTGGGTGCCCATCACTCGGGTGGCTTCGAGACCACTTAGGTCTCTGCTATGGATGATCGTTCACTTGGCAAGGTCCAAGAGTCAGCATGTGGACACCAAGGCCCAGATGTTGCTAGCCTTAGACTGTATGTAGCCACAGGTATTTGATTGGTGTGAAGGGGTTGTCTGTTGAGTTCGTGCAGAACTTATAGCATGCAAGTCCCGTACCCAAAGAGAGTTTGGGTACGGTACACTGATTGTATCTTTCCTACTAGAGCGGGTGCCAGTGATGAGACCCAGGATGATTACATATGCATTGGGCCCACGCGAGCTGAGGCAGACTCGATGGGTAGCTTTGATCCTTCAGACTGGAGAGGGTCAAGTCTGTCACTGCTTTGATGATGGGTTCTTTGATTGGCTCAACTATCAAATCATTATGATTGAGGATTATCCCTATGCAGGGATGAACTTCACTAGAGATTCGAAGCCAGTGTTGCCCCCTGGCACCCAATGGGGCTAGATGGTAAGAAATGAATGATCAGCGTACTATGGAATTATTTTTTGTCTTTTGAATGTTTATGCAATTTTTTTGTTTAAATAGGGTGAAAATATGTTTTGACATGAAGCTTGATTGCTTGACATAGATGTGGCACCTGTTCGCCCAGCTGGGGCCCCTCATTATGCATGGCAAGGACTGCAGCTACCCGAGGTTGGTGCAACAGCAGAGGATGCGTAAGCTGTCGGAGATGATGATACCCAGATCCTACATGAGCTTTCTAGAAACCTGGAGGGTTTTAGCATGGGTGTACCACCTCTTCCTATGCGGGAGATTCCAGTTTGTCTACAGTGGCATACGGTGGGTGTGCTGGAGAGATACTTGGTGCCTCTGAGGAGGATAGCCAGGGAAGTTGTATGTTATTTTGAGCATCAGGCTTAACTGGCAGAGCAATTGTATAAATGTCATAGTGAGGCTTAGTGTAGCCCAATTTTTGTAAAACACCCAAGTTTTGAGAGATTTTTTGATGTAACTGTGAGTTACATGTATTCAAATTTTCTTCACATGTATTCAAAAAACATTTGACCTTGGACTAGTAACCCACAGCTCCATTTTATAGGAGATGGAGAGGGCAGATCTTGCCTTAACTCTTTCAACTAGTTTGAAAAGGAAAAAACCAAGATGTTTCCTTAGCTTTACATGATTTTTCCTTTCTTGAGAGTCCAATTGTTTTTGGCAAGACCTAATAAGAGGTTAGTGCCTTGCAGTTTCCATTTTTCATTGACTCTCTATGAGAAAAAGCTGCAGTTTCTAATCATTCTCCACAATTTTTTCTTGTTTCAAACTCAAAAAATAGGTAATGATACCCTCTAGGCTAAACAGAGCGTTTCCCTAGCCACTAACACGACCTTTTCATGGATCAGGAGTGTTATAACGCACTCTGGCTATTATAGGGGTGCGTTACCTTGGCAGAAGTAGGTTTAGTTTAGGTCTCTTTCTTCCTTCCATATTTATCTTCTCCTCCGAGCTGATGAGGAGGTCATTTGACCTGTAACAGTTAACACTGCCAAGAAAAGACTCTAAAACATTGAAATCAATTGATCCTGCACCTCTCCGCCCTTGCTTCGACATTGTAATTAGTTGATCCTGCACCTCCTTGCCCTTGTTGGTCTCTTTTTCCCTTGTGCCATGTTTGTGTCGTCATCATTGCCCCACCAAGGCGTTTATACCAGAGAATTCTTGGCCTTCATCCTCAGTTTCCAGTAGGAAGACTTACTCATCCGTGTAGGATTCGAGTTAGTCCTCCTCCGAGTCCACACTTTGACTCTTCTTTTGGTTCATTGGGTTCTCCTTCTCGTTTCGCCTTCGGTCCTCCCCCTGTCACCTTCACCATGTCTAGTGTAGGACCTAATGCTGGTGGTAACCCCAGACCTCATGCTGGGAATACGACTAGTGGGACCACAATGGACACTACCCCGGCTGTGCCCTTGCTCCCCTTCATGGCAGGCCTCAGCCTTCCTGATTTTTACCAGTTGATAAATGACCCTATACACCATGATGCTAGTTGGCCTGCTATGCCAACTAAGCTCCCTTCCAACATCTACAAGTTTGAAGACCTTGCTGGAGAAGATCCTAAAAATCATGTTCGATCTTTCCACATGTGGTGGTCGTCTAACTCCATTACCGATGACTCTATCCATCTTCAGTTGTTCCAACGTACGCTTATAGGTGAAGCTTATAAGCGTTAAGTTGATCAGGCCTCTTCCTCTCATACCACCTTTGCGACTCTTGCCCGGGATTTTTTGTCTTACTTCCAGCTTCCCCTTCATTATGACACTGGTACCAAACTCTTGACTTCTTTCTGTCAATCGTCTGTGACCCGCCTATCCGACCATGTCTATGAATGGCAGAGAAGAAAGAGCCTATGTCGAGCCCCTACCTTTGAAGACCGTGTCTACATGGAATGGTTTCTTAGATCTCTCTTACCACCTATCATGAAATATTTCACATCGCACTTTCCTCAAAACGAAGAAGCCGCTCTCCAAATTGCATTAAAATATTACATGATCTACACCCAGTCAGGTTATGTTTATACCATTCTACCTGATCTTCCCAGACTCGGTGGTGCCAATGGACTGGGGGCATCTCACGTTGCGAACACTATCATTGGAGCTCTCTCGAATCCATACACTCAACCTCCCATGGGCTATGGCTGACCCTCATGGGGGGGCCAACACCTGCTGCACTTTTCCCCCTCCCGGTAGCATGTATCCAAGATACGACATGCCTTATCCTTTTGCCCAACCTGATATTTACCACACTGTTACCCAACCTCCTTATTATCTGTATCCAGAGCCTGGTGCTCCAGCTCCTCCATCATTAGCACCTCCTCCTCCCTTGCCTTTTCAACCCCCGCAACAGCAACCACCACCCCCTCAGGGGCCGGTGTATGCATAGCAGGGTGTGACTAATCCTCCTCCCTCAAAAAAGAAGAGGAAAGGCACTCAAAATCAAGTTGCCCCTGGTAATCCTGGACCTAATCAAGGTAATGCTCCTAACGAGCCAACAACAGGGCACTTATCCCAAGCAGGACAGGCCTGTTCGCACGAACAAGCCCTATTCTTGTTGTGGTGTTTATGGTCATTACACGCATGATTGTCCTCTTTTACCACAGATGCGGTAGATGTGGGAGTCTCAAGAAACATTGTAAGGACAACAAGCCTCCCCTTCCATTCCTCCCAATACTCTGCCTAGTCAGCCGGTTGTGCTTACTAATCCTTTCCCTCAGCAAGGATTTGTGGCTACCCAATCACCTGAAGGTCAGGTGGCCACTCAAAATCTTCCATCTGGTACCTCTGATTACCAGATTATCATGATTAACTCTGGTCAACCTCTAACTGTAGACATCAATCTTCAGATTCGGTCCCGTTAGCACAACAAGCCTCCCACTACGTCTGTCCTCGAGCCGCCTCCTTCGGTCTCTAAAATGCCTCTTTTGACATGTAATGGTCCCTTACAGATCCCTCAGCCTAAGGTGGAGGTTCATACCAATATCCCTAAGGGATCACTATGTCGAAATGTTGCTTATGGAAAATTTTCCCATTCGTATAGCATAGTAGATGATTTGGCACAATCCCCTGCTGCCATTTCAACGCTGGAACTCCTCCAGTCGTGCCCTTCACAATGAAAAGCTCTACTATATGCGATAGGCATTGTAGATCCTTCCGATGATCAATTGATTGTCTTTGATGTTGACCGGTCAGAACATCCTCCTTTGTCTGCTTCCGTTGCCTTCTAAATCCCAGTCAAGATCTAGAACGCCAATTTTTCTCGGCGCATCATTGATGAGGGGGCATCCACCTATGTGATGTCTGCTTTGATTTGGAAGAAAATCGGATCACCTGAGTTGGCTCCTTCCACGATCACTCTTTGAGCGTGGGATGGCCACGCCTCCCAGCCCATTGTCTTATTCTGCAATTGTCCTATTACTCTAGCGGGCAAGACTGTTTGCATTGACGTAGAATTCATAGATGCCCCCTTAGATTACAACATTCTATTAGGTCGTAGCTACACTTATGTGATGTCCGATGTCCCTTCTATGGTTCACCACAATATTTCCTTCCCTCATAATGGAAAGATAGACACCATTGACCAGTTGACATATTATGAACCGAAGTCTCAGACCTCCCCTTAGTCCATCATCTCTTCGGTGGCCAATACACAAATCGTCGATCCTTTGACTAGTGTCTCACCCGAAATCTACAAAGATTCCTCATTGCTTGGTACATTCCCTGGTCTTCCTCCTCCTGTCTCTGATCCCAACTTATCTAATGTTTGCATGATGCAATCGTCTCGGGGTGCCCTCAAGTAGCCTGCCTCATCTAGTTAGCAGCCTCCTTGCCCTCCGCAGCCTACTCCTAGCCCTTTGATTTAGCCTTCTGGACCTCCTCCTCTTGGCCCTTCAACTAGTATCCTTGAGCCTCTTTACCCTCCTAGAATGGTTCCTCCAAGCCTTAACCATTTAGGAGCCATCCCGCCTAGCCATTACCCCTCTGGTCAGATACCGTTCCTAGCTCCCCCACCAAGAGTATATACAGCACTTTTCATGGCCACCCTCTCTCTTCCTAACTTGACCCTTGGGATTCCTATCTGGTACCTTGATCCTCCAGCCGCTACCCCACCTGGTCAACCTAAACCTTATCTTGCTTTGACCCTGGTTTAACCAGTCTCCATGACTTCTCCCGTTGCAACAGCGCCTCAACCACCTCAACAGGAACCACCTCCTGTTGTGACCACTTCGGGTAAGAAGGGAAAATCTCACAAGAGGGCCTCCAAGGACAAGGCTTCTTTGACAAACCTTGCACCTCCCTCGCCCGCAAAGCCCTGTGATTTGTGTGATGTCGTCGGCCATGCCACCCATAACTGTCCTGAACTACCCTGTATCAAGCCCATGGTTAAAGTTGCATTCCCTGATTCTACGGTCACTGAAGCCTCTATTTCTTCCTCGACTGTAGCCAAGAATCCTAAAACTATTCACACTAAACAACCTTGTGCTTTGTGTGATCTCCATGGCCATTATTCCCACCATTTTCCCCACCTTATGCATTACCACGCCTCTTTAGAGGTAGTTTGGGAGTACGAGATTGAAAAAAACCAATCCGCCTCTCCCGTACTCATGCAGTATGTTGCAGGAAAGACTGAGTATTTACCCACTCCCATTGAAATTCCCCCTCCTAATGTCGAGATTATGGAGCCTACGGCCACCATCCTCTACCTATCATCATCCATGAGACCGTGGAAGGTCCCTCTGCATCTTCCCCTTTTGTTTCGCTTGACCTCCCTTCAGCGATTACCCTGGGCTCAACATCAGTATATCCCTTACCTGCTTGTTCTTACGTCATCCCCTGTGACAATGCTCATGTGAACCTCACTTCTCATGATGATGAGTCAGGTAGCTTTGCTGCGTCATGTGGTCTCCCTTCCTCCAGTCACTCCATCTTCTATTGTGATGATGACATCATGGAAGCCATGTCCACCCCTAAATTCATCTTTCTCACCCATAAATGGGATGGCACCATCCGTGCCTATGGTGACTTTTGTGATCTCAGCACAAGCTACACCTCTGCTAGCTCCCACACTCCACCTCATCGTCGACGTGTGAGTAGTAGAAATCCTACCCAGATCACTCCCTCCCGTGGAGTGCGTTCAATTTTTACTTTGTGCTCATGATTCCAACATTGTTCATCATCCTCCCATTTATTGTCTTGTGGCACCTTTTAGATGGACCTCCTGTCCACACTTTATATCAGTTTTGCTGATGGTGCAAGTCGCTACTCTAGGAATCTAGCCTTGGCAGGTTGGGCCATCTTTACCCCCTTTCACTCCCTTGTTCTTTGAACGGTGTATGCATGGGTACTGCTACCAATAATCAGGCCGAATATGATGCAGCGCGAGGTTTATTAGACGATTCCCTTTCACATCGCATCCTCCACCTTCATGTTAGTTTAGATTCCCTACTTCTTGTCATGCAATTGAATGGTACCTATCGTGTGCATAATCCTATCCTTTTTAGAATATATTTACGAGTGAAGCTTTTGATGCATGAATTTGAAATCATTACATTCAGTCATGTACCTAGAGCACAAAATCACTATGTAGATAGCATTGCAAACCATATTCTAGATTGGCATTTAGCACACGCATTTAACACAAGACAATAACATAAAAATATCAAACCGATGCATATCCATAATATTTTTCATATAAAATGTTTTAGAGTCCATCAACTCTGATACATATGACATTCCCATAGCATGTTACAAAAACTCAAAATTGGGGGCACCACCTACCCCTACACACTAATCACTATCTGGAGGATCCCAAGCCAATGGCTCTGCACTGTTGGGTTTGTGTTATATTCTTTCCATGACTAATCACGCGTAGGGGGGTTAATAGGGGGGGCAGTAGGCCCCCTTGTCGAGGTCTGGGGCAGCGCCCCAGAAATTTTTTTTGGTCCTTATTTTCCAGTGGGCGGACCCGCCCATGGTTTTGTGCATCGATTTTCACATGGTTTTGGGGCATGATGGTTTTCAGCCCCTGGTATTTTGTAGATCCGGTCAAGGGAACTATGGTTATGTTATAATCCAAGGTTAATGGATTGGGTTTTATGTATGCTTCGGCATGTATATATATGTGTTGTAACACTAAAAGGAATATAATGAAAAATCAAGTTGGTCATCTCGATTTAAGATCCAGGGGAAAATATCTGTGTATATCTATTTTATGTTTTATGCTCTCGCTATTGTTTGTTTTCTATTTTTAAGATTCGTTTGCAGAAAATTTCTGTACAGGGTTAAAACCTACATTTGGTATCAGAGTAGTTTCAGCTTCAAGGGGACGCCTTTGTTGTTGAGGGGTTTTTTGTTCGGGCCTAAGGTAGACCCTGTTTAGTGGGAGATCTATGAGATTGATTCTTGCGGTGAAAGAAGATGGCGAGCAGCAGGAATATAGAGATCGAGAAATTTAATTGTCAGAGTTTTGAGTTGTGGAAGCTCAAGATGGAGGATCTACTAGTGGATAAAGATTATTTTATCACGGTAGATCCGAGTACTAAACCAACGGAAATGTCAGATGAAGACTAGAAGAAGCTGGATTGGAAGGCAAAGAGCACAATATGGTTGTGTGTCTTAGATTTAGTATTGTTGACTGTATCTGGAGAAGCTATGGCGAAGACCTTGTGGGACAAGCTAGGGACCTTGTACCAATCTAAATCGTTGGTGAATAAATTGTTCCTGCATAAAAAGATGTATAACCTGAGGATGAAGGATGGAGACTTGGTGACAGAGCATCTGAATGCCTTCAATACTGTGGTAAGTTAGTTGTCATCTGTTGATATTAAAATCTCAGATGAAGATAAGTGAATCAGTTTGTTGTGTTCTCTACCAGACTTGTGGGATAATATGGTTATTGCAATAGGTAGCAATACAACTACCTTGAATTTTGATGATATTGTCTCAGCCTTGCTGTCATAGGAAATGAGACAGAGAAATACGGAGGGTCAGAATGGAGATGCCTTATCTGTACGAGGAAGGTACCAAAATAGAAATAAGAATAAGGTTTCGAGTTGGAGATCTAAATCTAAAGGGAGATCTAAATCTCCTTGAAAGTTTGTAAAGGTGTGCTGGAAATGTGGAAAGGAAGGGCACTACGAAAAGGACTGTAGATCTAAGGCTCCTGAGAAAGGAAAGGGATTTGATGATGCTCCTTCTGCAGAGGCAAAAACCACATTGGATGAAGGTGGGGATGTGTATTTGGCTTCTTCTTCAAATACACATGTAGATCATGAGTCATGGTTGATTGACTCAGGTGCATCTTTTCACTTCACTCCCCATAGGGAGTGGTTCTATGAGTATGAGAAATATGATGGTGGTGATGTCTTCCTAGGGGATGATAGGAAGGCCAGAATCATCAGACGTGGAATGGTCAAGCTGAAGCTACAAGGTGGAAGGATTAGAACACTTCCTGGTGTTCTGCATATTCCTGCATTGGCCAGAAATCTGATTTCTGTAAGCAAGATGGATGATGCAGGTGTAAAAACAGTGTTCGAGAAAGATGCCTGCAAGATGGTTCGGGGAGCACTCGTATTAATGCGGAGTTTGGATTAACCGGCGTTTGCTAAAGATCATATTGCTGGGTGCAATAGTTATGTGGTTCTCGAAAGTGGAAAATACCATGTTATGGCATCAAAGTCTTGGACATATTGGAGAGAAGGGCCTTCGGATACTGCATGGAAATGGTATGGTAGAAGGTATGTCTAATAGCTCTCTGGATTTCGATTTATGTGAACATTGTTTATATGGGAAGCAGAATTGAGTGAGTTTTCCTTCTGGTGCTAAGAAGGGCGAACAAGATATTAGAGCTTGTGCACAGTGATGTGTTTGGACCTGTGTCGGTTCCATCACTGGGTAAGTCTATGTATTATGTTTCATTCATAGATGACTTCTCAAGGAATACATGGATATATTTCTTAAGGAAGAAATCTGAAGTCTTTGATAGATTTAAAGAATTTAAGGCTCTAGTGGAAAACCAGGGAGAGAAAAAGATAAAGGTGTTGAGGACAGATAATGGTGGGGAGTTCTGCAAGAAGGAATTTGAAGAGTTCTGTAAGAAGTGTGGTATAGCACGGCGGAAGACTACTCCATACGCACCTTAGAAAAATGGAGTTGTAGAAAGGATGAAAAGAACACTGATGGAAAAGGCAAGAAGCATGCTCAGTGGTAACGAGTTAGGACAAGAATTCTGGGTAGAGGCAATGGAGACTGCATGTCACTTGGTTAACAGATCACCTTCATCAACGTTGGAGGATAAGACTCCACATGAGGTATGGACTAGTGAGAAACCCTCTCTTTCACATCTGAGGGTATTTGGATGTGATGCATATGTACATGTTCCAAAGGAGAAAAGGAGAAAGTTGGATAATAAATCTGAACTGTGCATCTTTATTGGGTATAAGGATGGTTTAAAGGGTTACAAGCTTTGGAACCCAGAAACAATGAAGGTTGTGTACAGCCGAGATGTGGTGTTTAGAGAGGTGGAAGATATTGTTAAAAATGAAGTCCTACCAAAGGAACCTGAGAAGATAGAGTTTGAGATAAATGAGGATGAATCAGACTCTACGACGGAAGAAGACTCAAAAGAGGAAGAGCCACAAACTCCAGTTGTGAGAAGATCAGTTCGGGAACGAAGACAACTAGAAAGGTATAGTCCATCTGCTTTCTGTTCAAATTTTTCTTTAACTATAATTGATGATGATCCCAGAACTGTCAGGGAGGCAGTAGATTCAGAGGATGGAAAACTCTGGAAGGAGGCCATGGTTGATGAAATGGCATCCTTGCCTAAAAATGAGGCATGGGATCTGGTGGAGTTGCCGGCTGGAAGGAAGCCCATCGGGAGAAAATGGGTGTTTAAGAAGAAGATGAATGTAGAATGAAAGGTGGAGAAATACAAAGCTCGGTTGGTAGAAAAAGGTTACTCCCAGGTGTCGGGAATTGATTTTGGTGATATTTTTTCTTTTGTTGCCAAAGTTACTTCTATCAGATTACTTTTATCTGTTGCTGCTGCATTTTATTTTGAGGTCGAACAGATGGATGTGAAGATAACATTTCTTCACGGGGATCTGGAAGAGGAGATCTACATGAAACAACTTGAAGGCTTTATGGTGAAGGGGAAGAAAGAGCTGGTATGCAAGTTAAAGAAGTCTCTGTATGGGTTAAAATAGTCACCAAGGATGTGGTATCAGAAATTTGATACCTATATACGGGGACTTGCCTTCAACAGAAGCAAGGAGGATCACTGTGTTTATTTTAAATTAATTGGTGACCGTGTTATTTATTTGGTCTTATATGTGGATGATATGTTGTTGATTGGAAATGACAAAGAAATTATCCAAGATTTGAATACCCAACTGTTTTCCAAATTCGATATGAAGGATCTTGGTGCTGCAAACTATATTTTGGGCATGGAAATTAAGAGATATCGGAAAAAGAGGAAGCTCTGGTTAAACCAGAGGAAGTATGTCGAGACTATATTGCAGAGGTTAAATATGTAGGATAGTAAACCGGTGAATGTTCTGATTCCTATAGGTACAAAGTTGTCTGCTGAATAGTGTCCCAAGACACAAGAAGAAGAGGATGATATGTCCCGTGTTCCATATGCAAGTGCAGTGGGTAGCCTGATGTATGCAATGGTCTATACTAGACTATAAATTGCACATGTAGTGGGAGTATTGAGCAGGTTTATGTCAAACCCAGGGAAGGAGAATTGGATAGCAGTGAAGTGGGTTTTCAGATATTTGTGTGGCACTAGTGATTATGGCTTGTGCTACCAGGGAAGACCAAGAGTGGAAAGAGTGTTGGACATTCGTGGTTTTGTTGATGCAGACTGGGCTGGAGATCTGGACCAAAGAATATCTACAAGTGGGTATGTGTTTGGCCTATTTGGAGGTGCAGTCAGTTGGATGAGTAAAAGACAGTCTGTAATGGCTCTTTCAACTATAGAGGCAGAATATATGGTAGCCACTCATGCAAGGAAGGAAGCAGTTTGGTTGCAGAGATTGTGTTCAAGTATGGGGTTGGTGTAGCAAGCTATAAGGATAGACTGTGATAGAAAAGGTGCAATTTTCTTGGCTAAGGACCCTGCTTATCATTTAAATACAAAGCACATTGATGTTCAATATCACTTTGTGAGATATATGGTTGAAGCTAAAAGGGTGTTGTTGGTAAATGTGGACACTTTGAAGAATGTTGCAGTTGCATTGAAAAAGTCTGTGAGCACTCAGAATTTCTCTTAGTGTAGAGAAATAATGGGTGTTTCAAAGCTAGGCTAATGACTCAGCTCTCCTATGGCCCCCTATGGAAAGAAAACAACAAGTGGGAAAATTTTGGGTTTGTGTTATATTCTTTCCACGACTAATCACATGTTGGGGGGTAACAGGGGGGGCGATAGTCCCCCCTGTAAATTGCGTTGGGTGCAACGTTGGGGGGGTCACAAGGGGGCCGGTAGTCCCCCTTGTCAGGGTCTAGGGCAGTGCCCCGGAAAAAAAATTTGGTCCTTATTTTCCGGTGGGCGGACCCACCCATGGTTTTGTGCATGGGTTTGCACATGGTTTTGGGGCATGATGGTTTTCGGCCCCTGGTATTTTGTAGATCCGGTCAAGGGAAATATGGTTATGTTCTAATCTAGGGTTAATGGATTGGGGTTTATGTATGCTTCGGCATGTATATATATGTGTTGTAACACTAAAATGAATACAACGAAAAATCAAGTTGGTCGTCCCGATTTGGGATCCAGGGGAAAATCTCTGTTTATATCTATTTTATGTTTTATGCTCTCGCTATTGTTTATTTTCTATTTTTAAGATTTGTTTGCAGCTAATTTATGTATAGGGTTAAAACCTACATGCACCCGCTACTCATAGATCACGCATCCCTTGTCCAGCCATAGCCATCTACCGCATGACCCCTCGCCACTCTGAGGGTAAACCAATACACGACTCGATGTACTGGTCCTCTAAGTCTTGCCAGTTGCGCACTAAAACACCGGTCAGAAGCCTCTCACATCTACGATGAATGTCCTCCATGAGGGCTGTTGCATCCTCATTTTGCTACGCCCTCGATCCACTAGGTCCTACAGCTCCTGATACTGCAGGTCGTCCCATATACCCGGTCGGTTTTACCGGTGCTATATCTACATACCAAAAGTGGAAGAATCAGTACCATATAAAATATTCTGAAACTTTACAATGCACATAAAAATATTAGCATTTTTCACTTACCATCGAGCCCCCATACTCGACCAGGAGGCAATTTCAAATCTAGGTCCCCAAAATAACTCATCCCACTATAGGGATAGTTGTCTATGTACAATGGCATCTAATCCCAATGCCTAAATAACTCAGGTCAGAACACCAATTCGACTACCACACCTCCTCCTCTATACATTAGTTGCCCCCACCAGCACATCCTGGGCTCTCTCGAGCCCCCATCCTAGAGCTGTATACGAGGTCGAAGTGTAGGGATCTCCTCAAACAAGAGTGAACCTCAAACAAGAGTGAACACAAAACTGTACCATATGCACAGTCATGGTTCACTTTCCACTTTCATAGTGACAACTATCATTTCAAAAATTACAACATCATCTAGGCCCACCCATAGTAGGTCCCACCCAACACACTCTCCACAAGAAACATGTAATATTCCTATTTAGGAACAGCTCATGAATCATGCACTTAAAAACACATTTTCAGAAAAATATGATTTAGAAGAGGAAAATAACTCTTGTATCCTTTATATTAGACAATAAAAAAACTAAATCCAAGATTTGAGCTGAAACAAATAATACTAGGTGGGTTAAACAGATCTCCTGCACCTAGTTATCTTCACGAGAAAGCCCAATGAGGGGCTGCAGCAAAGTAAAAAACCATAATGAAAGTACATAGAGACATAAATGCATAAAATTTGCTAATAAACACTCAGAAACTAATTTCAAGTACAACAACAACTCAGATCTGAATTTAGGATCCAAAAAGTGGGGAAAAGCAGTGATTTTGACCCTAAAATAGATGTATTCAGAAATCTGCGTAAAATTAAGGGAAATGGATGGAGGTTACTTTATATTAGGTTTTTAGGGACACATGCTCTGAATTTCAGCTCAAAAAAGGCATTATAGCTATGTTAAAAAGTTCCTCCATCCCTAAATATGCTTAAAAATGTTGATTTCCCATGACTTTGAGTATGCAGAAAATGGTTGAAGCATGCAGAGAGTAATTTCGGAATAAATTAGAAAAAATATGTCTAAAACATCAGATATTAAGTTTATTATAAAATATAATGATTAAAAATAGAGATTCAGCTCCTTTTATACATCAAATAGATCACCCGGTAAGGGGATTTCATGAAAGAAAAAATACAAGTGTCAAATCTGTAGAATATGGATCTGAAAAATGCAGAATCACTAAAAATCTGATTATATGAGCTGAAATTTACAAAATTACAGAAGAGGGCTGCAATACAAACTTTTCGGAAGAAGGGATGGCCCTTCCTCAAGGAAATGAGCACCAAACTAGGGTAGAAACCTTGCTGAAGCAATGCACTGGAAAAATGAAGCAGTTTCTAGAGTATAATGCACAGATGATGTTGCAAGGTCCTTTGGCTTGATGCCCAGATCTGAATCTGAAGCTCAAGGCTTCCTCACTAATCTTCCAGAGAAAGGAATTCTCCCTTTTCTGTAAAACTAGATCTGGAAGTGGTGCTGAAAACCCGTCATTACAACACCCTGCAAAACAGCAATTCCTACCCAACAGAAAAGGTTGTAGCTGGAGGAGGAAGCTTGGCCTCAAGCCTGGATATGAGGCATTTTAGAACATAATCCTGCAAGATCTCCTCAATGAAGGAGGAGGAATTCCTAAACAGGATATTCCTCTCTCTCTAGCTAAACAACCAAGAGAGCTTGAGTTGCCTAAGAAATCTCAAAATCGAATTATCTTCAACAACCTTTCCTTGTGGCCTTCCCCTTTATTTTATAACATTAGGTTTTGGAAAACCATAAACCACCTCGAATGAGTTAACCCATTTCACATGGAGGGTCTCCATCTAAAACTGCGCTAATCAATGAGGAGGTTCAATGTATCTGGACATTGCTGTGATTTGGTCCTGTTGACCCAGTCAACCTTCTTCATCCCTTTTCACACCTAAGTGTATTTTATTGAAATGGCCCAGATTTTTCCATGTTCACATTGGGCATTGGTTTATTTTGCTAATTAGGAGTTTTATAGTTCCTCCTTTACACTTTTATTCATGAGTCAAGCAAACTGAAATTAAAATGCAATATTCCCATTCGCTGCAAAAATTGGGAATATTAGAGTCTCCCCCGGCAAAATGTTGCTTGCCCTCAAGTAACTCTTATTGTAGATGCAATCCATCTATTCCCCTCCAAATGGCATCCACATAAGGAAGGCTTCCTCCATTTGCTGCAATACGTCATGTATGTTTGGTTCCAAAGTTGTCTTCTGCAAGTGCATGAGATGACTTCCAACTGTAAGGTTAGATATCCTCTTCTTATCATGAAGTAAAAAATGACAATTATATGATGTCCAACACCAACATAAACACATGAGAGACATAAAATAAAGTAGCTCCTTCCATAAAGGAAAAGCTTCATCATGTAAGAACATTCCTCCATCCATGTTTTATGAACTTGATTAAGCATTGTTATGCTTTCATTCTTAGCCCTGTTGGCCTTGTTGGATCCAAACTCCATCATTCTAGCATTATGCAAAAGAATAAGGGAAGGAGTAATATGGGTAAAAAAATATGTCAAAACATATTCTCCTAATAATAACCACCAGAGCAAGGCCCTTTGCTGCCATCCTCCATCTTCTCCATGTAAGATGGGCAAGCCAAGCTTCCCAAAAGATGATGTACATGCCTTCCTCTACTGCAATTTATCTTTGGTACATAAGGCATGAATCAGAAAATTTTGAGCTATGGGGTGGTCACCATACTCATTTAAAAGAAACCAAAGCAATAAGAGGTCATGCTACCTTCTTCCCTCCTCATGTGCATCATGAAACCAAACCATACTAATGAACATATGATATGTCACATTAGCCCAATACAAAGTACCATCATCAATGCATATCATGAGAATAATGTGCCAAATTTTACACAATGCAAAACACATAGACATAGGAGATGCCATGTGGTGGCCATACTCTCTCAAGTGAAAAAAAATTATACATGCCTTCTCTTGTTGCGACATATCATTGAAATCCAAGGCATGATTCAGAAAATGATGAGCTGTTGGGTAGTAACCATACTCACCAAAGAGCAGCCATGGCAACAAGGACTTTTGCATCCTTCTTGCCTTATGAACATGTGGATCATGGAGCAATAACACAATGATGGACATGTGAAATGCCTCATCAACATAGTACAAGCAAGCTCCCTCATACCAAATCATGTGGGAGTCATTCTTCCTCCCAAGCCAAAGTTCATGCATGAAACATCCCTCCAATAGAAAGACATGTGGATAAATGAGACATATTTCAAACATGGGTGAATACATGGACATGAGATTTAACATGTGATGTCCAAACTCTCCTTTTAACAACCACATCAACCATGCTTCCTTTTCATATACTTTATTAATGATGCATAAAGCATGAGATGAGAGAATGAGAATCTTTGGGTAGTGATCATGCTTACCCCAAAGCAACCAGCATTGCCATGCCTCCTTATTCATTTCATGATCAACCTTCAAGGCATAGATCAAAAAAATAGGTGCCTTTGGAGAGTGATAGGAGTCTCCCAAGGGCAACCAGCGTAACCAAGCTTGCTGGCCCATATATGTCTGCAAGTGATCATATGATCCCTTGCTCATCATCCTCATCCACTCACTCCAATATGGAAGATGAGTGATGTGCTGCATAATCATGACATCCTCCCTTTGTAGGATACCATCTCCTTTGAACCAATGAAGAACCTTGCATCTCATGAAATATTGAAATGCATCTTTGTTGAGATCTCTTAGTGAGACCTTTCTTCCATATATGGCCTTCCAAAACTAGTGAGGCTTTGAATCTGCAGTAAGTAGAAGTCTCTCTTTGAGTTGTAGCATGCTCATTGAGAGAGTGTCATCTAGAGGGGAGAAAATGTTTCTCATCTCAAGATGTCTACTCTTCATATTTTTCTTCTCCACTGCTTCAAGGTTGAAGCTGCCTCTAGAATGCTCCAAGATAGCTGAAGCCTCTTTGCCACAGTCACCAAGTGACAGCACTGTAGATCTGAAAAGTGATGCATGTACTGTCTCAAAGCAAGTTTCATTACTGATCTCATAATCAGCCATTGAACATAGGCTAGTACTAATCCCATTTATTGAGACCCTACATATCAACCCAAGATATTGAATGCAGCTCAACAATGATGCATAGGGATAGTTTCCAATGTCATCCTTGATTAGATCAAGGGTCCTCTGCACTGTGACATGTGTTTGCTTCAAATCAGCATTTTGACTTAATCCTTGGCTATGCATTAATCTTGAAACAATATGTGCTGAAATTTCATGCATACCTTGGATCAACTGATATGTGGTAACCTCTTGACAGAACACAAGATTTCCTCCACCCGGATCAATGATGCCTCCAATTTCTGGCAAGAATGATGGACTTCTTCATTCAAGAATACTAGCGCTGGTATCTTCCTCTTCATCTTGAAACCCTTTAGAAGTTTCTTTGCATCTCTCTCCTTCATTGTTATACCTCTCACCTTCTTCAAAGAAAGTGAGCATAGTATATATATGAGGAGATATAGGATTCTCCGGTCTTCTTCTTTGTTGATAAGAAGTGCTAGGGCTTCCTTCTTCTTCTAGAAACCTTATGCAAGTCTCATTGTAGCTTGCTTCTTCTCGAAACTCTCTAGGAGTCTCGATGCATCTTATTTCTCTCTTCTGATTTACCTCTTTAGAGAGGCTCTTATTAGATCTGAAAACTGGTGAGAGTAAACTCATCCTCTCCATCATTCTGATCTCTGTTTATTCTCTTCTCTTCTCTGGTACCGCTGTAAAGTTTCCTTTTCAGGAATATCAAAATTCTATTCCAAAGATTGACTGCAGGGGCATTTACTGGATATGTCACCTTTGAAAAAAAGATGAGATCCAGAGGCTACTTGGCCATCTATAGACTCTGTCTATAGAGCTTTAAATATTCCTCCTTCAGGGTTTCATCACTTTGGCTTGAAGCCACAGGCTGAGCCAAAGATCTTGCTCTGATACCACTGTAATATTCCTATTTAGGAACAGCTCATGAATCATGCACTTAAAAAAAAAAATTCAGAAAAATATGCTTTAGAACAGGAAAATAATTCTTGTATCCTTTATATCAGACAATAAAAAAACTAAATCCAAGATTTGAGCTAAAACAAATAAGACTAGGTGGGTTAAACAGATCTACCACACCTAGTTATCTTCAAGAGAAGGCCCAATGAGGGGCTGCAACAAAGTAAAACGCCCTACTGAAAGTGAAGAGAGCTATAAATGCATAAAATGAGCTGATAGAAACTCAACAACTAATTTAAAGTACAGCAGCAGCTCAGATATGAATTTAGGATCCAAAAAGTGGGGAAAAGCAGTGATTTTGACCCTAAAATAGATGTATTAGAAATCTACATAAAATTAAGGGAAATGGTGGGAGGTTAGTTTATATTAGGTCGTGAGGCACTTATGCTCTAAATTTCAGCTCAAACAAAGCATTATAGCTATGTTAAATAGTTCCTCCATCCCCGAATATGCTTAAAAATGTTGATTTCCCATGACTTTGAGTATGCAGAAAATCGCTGAAGCATGCAGAGTGTAATTTCTGAAAAAATTAGACAAAATATGTCTGAAACATCAGATCTGAAGTTTATTATAAGAGAGAATGAAGAAAAATAGAGATTCAGCTCCTTTTATACATCAAATAGATCACCCAGCAAGGGGATTTCATGAAAGAACAAATACAAGTGTCAGATCTACAGCATATGGATCTGAAAAATGCAGAATCACTGAAAATCTAAGTATATGATCTGAAATGTACAAAATTACAGAAGAGGGCTGCAATACAAACTTTCCGGAAGAAGGGATGGCCCTTCCTCAAGGAAATGACCACCAAACTAGGGTAGAAACCCTGCTGCAGCAATGCGCTGGAAAAATGACGCATTTTCTGGAGTATACTGCGCAGATGATGTTGGAAGGTCCTTTGGCCTGATGCCAAGATATGAATCTGAAGCTCAAGGCTTCCTCACTAATCTTCTAGAGAAAGGAATGCTCCCCTTTTTGCAAAACTAGATCTGGAAGTGGTGTTGAAAACCCATCACTGCAACACCCTGCAACACAACAATTCCTTCCCAACAGAAAAGGCTGTAGCTAGAGGAGGAAGCTTGGCCTCAAGCCTAGATGTGAGGAATTTCATAACATACTCCTTCAATAGCTCCTCAATGAAGGAGGAGGAATTCCTCAACATGAGATTCCTCTCTCTCTAGCTAAACAACCAAGAGAGCTTGAGTTGCCTAAGAAATCTCAAAATCGAATTATCTTCAACAACCTTTCCTTGTGGCCTTCCCCTTTCTTTTATAACAGTAGGGTTTGGAAAACCCTAAACCACCTCCAATGAGTTAAACCTTTTCACACGGAGGGTCTCCATCTAAAACTGCGTTGATCAATGAGGAGGTTCAATGTATCTGGACATTGCTGTGATTTGGTCCTGTTGACCCAGTCAACCTTCTTCATCCCTTTTCACACCTAAGTGTATTTTATTGAAATGGCCCAGATTTTTCCATGTTCACATTGGGCATTGATTTATTTTGCTAATTAGGAGTTTTAGAGTTCCTCCTTTACACTTTTATTCATGAGTTAAGAAAACTGAAATTAAAATGCAATATTCCCATTAGCTTCAAAAATTGGGAATATTACACATCATCTGCCCTCCAGTGATGTAGTGGAGTGCCTGGTTGTCCAGGATCTGCAGCACCGCTGCGGCCACTGCACGAGTATCTAACCTCTCTAGATCCCCAATAGGTATCTGAGTCTCCTTGACTTGGATACCTGGTCGGCAATGGCACTCTACAAACTCCATGATGTTCCGCCCTCACGACACTGGCTGCATATTCCCCACCATCCCAAGTGATGGATGACCAGTCACGAAATAAATATCCTGGACCATCAACTCGATCCAGTGCCCCTTCACTATAAAGACCTCATCATCTGGATCCCAATAGCTAACAATCCGGGCCAATAAGGGCTCTTAAAATCTCATCAGAGGGTTCTCCAGAAACTTCAGAACCCCAAACCTGGCCAATGCACTACGGACACCTTGATCCTCTCGGATCTCCGACCGTAATGTGCCCAGGTCCCTCTCTCTCCAATTGATCTGTAATTCTGCCATATCTTCACAAAACCACCATATTTTTTAGTGTACATATATGAAATAATGTATCTCAACATAAAACCCAGTGCTTAAAAAAAACACAGCACAGAAAAACCCCTCCCTGACAGGTCGCACTTTTTAGGCCCAAACTTGGGACAGGTCGCAGTTTTCTGTCCAAAACCTGCTACCCACCGGTCGTGAAGAGGAGAAGGGGTCTATTTATGAGCCTAAGGGACCTAAATTGAACTTTCAAACCACTAAAATGAAATATTAGGGTTAGGCATGTTACCTACAACTGACGAATCTCGATTCCAACGGTCGGTTTGTCTGCTAGGATTGCTGCAAGATTTAGGGCCTTCTTGTAATGTTCCAAAATTTTCATTAAGTTAATTGGAATATTAATTTTGATTTCCTTTTAATAAAAAGAATAAAATGGGTAAGGGGGCCCATGAAGAAGCATAATAAACACTCCTAATGTTCAAAGGGGTCACTTAATTTTCTTATTTGTCATCTCCTAGTGTGAAAAGGGGAAAATACAAGAAGGCTAGGTCAAGTTTGACCAAGTCAAACAGCGATGCCTAAGGAGGAGTAGCTTGCATGAGAAGACAACGCAGTTTTGATAGGAGGGATATTATTGGATGAGATAAACCCTAATGGGTGGGGTCCATGGCAAGGAAGCCTCCTCTTGGCATAAAAGAGGGAATGAGAGCCATTGTTCATTATGTTGAAGATTTCGATTTTACTCTGCTCTCTCAAGTTGTTCAATTTGGATAGCTTGTGCTGCTTAGCACAAGGGAGATTTCTGTTTAGAAGTTTCCTCTCCTTTATTGGGAAGATTTGTAGGACCTGATCTTCATTCTTCTCACATCCAAGCTTGAGGCCAAGGTAACCATCTTCAGCTACAACATTTTCCATCTTGACAGAAACGTTGAGTTGTTGGGGGTTGCAGTGAGGATTCATTATCACCCACTTCCAGAGCTAGTTTAGCAGAGGAGGAGCTCATTCTTTCTCTAGGAGATTAGTGAGGAGGATTCCAGAGCTTCATTGAATATTTTTTCATTGGGCCATATGTTTCATCTCATTCCCAGCATTGTCTCTTCCTCATATTGTGTTATTTTCAGAGGGCACTTGCAGTAGGGGTTCACACTGTGGATTGGAGGGTGTAATCTTCTGTGAAGGGAGCAGCCTTTCACCTTGAAGATCATTGGAGGAGGTTCTTCGTCATTTGTAGCATCTCCATCCTTCTCCATTTTTTTATTTCTATTGAGTTGCCGCTGCTACCCAACAACTCCGGCATTTTGCCAATTAGTGAATTTTGGTCAATCCTTTGGAGGATTGTTGTAGTATTATTTTCCAGGGTTGAGATATTGATCCCCCCACTTTATTTGAGCTTATTATTGCTATATCATTGTATCTATATCATTTTACAGTCATTTTTCACTATGGACTGCGAATTCATAGCTTGTTGTTGGGTTGTGTAGCTGTTTACTTTCACCTTGTATGTACATTTGTCTTGGGGTTGATTTGGCCTAACTTGAGAGGTCTTTCCTCAAGTTCTTGTATATCTATCAATAGCTTCACATAATATAATGGCTATGCTCTCTTCTTGAACCATATGTATTGACGTTTCACTGCTGCTAATTTTTGGAGTTCATCTATTGTTGTAGCTCTCTCTTTTGAGAATTGTTTGAGATACATAAGATTGGAGGGTCTAAATAACCCTCGTAGGGTTATTTCTTTGAGCCAATATCCTGCAAGAGTAATGTATGAAGGGTTAAAAAAGGGATTCAAGTCCCCTTTCAGCTTATTTTTGCATTGGCTTCCTTACATAGCGTCCTCTTGGACCCTATTATAGCAAATCTTGAAAAAGGGATATTGCAGTGGTATCAAAGCTTCGAACTTGGCCCAGCCTGTGGAAGTTTGAATTGCAGAGACAAAAGAGATCAATATGAAGCAGAGGATGAGATTACGCTCATCAGGTTTTAGATCCAGCAAAGGCCCCTCTAAAAAGATTGAGAAGACTAAGAAAGGAGAAGAGGAAGGACCATGCACTTCCTACTCTCACCAAATGGAGCATGAAAAACACTTGGAATTTGAGATTCTAAGTGAGTATCTTGCTGAGTACCGAGCAAACCCAAGAGCCTTCCAAGAGACTCTATATTTTCCACAATGTATTCAGCAGAAAGAAGAGAGAAGACCCCACGGCTATGGGATGATGAGAGGTAATAGATTTCTATTATCCACATTTTATGGATCACTCACATGTGCAGCATAGGTTTGGGTGAATAAACTAGAGGCTTTCTTCCTGCTACATCCTGTAGTAGACAGAGAGGATGTAGAATTTTTAGCACTGCACCTTGAGGGTGAAGCAAAGACTTGGTGGTTAAGTCATTGGGACCATGCAAGGGTTTCTACTCTTGCTGATTTTTCTCAAAGATTCATTAGAATATTTGGTCAAAGGAGGGAGGATCCCTCACCACTTGTTGAAGAGGCACATACCAGTGCTGTCATAGTGATGGAGAAGCAACCTTCATCTCCAGAAATTGAGGCATCTAGCACTATTGAGGAAGAGACTCTTGCTGCAACACAAGATTCTTCCAAAACTCTCCAAGGTATGCCTAAGTTTTTATTCCTCATGGAGGATTGTATATCATTACATGCTGATTGTCTAGAGCAGGAAGTTTTCACTGCATTATGCCATCATCCTTATACATCATTGATATTTTGTGTACCACCATTGAGGTTGGGGTTTGGAAATTTTTTCATGAAGGAGATTGCATTTCAATGTCCCATGGAATGCAAAGGTAAGAATCTGTTGTGGGAAGAGGGTAGCCCTTGTTGGGGGGATACCAAGAGGAAAAATGATGGAAGGCATCCACAAGGAGTTGAGTGGATGTGGATAGGAGGCAAGAGGATGGTGAGCCTCTTGCAATTTTATGACACAGGGCAGCAAGAAGCAATGCTACGTTGGCTACTCTTGAGAGAGTTTGGCCAGCATAAGACCTATCCTTTCTCATGGGGTATGGAGAGGGAGGCTAACTGGTAGGATACTTACACCATGGGGAAAAAAGGAGCATGGGTGCATTATTATGAGATGGCATTCTTCTTACCACTCATTATGCCACCTTCACATATTTTTTATGGTGGGAGTATGGAAGAGCAGAAAACATTCTTGTTGCTCAGATTTTATTCAGATGTTGCAGGAGCAGGAGGAGGCACTGGCATAGTGCAAAGGGGTTTCTCTTTGGCTTTAGATACCCAAGCAGTACCTTATTAATGGGAGGGAATATATATGTGTAGCAACATTATGAGTATATTCTTTGACAAGATCCATGTCAAAGATTTGAGCTTTGAGTTGACAGTAGCCCTACTTCACAGGCCAGCAGTGTTGTCACTTAGGAGCTTAGATTACTTGCTGAAGTGTTCCCAAGGCCACTTCAAAAGTGATATACCTTGGAGGCATGTAGGAAATTTTGATGAGGGAGTAATGGATGGAAGCATCCCTTACTATATTTTGATCTTCTTGGCTTGGGTTCACATGCATAAGGGGAGATACCTACATGCAGCATTCATGGATTCTCCTTTCATGCACTCTTATGCATACTCTTTATTGATGGAGGAGTCCACTTGGGAGGGAATCCTAATGGATGTATATCAGCATATGGATAGATGAACAACCCAAGAGATGATGAGATGGTTGGCACAACCACTTCCCTACTCTATTGCAGTAAGGGAGAATTTTCATTTGAGCCATTTCAGCTCAAAGACCAGAGTACATGATGAGGGAGGTAACTATTTTCTTTATGTTTTGCACTCTCTTATATTTTTGAGTAGCATATCATATCAAGGAGGATATTTACTTCTTTCAAATTATGTTTTGTTGTACTTATGGTCAACTGCGGTAATTACGATGGCCATCTTATTGATGGATTGTGGGGGAAAGCCATAGGATTTCTGGTGTGCACCATTGGCACCAAGCTATGTTTTCATGATCTCATCTTTCAGGATGGATGTGGCAGCAAAAAATGGGCTGAAAGGACACTTTTTGCACTATATATTGTGGTAGGCCAATGATGCCCTGCATTGGTTCCATGTGTGGAGCTATGTTTCACCTCCTCACTCTGACAGATTTATGCTTTCATATTTTGCTAGTGGAATGTTGGACATGGGAAGCACCATTGGAGGAGTGGCACAAGAGTTCAGGATGCCCATAGGGAGTATGGTTCTCCATACTTCTCACGCTGCATATTTCAGAAAAACAAGTGGGCCAGCCTTGATTTCCATGTTGCATCTCTTGCCTTCAAATGGGAGGAGCCATTTGGAGAGTTTGAGCTCTTTGGGGAGGCACCCCATGGGTGTTGGATTTGATGGGATGGTTTGGGTCTCTCTTGAATATCATTATGTTTCAGCCATATATCAGCAGCAGACCCATATGTATCATAAGGAAGGAGAGACACATTGGGAGGATGTGCTCTTTGGGGGAGAAGACCTCCATACTTTTTCCAGTACATGCTCTCAGGGGAGTATGGAAGATGATATGGTCACCATGATAAGACAATTGTTTCTCCATGAGGTGAACCATATGATTGATGGGATGCCATATGGTGATGACTTCCAACTCATCACATATGAGATGATTTGGGAAAGCTTGATTTTCAGCGTTGGAGGAGAGATCCTTGGAGATCTAGACTTCATCTTGCCACTTGAGGGCAACACTATTGTAGCCCAAGTTCAACTTTCACTCCACACTTACCATAAGTGGAGAAGAGGACAGCGTGGGATAGGCTATGAAGCCTACCATGTTCATATTCCCAGCCCACCTATTCTACATGAGCCCAAGGTGGAGGATGATTTCCAGAAGTTTCCTAGTTGGAAGATGACTCACTTTGTATGGTTGATTGCTTGGGGATGGAGGTTACACATGGGGAGAATTCCTCCCAACACATTTCATAATCCATGCCTTGGGAGGACCTCTAGACATCACGTTGCCACTCTCTTGAGCACCTCACTCTTTCATGATGATAGCTTGGTAGCTAATTTACATGTTGAGGAGAAGCAATGTGGGAGATTATTTGATGAGATAGCATCCTATTTCTTGGAGGAGATAATCATACATGGGTGCTACAGGAGAGGAGAAGAAGAATCAGTCTACCCTTGTACTTTATTGAGGACAAGCAATCTTTGGGAGGGGAGGACTGTAATGTTCCAAAATTTTCATTAAGTTAATTGGAACATTAATTTTTCTTTCCTTTTAATAAAAATAATAAAATGGGTAAGGGGGGCCATGAAGAAGCATAATAAACGCTCCCAATGTGCAAAGGGGTCACTTAAGTGGCTTATTTTTCATCTCCTAGTGTGAAAAGGGGAAAATACAAGAAGGCTAGGTCAAGTTTGACCAAGTCAAACAGCGCTGCCTAAGGAGGAGTATCTTGCATGAGAAGACAACGTATTTTTGATAGGAGGGATATTATTGGATGAGAGAAACCCTAATGGGTGGGTTCCATGGCAAGGAAGCCTCCTCTTGGCATAAAATAGGGAAGGAGAGCCATTTTTTATTATGTTGAATATTTCAATTTTACTCTGCTCTCTCCAGTTGTTCAACTGGGATAGCTTGTGTTGCTTAGCACAAGGGAGATTTCTATTTAGAAGTTTCCTCTCCTTCATTGGGAAGCTTTGGAGGACCTGATCTTCATCCTCCTCACATCCAGGCTTGAGGCCAAGGTAACCATCTTCAGCTACAGCATTTTCCAGCTTGACAGAAACGTTGAGTTGCTAGGGCTTGCAGTGAGGATTAATTATCACCCACTTTCGAAGCTAGTTTAGCAGAGGAGGAGCTCATTATTTCTATGGGAGATCGTGAGGAAGATTCTGGAGCTTCATTGTAGATTTTGGCATTGGGCCATATGTTTCATCTCATTCCCAGTGCTATCTCTTCCTCATATTGCGTTATTTTCAGAGGGCACTTGCAAGAGGGGTTCACACTGTGGATTGGAGGGTGTAATCTTCTGTGAAGGGAGCAGCCTTCAACCTTGAAGATCATTGGGGGAGGTTCTTCATAATTTTTAGCATCTCCATCCTTCTCCATTTTTGTATTGCTATTGAGTTGCTGCTGCTGCCCAGCAACTTCGGCATTTTTCCAATTTGTGCATTTTGGTCAATCCGATTGGAGGATTGTTGTAGTATTGTTTTCCGGGGTTGAGATCTTCTCCCCCCACTTTATTTGAGCTTATTATTGTGATATCATTGTATCTATATTAGTTTACAGTCATTTCTCACTATGGACTGTGCATTCATAGCTTTTTTTTGGGTTGTGTAGTTGTGTACTTTCACCTTGTATGTACATTTGTCTTGGGGCTGATTTGGCCTAGTTTAAGAGGTCTTTCCTCAAGTTCTTGTATATCTATCGATATTTGCACATAATATAATGGCTATGCTCTCTTCTTGCACAATATGTATTGATGTTTCACTGCTACTACTTTTTGGAGTTCATCTATTGTTGTAGCTCTCTCTTTTGAGCATTGTTTGAGATACATAGGATTGGAGGATCTGAATAATCCTCCTAGGGTATTTCTTTAAGCTAATCTCCTGAAAGAGTAATGTATGAAGGGTAAAGAAAGGGATTAAAGTCCCCTTTCAGCTTATTTTTTCATTGGCTTCCTTACACAATGTCCTCTTGGACCCTATTATAGAAAATCCTCAAAAAGGGATATTACACTTCTCTCCTCTCTATATTCACCACAACTCCACATGCAAATGAGTGAATTTGGAGGGGAAAAGACTTATTAAAAGAGAAACCACTAATTTTTATTTCACCTGCTACAGCCAAAATGTAGCTCAGTTTTCCAAACCATCTGTACCGTTGGTAAGCTCTCACCAAGCCCTCAAATGGGTATTTGTTAGTTTTTCTTGATTTGATACTTCACCGGAACACATTTTGTCCAAGAAGGGTCACTTCACCCCTCCTCAAAATCAAATTTCTTCACCTTCAACACTTTTACTTGAGGGCACCCCTATGCTTTCATACTCGTCCATGCTTGTGTCGATCTTCGTCATGAGTAACCATCATGTACTCATGTTTTTATGGTCCCCATTGGGCCTTTTTCTGTGTGGCAACACCATCAAGTCACCCTTGTTTAGAGCATCTGAGTTGAGTCATCATTGCATTCATGGAGTCTATCCTGAGCCCCTTTGTATCCTGTTATAGTCCTCCATCCTTTATTTCTTGGTTCCTGATCTCTCATGTCACACATTATGACCTTCAGTCCCATTGTCCCCTATCCCTCATGATATTGTGTCAGTTGCTGCGAGGTCATCCATGCACTATATGCTCTAACAAAGGAAGTCATCCATCCACTACTCAATACCCCCCATTTCATCATCATCCCTGGTGTCAGTCTATCAGTCACTCTACTATTTTCTCTCGTGCCTTAGTTGAGGATCCCTTATTGCCTCACCTATGGTGAACCTCATTCTGTCGACATCAGCTCATTCATTCCAGAAGACAGGTCTAGAGGGCGGTGTACCTTGGTTCCAACTTCCACTCTTGTTCAGTGCCTCAGATCAGGCAAAGGAACTCCTTATTTCCCTTTGACTTGATTGATTCTCAGCTCCAACTCCTTTCATCATGATAGAGATCTGTATATTTGATGGTCCAGTGATGCAGCAGTTGATATCAGTGATTCCTAGGTGTGTGTAAGATGTCTCAGCCCTCATGAGGGGGTGGCCCTACAGGTAGCCCCCCACATGCCTGGATGACCTCTCCATTACAGCCCTTTGATGCAGCTCCATAGATTTGATGATGTCGGCCTCAGCTACTTGCAGTGTCGTTTTTTATTGCATGTATTAGTTAGATTTTCAGAGCCCTTTCCTATTTACAGGGGCATCTGGGTTGCATTTATATCTCATGTACTCAGATATTATTGTACAAGTCTTGGTTGTTATCATAGGCACAATATGTATGTGGGATTCATTATCGTGTTTTTTATCTAGTTCATGTTTATGCAAGCATCTACTATATTGTTCAGTCCCTTTGTTTACTGGACGCCTTATTCTTTGTAATTTGTCTCGGCGGGCATAGATATGCCTCCCCCACCACCTATAGCACAGGTACTCACTCATAAAAGAGACTTGTCGCACCTGTAAGTCTCACCTCCTCAGGGTCTAGTCCTTTCAGCACTTTGATCTACCTTATACTTCTCTCTCTTTGACTTCCCCTTCGGTCTCTAATGACTGAGTTCTTACAACGTACTTCGGTCATACGATTAGCTCCTAACGCTCACACACTGGGGGGAAATCTGTTACACCATTTTTTGGTCATATAACCTATTGTTATTAGATGGACCCAGGTACACCATGTAAGACCAATTTTACCCTAAGTAAAATTGCATTCACTATGACAAATAACTTAGTAAACCACCTTTATTAAGTTGTTTATGGTCTAAACAGGAAACCCCGTGAGGAAATATTAAATAAATCTACATTTGTTTGATTTTCCTCAAGGAATAATTAGTTAAAAAACAATTTAATTAATATTGCTAATTATATTTAACCCAAAATAGGGAAATTAATTAGATAAATCATTATTTATCTTATTATTTCCTAATTAAATAAATAATTATTTATTTGATTATTACTCAACCACATCCTTAAAATGATAAATAAATCATTTATTTATTTATTATTTACAAATAAAGGGATTTGACCCAAGTCAAATTCTTTTAACCTCCAACAAATATAATAAAATATTCCATAAATTTTGGATCTTGATTTGGTTAATAATATTTTAATTATGCACCAATATCTAGACTAACTCAATATTTTGTTATAAATAGAAGGTTTTTCCCATTCATTTACCACCTTTTTTTACCTAAATATCACTCTAGATCTATACTTTTGGTCTGACTTTGATCCACCATCATAGTCATATTTTGCTACCATTTTTGTCTGGGTTTTCTACACCATCAAGAGAGAGGAATTTTATATCTGAAGTGCTGAGGACTTACAAGAACCCATCCCATTGAGGAGAGCTGGTAACACTCTTCTGTGTTTTCCTCCCAGGTTCCATTAATACAAAATTCATTCAAACATATTCTTGTCATGTCTATTGGATGCATGGAGTAAATCTTGTTTTTTCTATTTCTTAATGTCTTCTAATGCATAGATCTAGATTTTTGCGGAATTTATATTGATCACCTAACTGCAAATCTGAGGATATTGGCAGCCATATTTTTTGTTAGGGCCGTTTATTATGTGCAGCTAAAGTGGTCTTTTTTCGTACGCTTGGAATTAAGATTCATACTAACAACCACTATGTCTTCTAGGGTTCCCATTAGTTTGACGACAGATTTGTCTGCCATTTCTAGAATGATGGGGGTGGGTTTAAGCCCAAATAACTGCAAAGATGTCATAGTCTCGTATGTCATGGAATTTATTGCTGCCCCAAGTCTACAAGTGTGTTTGGCAGAAGTATTCTGTTTATTTCAATGGTGACAATGGGATTCCCAGGGTCATGGTACTTCACAGGCAAGTTAGAAATCATGGTGGAAATTTGGCTCATGATATTTACGCTTTGGTTCTTATGCCTTTTCCTTCCTAGCTTCTTGATGCAGAGATCCTTGACCGTTTTGGTGTAAATAGGGACATCTCTTATAGCTTGCAAGAGTGGAATTTTAATGCACACATTCCTTAATTCATTTTCTAGGTTGTATTCAAGAGGAATTTCTTCTTTCTTTACAAGGAGTCTTTCCAGGTAGGGTGATTCATTTGATTCTTATTCTTTTATTTGTTTTTGTTTCTCATTTTTTATATGATTTTCAGATGATGTGGATGGAACCTCTTCCTCTATGACAACAGCTGATTTCCCATTATTAACTGTCTTCCCTGATCGTAACTGAATTTCGTTCATGGGGATGGTAGTGATCAAGTACGTAGGGAAAGGCTGGAAGTTTATGTTCTGTGTAGTTTTATGTGGTCTATTGTGATTTGGGTTAGGTACGGGTTACGCAGGCAATAATGTAGGGTGTGGTGGGTTTTGAGGTGCTTGCGAAGATGATGATGGGTCAGATGGTGCATGTAAAATTTTATGCAAGGGAGGGGATGGAAGCAATGGTTGTTGATATGTGTGAGGGTTATACCCTTGCTGATAGGATTGCATGGTTGGGTTGTACCCTTGATAGGTGTGAGGGTTATACCCTTGCTGATATGTTGAGGTGCTTGGCATATTTTGGTAGGGTGCATAGAACTGGCTCTGTAGCTTATAAGGGTTGGTATAAGGGTTTTCCATCCAGTTTTGAGTTTGAGGAGCAGCCCAAGGAGGATAAGCTGAATGGAAAATCCAAGGTTGATTTTGATTATATCCTTAGGGACTAGGTTCTAGGAACATGTTCTAATTGGGGCCCCTCCAAAAGGGATTTTTACTTGCTTTCGATGGATCATTTGTTTCATCATTTCCTTTATAGATGGCATGCAGACCGAGAAGAGATGGGCATTTACCCGTGGCATGTTCTAAGGCGCAAATTCCATAAACCTCAATAACGTTGATGGGACACTCTCTTTCCATATGCTTTTGTCTACATCTGGGACAAAAGATTGCCATAGCAGCCCGTTCATCTTCTTGTTTCTTCTTATGTTTCATTATGTCGAGCTGGTTGCCAATGGTGTTTAAAATTTCAGTTTTGAAGTCTTCCAGCAGGTTCCCTAGTTCAACCCTAGTGACAGCAGTAGAAGTAGTTTTTTAGTTTCTAGATGCAGTGTCTCGGAGATTATCACGTAGCTTCCTACCTAATTTAGCCTGACTTCTAGAATAGGTTCGAAAAAGTTCATCTATTTCAAAAAAACACTTTTTGTAAATGTCCCCACGACTTAAAAGGTTTAGAGTCTCAATGCATTCATCTCTTAATCCTTTTAGAAATACTGTTTTGATCGTTTTCTCCTCTAGATGGGCTCCTCGGGATTTGTGAATATGATATAGGAAGCACTCAAGATATTCTTCCAGGCTCTCGTCATCTATTTGTTGCATTCTCAGAATATCATTGAGGTCCCTAGTTTTTCAGAAATCCTAGTATTTCTTAATTAATATAGATTTCATGTCATCCCAAGTGTATATGGTGTTTTCCCCTAAGCTCATAAACCATCGAAGTGCGACGTCTTTCAGGGTGGTTGGGAATAGCTTCAATTTGTGTGCATCATCGTATTAATTATAGCTTCTACATAGAATATCAAATTCGAAAATAAAAGCATCAGGATCCTCGGAGGACTTACCATAAAAGAGAGGTAGGGAGGTCATTGGAATGCTCTTCATTGTGATGTTCTTGGTGATGTCGAGGATAGTAAACCCGAAGGTAGTTTCTTCGTAATTTTCATCTGTTCCCCTTCGTGTTCCATCGTCATTTTCTCTCCTTGGCCCATCAATGTTTTCTCCCCTTCGGCTATTCCTGTTTCCTCCAAAGAAAGTTGGTCCTTCCTCTTCTTCATGATTCCCCTTATTGTTTTTGTTCTCACCTTCATTGTTCACCATATTGGTGCTGATGTTGGTGGAGAAAGAGCCAATGGGCAGCCTTACTTCTTCTTGGTTTGCAAGTTCCCCTTCCAAAATCTCCTTCCCACTGGTACTCCATTTTTCGTTTTTAGTACCTGTGTAACAATCAGCGAGGTTAGTTAATGGAGTTTTTACTGAACCAAAATTTTCAAGAAATTGAGAACTAGAAATAAATCTACCTTTATTATCCCTAGGTATACTTCTACGCATAAGGAAATAAGAATAAAGTTGAGAACAAGCAGTAATCGGTCAGAATTTCCAGAGAAACCCCACAAAAGTGGATGCGTGGCTTTTCACTCACATCTTACTATACTCTCTCCGCCCTCTCACAGCCCTGCAAGATCTTTGAAACTTCAAACAATAATGATTACCTGAATCTTGAAATTACGCTTCCCCGGAAACGACGCCAAAATTTTGTGTGAAATAACTGTCGAATTAATTCACCAATATTTGTATATCAATCTAGGCTCGTAAACTTGAGTTGTACTGCGCTCTCAAGGTTTAGATTTTAGAGTCAAATTTTATATGATTCCTTATGATATTTGATTCAAGAATTGAGGCACACATAAACACATATTTTCAAAAAGAAATCAATTTATTTCATCATAAAACAGGAACAATCAGCAAACTCTAGTTTGAACACTGGAAACCCTTATTCAATCTATCTCAACATTAAATTTGAAATCAAAACCATTACCAAATCAACAACAACTTTAATTCAATAACTCACTATTTGCAGAAAATATCAAAAACCCTAATTCTGATCTTTGGAGGTCACACTTAATAGGAATTACCTAATCTGATTAAACCTATAAATTGATTCCACACTCACATAGTGAACTTGCAATTACTAATGGTATCCCTAGTTAACTCTGATGTCAACCCTTCATGCCAATTTCACTATACTGGTGTCAAGCAAAAAGGTGCACTATCACACTGGTTTGAATATTGATTTTACACACAGACTTCAGTCATGATAACCATTAATATTTCATACCTGGCCAACCCATCTGCATATGTATTACTCACCTCTGATAGTTTCAATTCCACAACTTCTACTTTTCAAACCAAACTAAAATAAACTCAAGTTATCAAAAATGCACAACTGCACTCTGGATATCAGCTTTTAATTATAGTTTTCTTTCATCAAATTTCCAACTATACTCTAGAAAAGTTTCTCAAACTTCTACAGCAATCGACACTCTGGTTTCTGCAATAAGATAATTCTCTCAATTCAATCAACACACGATGCATTAAGACACAGAAATAGAAATGAATTCAATCTCAAAACTAAAAGTTTCCAAGTTCACATAAATTTCCACTGGGAGTCATCTGATCATCCTCTGAAACTTCGTCACTGCCATTTTTATGGACATGGAATTGTGAGACTTGCACCAAACTATGAACCCTAACATACAATTCCAAGCATCGATCTAGGAAGGAACGCTAGTTAAGATTCTTCCATGACCGTTCTATCCTCAAGGAATATGAATTCACTCAAAATAATCTTTGCCAATTCACCTAGATACTACAACAGTCTTTATAAATGACCTTCCAATCCAAACCCTGATCTTATGAAAAACGAGACAAGACTGTAAACTTATATTTAATCACACCAAAATAATGAAGAAAACTTGCTCAGAACTCTTCTATGAATCATCTACTTTCTCCTACCTGATCAACACATGGGTCTCCTAGTGACTTGTCGGCTAAGACCCCAAAAGAACCTATACATGTCACTCTCCAATTAATCAAAACTTCACGCTCCTATTATGTCTTAAGCAATGATAAATTTCAAGCCAAAACTCCAATGTAAGCGAAAATCTACTTCCTCAAGCCAATTGCATGGAATTCAAATAGAATTATTTAATCTATAAGTGACATGCAACTGCTATGAGAAACTGAACTATGTTTACCAATCTGAGCTACACACACATGAAATGAGATGTGGATTACTTTAACACACAAAACCAATTAACACATAGAACCAAATAATCATTAAATCTGTTTTGCAAATTCAAGCTATGCTCTCCTACTGAAATCGATCTAGCAATTTATCTCACAAAGGATTTAATTAAATGCATATAACCATGCTCTGTTCATTCACACATAGGAATGCATTCAGCAAATTCGTTTATCCAAAGAGTTGAAAGAGTATATGCCAGAAATGAATTACCTCTATTACAACAACATGAATCAAATGCTAGAAATGAAATTGACTTTCAAAACAATTAATTGGGCAATCAAGAATTGAATCAAACTCTCTTAAAAATTACCTCTACTACGACAACATGAATCAAATGCCAGAAACGAAATCAATTTTCAAAACAATTTAATTATGCAATCCAGAATTTAATCAAACTATACTTATGAACTCCCTATATTACAACAACATAAATCAAGTGCCAAGAGATGAAATCAACTTTCGGAAACAAATAATTATGCAATCAGAATTGAATCAAACTAATACTTATGAATTACCTCTAGTTATGTCTACAGGGCTGAACCGGTTGTGGTGGGCCCTTGCCACACCCGGGAAAGCATTGGATTACAATCCTAACTACACCTATAGCAACTTAACTCAGAATTTCAACAAATCCACAACATTCCATAGCAAATTAAGAACGCATCATAATAATTTCAATTCGGATTTCACCAACAGAATATGAAATCGCATTTTTGTATTGATAGCTAAGAAATGAGAATACATTAACCTCCTCATCAAACCATATTTCTTTGCCTTTATAGGCATCGTTACTTACATAATTAATAGCAATTATATTATAGAGCAGGACGTTGGAAACCATGGATATGGTAATCCACAAAATCAGCACTAATTGTCCTAAATTTACACTATCAGTTCCTTATTAAAAACCGCACACTGCTATGGGAAAAAGGTTCCTAATTCTTGTCAACTGAACTCCATTATACGTATAGTGGTCAGCTGGTCCTTCACCGATCTTTGAATTTGTTGAAGTGCTGGAAGGGGCATCAAAGTTATTGAGCTGGAGTTTCTATCTTGAGGCATGCTGGATTATTAATTGAAAGATGGTTGAAGGAACATAGTTTTCCGCCAAGTCAAAGAGCCAACCAAATAGGTCCTACAAGAAATCCATCCTTCTACCTATAATAGTAAGTTAACAAATAAGCATTCTACTCAAAATGCCTAAACTAGCTATAAAATAGTAGAAACAATTATACTTGTAGTACCTTTTACCTTTAACAAGAATTGATGGAAGTTTGGCCATATTAGGGATAAAGAGAGGAAAAAGGAAGTATATATGTGTCAAAACTGGGCCAAAAGAGGCAAGGAAGGTGAGGAATAATACACAAAAATTAGCCTCAACAGCTGTGGAGTTGTTGGCTTCCAGATTAGCTTCTGTATGTTGGATCCCTGTGCTTGGTTTCCTGCTAGCATTTTTAGTTTTCTTGTTTAAAAAGTTAGTGTTAGTCGCAATGTTTACTTTTTGATGAGGAAAGGTTTTTTTAAGTTTTTTTGAACATAGTTGATTTCATTCTAATTTTTTTGGTTGAAAAGCTATTAGTGAGGATAGATAGATGTCTGAATATTTTAAGGATGAAATGCGTTATTTGAATGATTGTTGTTGCATGGATGTTTGAAATATTTCTCCCTATAGAATAAGATCTTCATCGAATTGAATATTAAAATAATTTTTTACATGGTTTTGAGTCAGAGTCTCATTACATTTCATACGTCCACTCCCCCTCCAAAGACTAATAATCAAGTACACTAAAAAATCAAGCACCAATAAAATCAATCACATAACTCTTTTTTTCTGAGATCACACCAACAGTAGTTTAGGCTGGGATCTTGGGATAGGAGAATTGAGAAAGCTACCGAAGATCACAAAACTTGAAACTAGAGTCATTAAATATTGAAATCATGTTGCACTCATACTATCCGGACCGCTCCACTACTACCGGATTTAAGCGTGAGACAATACTAGGGAGCATGAGAAGGTAGCCCGCCTTCGAGTGCGTAACAGTGGGCATTCTATATATTGGGTTTCCCCTCGGGGATGTTGAAACTATATCGGAGATATAGGTGTTCTAACCATATAATGTGTTATCTATGACTATGAACCCCCTGATAGTGTCGGTGATTTGAGGTATATTTAGTTTCCATACTCTTAGGGACTTAGACAAGGTGACTAGGGCAGGCTTCCCTGGTACCTGACACAAACGGAGCTACTCTATCTTCGGTATTTGGGGGGGTACTCGTCTCCATGAGAGTTCTTATACCCACCGTCTGAGGTTCAGGCGAAGCTCTAGAATAACCGTAACTTTACATTTGACCAGCTCTCTCTGTATGCTATTGTGATATTGGGTTTCATCTCCTGCAAAGGGTAGCACTCAAATAGGGTCTTACCCCTTCTAGCTACTTGATTGATTAATTTTAGAGGTTGTTTTTTCTTTTTTTAGGTGTGTGGTTACTATCACTGAGACTTCATAATACATCACAATAAAATTTGATAAAATTAATAGGTCATCGTGGCATCCTTTGACCCTCATCATATTTCTAGGTGGCAACAAGGTCTCCTTCCATTGACACTAGGGGAGGATTAGAATTTCGGTGACCCAGTGCCTTCTCCGGAAGAGTAGTCACCAGTGTTGACCACTGATTTTCACATTGATCCCTACCATACGAAGTTTCCAGAGTATCCTTTCACTGAAGGAATTGTACCTCCTTACAATCCTCCTCTCACTAACCCATTGGGGCCATTTTTAGTTCAGGTAACACTAGCGCCAATCATGTATTTGGTTGCACCTACATCCATTTCACAATTGACGACCACTAGGTCGGTGTTGTTGGTGGCCAACTAGGTTCCACTACCATCTTCCACTCCAGTTGTCAGTTGTACGCAATAGACTAGCAACCCCAGTAGCTAGCCTATACCTAGTCCTATAAATATAGTCATCACAACTACAAGTGGACCTCCAAACCCTTCAGGATGTGCTCCTATAGTGATTGCACCTGGACCTGTGGTTTCCGCTCCCACTAGCAGGGCTACTTCGGTTCCTTTTAGCAACCCTTTTGGTTGGAATCCATTTTTGAGTTCAAACCCCTTGGCTACTATGCCAGGGGGTAGTGTCACCAATACCTATATGTCACGGGGCACTTCAGTAGCCCTACATTCAATAGGACAAGAAGGACCATTAATTGTTAACGCCATTCCCTTAAGTGGTCAAACTTCAGGTGTAGGGTTTATGTCGATGGTCAAATATGTGAATAGAAGTATTCCACAAGCTAACTCTATCGCATCCATATGGGAAGCCCTTCCCCAAAACCAATTGGGGCAAGGGGGCAACCAACAGTTCCCCCCCAAGTACAACATCCCCTACAGACAAAAACCATACATCCCTACACCTCCACTCACTGGAAACTTTTATCAACAAAATCCTACTTATCCCATTGGTAACACATTGATGGGTGGATCCTACAGTCCAAATTGTCATCCAACACCTCCTTGGCTAGACTTGAGGGAAACCACACAATTTCCATTTTTTACAGCATTAGACATCCCCGACCTCTACAAATTGACCAATGATCCTATCAACCACAACCCACTTTGGCCTCCAGTACCGCACAAGATTATTTCTGACATCCCTAAGTTCTAAGGGAAACAAGAGGATGATCTGGCTACACACATCACCACCTTTCATCTATGGTATGTTTCTAACTCCATGGCGGATGATAGTATCCGGCTCAGACTCTTCCCCCACACTCTCACAAGCAACGTCGCTAAATGGTACATTGAGTTACCACGTGCTGTAGTCAATACTTTTGGTGCCTTAGCAACGGAATTTCTTAAGAACTTCCAATTACCTATCCAATACGAAATTGAAATTGAGCTCTTAACCTCACTGCGCCAAGACACTGCCACCCATATCTCCGATCACATTCATGAATGGAGACATAGGCGGAGGTTAGTCAAAGCACCAATCCTGGCTCATCTCTTATCAAACTGGTTTTGTAATTCACTCTTTCCACCCCTTGCTAAAGATGTTTTCTTGTCTGGTGCGGTCACGGAATACCAATCCATCCATCGTGCATAGCATCTAGATCTCATCTATTTTCAATCTGGAATGTTATATGAGTTACTCCCCCATGCCTCTTGCAACCCCAATCCTCCCTCTACTCAGTTACCTGGAGCGCACGTTGATGACCTCATTGGTGCAACTTTCGGTGTAGGTGTAAAGTAGCTTAGCGGGAAAGCTTCCCAGCCATCTTCAGTTGCCACCGCCCCTACCCGCTAAGGTACACTCTGTGCAGTCTACACAAAAACATAGCAGCAAGAACAAGAAGAATAAGAAAAATACCACTCCTTCTGGAGAGCAGCCAAATAATTAGAATAATCCCAATCAGAGGAACGTTGTTGAGAATGACAAAGGAAAGGAAATACCGATGAGATTCCCTTGCAAAATTTGTGCGGAGGACCACTTGACATATAAATGTCCTCAGCTGTAGGAATGAACAAATTTTATTACGCAAAAGGACTCTGGAAGGATACATGCCATCCTTCACAATCCCTTGCCTAATCCACAGCAGCAACAACAACACATGGTTACAAACCCGCCACAACCCCCCCAAAGGGGCAACGGTGGTACTCATCCTTTTAGTGAAGGATTGTTTGCTATTTATGGCATGGAGACTATTGAACTCCAAACCCAATCTAAAATCTATGGAAATATAGTCATTAAGGCTCAAGAACCTAGTTCAAGTTCGAATCCACCGTCGCCTAATGATTTTCATATCGAAAGGCCTGCTTCTGACCCTGTCATTCATCCCCCCAATGGGACCCTTTGATGCACGACTCATAACACCTCTGCACGTGCTGCCCAGAACTAAAACATTGTATAAGACTTAGCGCAAACACCATCAGCTATGTCTACACTCGAAGTGTTACAAACCTGCCAAGTGAAAAGGAAAGCTCTGCTTTTGGCCATTGGTGGAATTGACCCCCAGGATTCTACTCTAGCCGTATTCAACATAGAAAAATGCAAACCTTGCCTTTCACATCAGCTTGCTTTCCAAGTTCAATTTGTGTCGAAAGGGAGACCAATCCATCACACTGTCATAGATGAAGGTGCTTCGACCTGCGTAATGTCAACTGCGTGCTGGCTCATTTTGGGTCCTCCCACTTTGTCTCCACTATTGAATGCCCTTAAATATTTCAATGGCCACACTTTCCTCCCAAAATTATACCTTGCTAGCTACCTCATTACACTATGGACACAGAAGTCATAGATCATCATCTTGACTATAATATTTTGTTGGGTCGCAGTTGGTCTTACACGATGACTGCCATTGTCTCTTCGGTTTTTCGACTCATCCTTTTTCCATTAGATGGGAAGATAGTTACAGTGGACTAGCTCTCCTTTTGCACACCTGATTATTCTGCATTACGTAGTACCATTGTACCTTTAGTTGGATGCATTCCTGACTCTTATGTCAGTGTTGGTATCGGTCTTCTGAAGGAATATTCCCTAATGGGTTGTTTTCATTTCCCACCGCCTAAGGTTTCACACATGATTTCAATGATATCCACCATCTCGGATGGCTCTATTGATCCCTGGATCCTACCGGCACCTTCATAAATTGATTTTTATGAAGATGAGATACCATTATCATCGGCTAAGTTGGCTTATCCTGCCATCCAATCAGCATCTAAATCCTTCACTACTCTGGTTTCGACTAATGGTACCACCCTCTTGTCCACCATAGTTCCTTCTAAGGATCTCCTCGATGAAGTCCTACCTACGGATGAAGCTATCTGAGAGATCATGTCTCTATAGGAACAACCTTGGGGAGAGTTTCATCATCACGCTTTGATGTTGGATTCGGACGTGACCACTATCCAAATCCCATCTTTCGACCCACCTGAGATCATTCCCTCCACTTACATGACTGTTCAAACTATAGATGTGGAAGGAAACATGGATAATATTTCCAAGAATATGCTCATAGGTATCTCGGTCAAAAATGGTATCACGGAAAATACACAGATTGGAGCCGATTGCAGTCCTAAGGAAATTTCACACTTCACATCCATTTTTAAGGAGTTTTGCGATGTTTCTGTTTGGTATTACGATGAAATTCTTGACATAGATCCTTCTATATTCGAGCATGAAATAAATATTTATGACAATTCCAAGCCTATCCGGCAAAGGCTCCGACCTGCCCACCCTCGCAAAGAAACAACTATTAAGACAAAAGTTGAAAAACTCTTATACGTTGGTTTCATCTATCCCAATCCTCGGACGGAATGGGTATCCAATCCGGTTCCCGTAGATAAGAAACAAGGCACCATATGAGTCTGTGTTAATTATCATGATCTGAACTTCACTTTTCCAAAAGAAAATTATCCTACTTCGTTCATAGATCATATTCTCCACAATTGCGCCAGATGTGAATCTTTCTCCTTTATGGATGGATTTTTGAGATATAACCAGATAGCGATTAAAAAGGATGTCCAGCATAAAACCGCCTTCATTTTTCCTTGGGGCACATTTATCGTAAACTCCCATTCAGTCTGAAGAATGTGGGAGAAACTTTTCAAAGCGCCATGGACTATGAATTTCAATATATCAGACACATTGTACAAGATTACTTGGATGACCTTCCAACTCACTCCAAGAAATGAGCCCATCACCTTGTGCATCTTAAAGAAATATTTTTTCACTTTGGGTTCTACAACATACGTCTGAATCCACACAAGTGCGTATTTTTTACGAGTCTAGATGTCTTCTTAGCTTCATTGTTTCCAAGCATGGGATTAGGGTTGATCCCGATAAGGTTAAGGTGATCATTGAATCATTGAATTAAATGTGCCACAATCCATTCTACAACTCCAACATTTGCAAGGGAAGGCAAACTTCTTATGTCGTTTCATCGTAAATTATGTTGAGATGACGAAAGGCTTCATGTGCTTGCTCAAGAAAGGGGTACCGTATCTGTGGGATGATCAAGCTCAATTGTAGTTTGATGCCTTGAAATGGGTGCTCGTTTCCGCCCCACTTCTTAGTGCCCCCAACTATTCGCACAACTTTCTCCTCTACCTAGTAGCCTCACCACCCTCGCTAGGCATGGTTTTGGTTCATGTTCACGATGACGATAGTAAGCATGTGATATATTATCTGTCAAAATGTCTCATTAGACCTAAATTACGATATTCACATGTGTAGAAACTATCTCTCGTGGTGGTCTTCATTTTCACCCGCCTCTAACACTATATATTACTACGGCAGACTACCGTAATTTCTTTGGAGAATCCCATGCGACACATCTTGTCTTGTCAGATCATTGGAGGAAAAATATTCCAAATGGATTTTAATCCTCCAATAGTTTGATTTGGTTTTTGCTACTGCCAAAGAAAGGAAATCCCTAGTCTTTGTCGAACTATTGTTGGACCTTCCCAGAATTGACCCAGAAGAAGTAGCTCATGATCAATTTTTTGATATTCCTAAATTAGCATGTAGCTAATTGGAATATTAAAATCTAATTTTTCTTTCTTGTTTGATGAATAAGTGGGTAGGGAGACCCATAAATCTATTTATTAGGAATAAAACCACTTCTCATCGGATCATCTTTTCAGCTTAATAAAGCACCCTAAGGTGTGAACATGGGTTAGATCATGTGGACTCAGTCAACTTTGACCAAATCAACAGTGCTGTCATGGAGGAGTGGATATTTATGAAGAGACAATGTAGTTTTAGATGCAAACACCTTGCATGGAAGTAGTGTCATAAATGAATGGGGCTTAGGGTTAGAAATATCATTTCTTATATAAGGAAGAGGATGGAAGCCATATTATTCATGTTATGATATGTTTATGTTTTGATTATATGTTCTATTTAGACATATAATATTGCTTCAGTTGTTTAGCTAAGATTGTAGTGTTGTTTAGCACAGGGTATTCTTGACCGAGAATGCCACCTCTATCCTTGAGAGGCCTCATAGGAAGAGATTTTGCACTATATTTCCACATTTAGGTTTCAATCCAAGATTCATTCTTATGGTAGAACACATTTTCTGTTGAGAGATGTGCTGAGTTGTAAGGTCCAATAGTGGAAGATTGTATTGGTTGTTTTTTGAGCTAGTTTTGCAGTGGAGGAAGGTTTCCTTCCATTGGGAGGCCAGTAAAGGAGCCCCTTGGGCTTATTTTACATATTTGGCATCAGGCCAAGATTATTTTATCCCCTACAGTGTATTTCCAGTCCAGATCTATGCTATTTTAGTGAGTTGTTGCAGTGGGCAACCTAAAAAGGGCCGAAATTCCAAAGTTAAGATCTGGCCAAACCATTTCTGGGATTTTCTAGGTTTTTTTAGTAGAATCCATAGTTAAAATACCATATCATTCTGAGCACTCTAACAGCCTTCTGCACATGGTTCTTCTCCTCAGAAGTACCACTTTCTAGCAGCAGCAGTTTCCTCGGCAGCAATAGTTTGCTTTCCATTGAAGGGATCTGTTAGCACCCAATCTGAACCTCAAGCTGAACAAGGCAAATCAGGGTAACAACTAAACCACACTTGGCCTTGTAGCTAGCCCTACAAGGATAGGAGAGGGCTCTCTCCGTAGAATAGATATTCAATAACACAATAATGAACTGATTTTAGGCTAGGTATATGAATGTGAAAGAGGTGTTTAATAAATGACTGAATTTTCAGGGATGTATGGGACAAAGGACAGCATGAGTTGAGAAATTAAATCAAGGACAAGGGATATTTCATGGGGCAAGATAGGCAGGATATTTAGCAATCAAATTGAAATAAGATGGAGTGGAAAGACTGTTAGGAAAGCTAAAAAGGGCATAATAAATGAATCCTTTTCAAACAGAAGAAAACACACATAGTATGAATGATTTCCCAAGGCAGAGAATATAAAATGGATTCTACCTTTCTAACTTGAAAACATTCTAGTGGAAATGTTTTTGAATGAATGTTGCAACATAAAAATGTACATATGAAACACAAAGAAGAAACATATGCTAAAACTCATACCACATGAATCCCACAAATCAGAGCTGCATCTCTTTATTAATTCCCCGCCAAACTATACAACGTAAGCGCAGAGCTCACTGCCACACTATTCCCCTACTTCTGAGTTTTCAGACCTCAGACTTTCAGCCCCTTTACGAATGATTAGCAATTGTAATAAATAGACATATTTTACGGGAATGCAAATCGATGGGAAGAGGAGAAATCATAACTGGAGATGGAAAACCAAGAGCCAACAATCTCTCCGTAACGGAAGAATAGCGTTACAATTATTCCGCTTGAAATTCACTGATAACCAATGGGAGGGTGAAACCTGTAGCGTGGATCCCTTTGAATCATAACTGAAGACAAAATAGTGTTGGAAATATGATGCAGAGTGTTGTCCTTGATGGCAACCCACTGAATGAAGATGAAGACATGCGACTATTGACATGTGTTGTCCTTGATGGCAAACCACCTGATGAAGTTATTCTTGACCTGTTGGACTTAGTAAATGATGTAAATCTGATATGAAATGATGTTTGCTAGCCATATGATGTTGAGTGTTATTCTTGAATGGCAACCCACTTGATGAAGATGATGGCAACTTACTTGATGAAGTTGTGCTTGATAGAATATGTTCTTGATGAAGTAAATCTGATGTATCTACAATGTGTACAGAAGGCAATGAATAAAGGAATTCAGCATGTGCTAAATCTTGATGAAAAGAGTATGTCTCTAGGAATACGCGGATTTTCCTAGGGGAAGTCGCATATGCACGTGGGAATCAACATGCCAAGTCGCGTATGGGAAAAAGCGCTCTTAAAGTGCAAAACCAGGGGTAACCACCATGGTATTGACCCATTGTATTGGGTAATGATTCGTCTAAATGACCCCGTCCAGGAATACCATCGGAAGTAATGTGGTTTTGGCTCATGGTATTGAAAAAGGGTAAACCTATATAAGGAGAAGAAATTCATTGTGCAAATCATGAATGTGGGAGCAAGATGTCTGAGCTTGAATGAATACTTCTCTGTGAATTATATCTGTATGGAAAGGGTAAAGGTTTGATAATAGATCTGAATCTATGATGCACCTATGAAGAAATGATGAAGCGAAATATTTAGATCTGGAATGTATTTGTATCTGCTAGATCTGTTTATGGAAGGCTTAGATCTGAGATGAGGCGAACATCTGTTTGAAGTAAAAAGGTAAATCTGAACTGAATATTTGATCTGAAGAAGTATGCTGCTCTATAATGGTTGAAGATCTATACGCTAGTTCGCCGCAGAGGAAGTGCGTATATACGCGGCTTCGCTGAAGAGAAAGTGCGTATGCGCAATGAAATTGCATCTGTAATATGTATAGAAGTATACACTGGTTTATGTGAACGGAAGCGCGTATATACGCGACATCAGTGAAAGGAAAGCGCGTATGAAAACTAGGGTTTGCTGAAGTCTGTGGTAAGAAATGTCTGATCTGTTCTGCTGGTTTACTGATATCTGTCGTTGAGTTATATGTATCTCTGCTTTCATGGTTGATCGTGCTAAAAATTTGGAAGGGTCCGCAGGAAAATATGATGAAACGTGGCTCTAAGTGGTGTCCCCAGTTGAAGCTGATCCAGTGTGAAAATTACAAACTGTGATCCATAGAGGTGCCGAGGGCGAGCCTCACTGGGGGGGTAGTAGCTCTTCCAGGAGAGGCTGGTAAACGAGATTAAGGGCTTCCCGTAGTTCTTCCAGAGAGGCTTGTAAATGAGTCAAGTTGGAGCTCCTTCCGTGAGAGGTCAGCAAACGAGCCGCAGTGGGTGCTCATGTTTGTAGAGTCTGCACCAGCACATATGTTAGGTGATGTTTTCTCTATAATAAAATATTGAAGGCTGAGCAACTGCAGCGGTGGTTTTTTCCCGACTTGGGTTTCCACCTAAAAATCCTGGCGTTCATGTGTGATGCTTTGTGTGATGGTTTATTCTGTTCTTACTGCACATGTTTACTGTTTATAGAACATCTAATGAATGAATGATGGAATGATATAAGTGAAGAACTAATGGCATAATTAGATCTCTGTGTATACGCGAGTTTTATGAAGGATATCCATGTGTATACGAAGCTTACTAAAGGAAAGAGCGTATGGGTTTTAGAGAGTGAAAAAGTAAAAAGTTTTGAATATGCAGAAATACCGTATTCACCTCTCTCAGTATTTTTCCCAACAATTGGTATCAGAGCAGGTCCTTGTGCAGAAGCTTGATCGCTTAAAGGAGATCCGTCGCAATGGGAAGTCAAGAAAGAGTGATGTCTATAAAGCCACTCTATTCAATGGAAGCAATCTGATATTCTGGAAGGTACGAACAAAAGCATATCTACAAAGTCTTGGTGCAGATGTATGGGCAATCGTGGAAGAAGGCTATCAATATCCGACAAGTATTCCTACTGATGCAGCTGAAAGGAAGAAGTATGAAATCAATGCCAAAGCAGTGAATGTCTTATTAGGAAGCATGTCTGAATCAGAATTTGCTAAAGTAATGCAGCTACATTCAGCAAAAGAAACATGGGACAAAATCATTCTAAGCTATGAAGGAGACACAAAGGTAAAAAGTGCAAAACTCCAAACTCTTAGAATTGAATATGAAAATTTGAAGATGCATAGTGATGAAAGTGTTGCCAGTTTCTTTCTTCGTCTAGATGATATTGTAAATCTGATGAGAAATTTGGGTGAAACCATAACCGATACTACTCTGGTGGAAAAAGTCTTAAGATCCTTGACTTCAAAATTTGACTCTAAAGTTTCAGCTATTGAAGAAAGGCAAGATCTGCAAACTCTTACTATTGTTCAATTATATGGTATTCTGACTGCTTTTGAAATGAGACAAGGAGGTCCTTCTCAAATCAAAGAAGCTGCTTTTAAGGTATCTGCAAGAGGAAAAGAAAAGGAAGTTGTCAAATAATCCAGCTATATATCCGATGAAGAAGAAGCAAATTTCGTGAGAAAACTCCAACTAGGAACTGGAAGATTCAAAGGTAAGCTTCCCTTCAAATGTTTTGAGTGTGGAAAAGTTGGTCACTATGCTGCTAAATGTCCTTATAGAGAAAAACATGGTAAAGGGAAACAATTTGAAAAGAGGAAGAGTTATTATGCAAATAAAGACAGTGATGGGTCATCTGATAGTGAGGAAGAACATGAAGAAGATCTTAGACTTCTCATGGCATTTGAACAAAGAGAAGAAAACGATACGTTTGTGGATGCTCTAGAGAACAATGACTTTCTTAAAGTGTCCAGTAAAGATGAAGAAGATTCTGACCAAGATCTGAAAGTGCTCATGGCAAAGAAGCAAAAGAAGAAGGCTGCTCGAAGCAAACAGACATCTCAGAAATCATGTATAGCAGAAATTGAAGGAGATAAAACAGGTATTAATCGTTGTTCTTGTATTTTACTTAACTGTATATGCAAAGATTATGATAGTGAAAGTGAAGATTCTGACCAAGCTCTACAAGTGCTCACAGCAAAGAAGAAAAAGAAGAAGGTTACTCGAAGCAAGGAGATGTCTCAGAAAACCTGTATAGAAAAAATTGAAGAAGATGAATCTGATAGTAATCTAGAAAGTGAAAGTAAAGTTGTGGATCTAGAAGAAGCTATCAAGATCAAAGTTGAAGAACAAAAAAAGGAAATTGATAAGAAAGATTCTATCTACAAAGAGATGATCTCTCAAATGAAAGATCAAATAGAGATTCTGAATGGACAGGTGGACAAATATCAAAGGTTTCATACTTATGCATCCAATCGAATTAAAGAACTAGAAGCAGAAATCAACGATCTAAATACAGATCTCGAAAAATCAAGCAAGAAGAATGAAGGACTTGAAGCTGCAATCATATCTCTGCAAGCATATCTTGAAGCATCAAGTAAGAAGAATGAGGAACCTCTACAAACATTTGAAAAGGAAGGCCTTGAAGCAGAAATTATCTCTCTCAAAGAAGATCTGGAAAAATCAAATAAGAGGAATGAAGAGCTGCAAAAAACATGTGAAGAAAACGAAAATTGGTTGAAAGAAGATATTCTAAATTTGAAGGATCAAGTAGAAGATGGAAGAAGGAAAGAAGAAAGCTTGACGAAGCAATGTCAAGCCTTGGAGGTTGAGGTAAACATTCTCAAAGGTAAATTAGAAGAAAAGGTTAAACTTTTGAGGTTTCAAGATAGTACTAACATTTTGGACAATATTCTGAGTAATCAAAGGTCTCCTGCTATCAAACTTGGTCTTGGTTTCCATGAAACTGTTAAAGGAAAATCTAGCTCACAAGGAAGTGCTAAAGATTCAAAGGAAGTCAATGCAAAACCCGAAGAGTTGAAAGAAACAAAAGGTCAACCAACAGTCATAAATTCTCAAAGGATGCCATTCAAGAATGTTGAATGTTTTAAATGTCATAATTATGGGCATGTTGCAGCAAATTGCAGAAGCAAAATATTTCAGCCACAAACTAACAGATCCTACATAGAAAGGTACTCTAGTTTCTTCAAGGGATATTGTTTTTCATGTAACAAGTATGGACATAAAGCAGCTGATTGTAATAGGAGGAAGATTAGAAATACTCATTATGATTCTTATGCTTATTTCTCTGGACACATGAGATGTTATTCTTGTAACAAGTATGGACATGTAGAAAAGGAATGCAAGTTGAACAGATATGAGAAATTGGATAACTTCCAGCACACAAATAGAAAGTTCAAACAAATCTGGAAAAAGATGGAGGACCGATCAGAAACGTAGGGAATTCTGACCCTACTGCAGTCATCCGCTTCTGAATCTGACTTTTCTTATTGACTGCAGGAATGATGTGGGATACATTATGAGATTTAGTAATGATTACACACAGGGGAGCAATGTATGATGACTCTCATGGTTGATTTGATTACTTTGCTATAAGTATTACTGACAACAGATTCGATGTGGAAAGACAGCAGCTGGGAAGTACAAGTTCGGGGAGAGATGAAGCTGAAGATGAGTGCAATTTCTTTATAGTCACTTTCCACGCGGTTGGAGGAAAAAAGTCGCGTATACACGCGAGTTACAATAGACACAACAAGGTATATGCATTGATGATAAGAGAATTTATATGATAAATCAAGATCCGCGCAGGTTCGTGGGAGCACTGGCCTGATGATAATAATCGTTGCACAAGTTAGAAAGGAGCACTGGTCCAGGGGGAGTAGCAAGTTGAATACTAATGATTGCATTGTTGGCAATATGACTGCTTATTCTTTGGTTTTTGTGATACTCATGCTCAAATGATGATGACTTGGTACATGGTTTATTATGATGAGATTTTGAGCCCTGGTTGATGATAAGTATCTTTTGTACTCACACATGGATGAGTTGGATGTCGTTTGATTCAGAAATAAGAATAGATCATGCAGAGTTTGTTACTATGGTTGAGATTTTTTGCCTACATATGTTACTTCATGTTAAATCTTGAAGACCTTGATGATATTGGACCACATGGATGATTGCTTGACACATATTTGAAGATGTTGTTCTGGTATGATAATCTCTCTTGGAAATATTGAATTGATGCTGCAAAGAATCTGAAGGCTTGGTTACTAATGTGCTTATGATGACGCTTGAAGACACAACTACACTATTCTATCTATCTGTAGTCCAGGGAAGCATTCAAATATCCCAGAAAGAAGCTGAACACTGTCTTTTTCTCACAAGAGGATCAGATCTGGCTAAAATATAGAAGATGGTATTGGATACGCCGGTTTCCTGAAACACAGTCGCGTATATACGCGAGTTCATGCACAGAAAACCGCGTATGTCTGATTGCTGACAATTTTCTGTTTGGAGTCAGCTCTCTTCAGCACAGCTGCAGTGCTGTTTGGTATCTCTGGTGGTGTTCCAGTTCTCATAATTCTTTTTCTATTGTTTTGATAAAGATGTCTTGATGATGTGTTGGTAAAAGTGTTCAGGATGCACAAACTAAGGGGGAGCCTTAGTCATATGGAAAGGTTGCTTGGATGCACAGTTTCAGGGGGAGCATTAGCTTTGCTGAGTATAATGCATTGTTGGCATTATGATGGTTCTAAAATATGTTCTCTTTCTTGAGGACTTTCTGGTGTTGGTCTTAAAGTTATATTTGTAGTTTGATGAAAAGGTCATGTAGAGATCCATGTTGTAAAATTGTAATATTCAGTCATGTAAGGACTTGATAAATTTGTAAACCCACTTGGTTGGGTAGCTGTGTCAAATTTTGTAAACCCACTTGGTTGGGTAGCTGAGTCAAATTTGTAAACCCACTTGGTTGGGTACTTGAGTCTTATATGTAAATCCACTTGGTTGGATATTTGATGTAAGTATGAGTCTTTGGTGATAGGAAGTTCATAGAGTCATGTACTTCATTGAAAAATATGTTTGAAGATTCAGCATGAACTCCGGGGGAGCTTGGTCACTTTAGTACATATCAGATCTACGTAACGCTTCTTTCCACATGCTAGAGAAAAGGGGGAGAGTGGCGTTGAAAGTTTTGATCCGCCCCTTTGCCCTTGATGTCAAGGGGGAGAGGACATGGTGTTTGAATGAAGAGAAAGAATGGTGTCAAAGAATGGGGAGAGTGACATGGTGTCATTGTATTCTTAATATACCTATCTGTTGTGGTGATCAAACACCATCGTGGTTGCCATCAAGTCCAAAGGGGGAGATTGTTGGCAATATGATGCAGAGCGTTGTCCTTGATGGCAACCCACTGAATGAAGATGAAGACATGAGAATGATGGCATGTGTTGTCCTTGATGGCAATACACCTGATGAAGTTATTCTTGACTTGATGGACTTGGTAAATGATGTAAATCTGATGTGATATGATGTTTGTTGACAATATGATGTAGAGAGTTGTTCTTGAATGGCAACCCACTTGATGAAGATGATGGCAACTTACTTGATGAAGTTTGTGCTTGATAGAATATGTTCTTGATGAAGTAAATCTGATGTATCTACAGTGAGTACAGAAGGCAATGAAGAAAGGAATTCAGCATGTGCTAAATCTTGATGAAAAGAGTATGTCTCTAGGCATACGCGGATTTGCCTAGGGGAAGTCGCGTATGCACGCGGGAATCAACGTGCCAAGTCGCGTATGGGAAAAAGCGCTCTTAAAGTGAAAAACCAGGGGTAACCACCATGGTATTGACCCATTGTATTGGGTAATGATTCGTCTAAATGACCCCGTCTAGGAATACCATCGGAAGTAATGTGGTTTTGGCTCATGGTATTGAAAAAGGGTAAACCTATATAAGGAGAAGCAATTCATTGTGCAAATCATGAATGTGGGAGCAAGATGTCTGAGCTTGAATGAATACTTCTCTGTGAAGTATATCTGTATGGAAAGGGTAAAGGTTTGATAATAGATCTGAATCTATGATGCACCTATGAAGAAATGATGAAGCAAAATATTTAGATCTGGAATGTATTTGTATCTGCTAGATCTGTTTATTGAAGGCTTAGATCTGAGATGAGGTGAACATCTGTCTGAAGTAAAAAGGTAAATCTGAACTGAATATCTGATCTGAAGAAGTATGCTGCTCTATAATGGTTGAAGATCTATACGCTAGTTCGCCGCAGAGGAAGCGCGTATATACACGGCTTCGCTGAAGAGAAAGCGCGTATGCGCAATGAAATTGGATCTGTAATATGTACAGAAGTATACGCTGGTTTATGTGAACGGAAGCGCGTATATACGCGACATCAGTGAAAGGAAAGCGCGTATGCAAAATAGGGTTTGCTGAAGTACGTAGTGAAATGTCGGTACGTTACTGTTTGGTTTTGCGTGTAAATGGGTAGGTTATATGTATCTGTTTCTGTGGTTGTTGTGCTTAAAGTTTGGAAAGGATTAGGTGTGAAAATATGATGAAACGTGGCACCGCAAGTGGTGTCCTAAAGGAAGCTTTGGATCCGGTGTGAATTTATGACCGTGGTCCATAAGTGCGGGGTTGTAGCCTTCAGTCAGGGGGTTGGAGCTCCCTTCCAGGAGAGGCTGGTAAACGAGTGCAGGTGGGTGCCTGCGTGCTGGTAGGAGTCTCCACCAACACATATGTTGTAAGATGTTTTCTCTATAATAAAATATTGAAGGCTGAGCAACTGCAGCGGTGGTTTTCTCCCGACTTGGGTTTCCACCTAAAAATCCTGGTGTTCATGTGTGATGCTTTGTGTGATGGTTTGTTCTGTTGTTACTACGCATGTTTACTGTTTACTTAACATCAGATGAATGAATATTGCAAAGAACTAAGTTAATAAATATCTGCATATTTAGATCTCTGCTAATACGCGAGTTGTATGAAGGATATCCACGTGTATACGCGAGTTTACTAAAGGAAAGTAGCGTATGGGTTTTAGAGAGTGAAAAAGTAAAAAGTTTTGAATATGCAGTAAATACTGATTCACCCCCCCTCTCAGTATTTTTCCCAACAAATAGGTAATCCGATCCTATTTTTCCTGCTGTTGTAGATATCTTTATTTTATTTTAAGCTCTCGGCCTTCAACTATTCCCTTCGCTTTCCATTATTTCTTTATTCTCTAACTTTTAATAGAATGATATTAAAATTATTTTATGCCTTTCGTGAAGGGAAAATGCATTTTAAATGGGAAAAGGGAAGGGAAATGGGCGGTGATACTATGAAAATCGCAATCGAAATCGGAGGGAGCGGGGAATAACACATTACAAATATTGTGATGCGATGGGGAAGGAGGGCAATCGAAATCGCAATCGGGAATTTGGGGCATGCATATTGCAGTTGGGAATCAGAATCGGGAGATGGGGGTGGGCGGAGTCGTATATATGAAACAGTACGTAATCGCAATCGGAAATCGGAGTCAGGGAGCGGGACGATATATATGAAATAAAAATTCTGATGCGATTGGGGTGAAGGGCCTTTGTATAAATAAATATAACCAACGTTTTGGATTACAAAGGAAAAGGCCCTTTATTATACGAATGGCGGAATTACTGTATGGTGGGCCCAGGGGGTCAATCGCAATCGAAAAATTAGGGTGGGGAGTAATCGCAATCGGGTGATCGGAGAAATTATAGGGAACGTGCGATCAGAGGGATCATGTGATCGGGCGATCGGAGAAATCGGAGGGAAAGTGCAATCGGAGGGAAAGTGCAATCGGAGGGAAAGTGCGATCGGGCGATCGGAGCAATCGGAGGGAAGGTGCGATCGGGCGATCGGAGCAATCGGAGGGAAAGTGCTATCAGAGGGAAAGGAGTTAAGTTGCGATTGCGATGGTTGAAGTGTTGTGCGATCGATCACATCACAAATGTTTGCGATTAAATAATCGGAAATTTTTATATAAATGTTGCAATTGAAAGCGTTTTGCGATTGCGATTTAACAGTGGCGGGGTTTATAAAATAGAACTTTTATTTGTTTATTATGAAGTTCTACGAGGTATGGAAAGGGGAAGTGGTTATAATTAAATTGTATATGTATTCAAAAGTTTTATAACGTGATTTTATAATCAGAAAGGGAAGAAAAGGGGTTTTTAAAGGGAATTGAATCATAAAGTTAAAAGGGAAACATGGGAAATATGGGGGGCTTAGGGAATTTTACTTCACTTAAGCATAAATTTCAATCCAGAAGTCAGTTTTGAGAGTGTAGTATACCGTTGGAAAGCTCTTTCCGAGCTATTTCTATTGGATCTACTTGGAGAATGATTTGAAGTCAAACTTGTTGTGAAAAACTTCTCTGAAAGGCAAGGTGATGATCTTGCCAGAGATGGCAGCTTCTGAATTGAGACTGAAGGGAAAAGTATTATGCTTTCACCTCAAAACATGGTTTTGAGGTGAAACTTGCGTCACACTGAATGAATGATATCTCTGATCTTCCAGGTGTTGTGACTTTGCATTTATTGACTTCCTCATGGCCTTGTTGATCTTTATTTGACACTTGACTCCTTAATTTGACCATGGTGAGACCTTAGAGGCTAATGAAACCAATCCTATGACCTACTGATATGATTTTGGGAATGAAAGTGACTAATGACTGAAGACCATAGGGAGGAAAATCAGCAAGTACCTCATGAGGGAAAACTGATAAGAAATTGCTACCATCAATGAATCCACAACCTAACGGAATGGTGAAATTTGTTCGGTATGAGACACCTAATATGCAAATGCAAAAGAGCAGTTTTTATCACTGATGACAGTACGACTAGATTGACACTAACATTGGCTTCAATGGGGATGGTAGCTCCTTGGAGGTGCCAAGAACACTGTAGACCAAGTAGCCTTATCCATTGGGCATGGAGTCAAAAAATACTGAAAGACTGACACAATGCAGACTGACACTAACTCAAGACTAGAACTGAGAACTGAAATAAACCCATACCATACACATATTATCCAAGCTTTATGGCCTTCACCTCGGGCCCCAAACTTCAATGATTGTGTACTCTGAACTCTGATAAACATAACATGGTATATACAATGGTGATGACATATATTTCTGATCCTTTGTTTTCAACAATGGTAGTGCTTCAAAAGCCTACCATTTACTTCTCCTCCAGGGCAATCTTGGCCATCCATTTCTGAAAGCAAGAAGGCATTCTGTCCTCTGTATGTTGAGATCCTGTATGGTCCTTTCCACAGATTTTCGAACTTACCATGCTTCCCTTTGTCTTCATTTCTGGCATCCCATTTCAACCTATATCATCCAGCTGAAAATTTTCTGCTTTGGTCTTCCTGTCATAGATCTTTTTAATCTTCTCCTGCAACTGAATAGCGTTTTGTGACACTTCCTCTCTTGTTTGCTGAAGGTGGATCATTTGATTGATTCTTCACTGATTGTCATTGTCCTCGCTGCCAACTTCTTGCAATAATCTCACAACTGGAACTGTAAGGGATGTAGGATATACAACATCGATACCATAAACCAGCTCAAATGGTGACATACCTATTGATCTTTTACTACTAACTCTGTCTGCCCACAGTGCGTTGATGAGCTTTCGGTGCCAGTTTCTTTTGTTTGCCTCCAGCATTTTCTTAATTATATTCACCAATGATTTTTTAGATTACTCAGCCAGGTCGTTGCCTTGTGGGTAATAAGCTATTGAACGGCCCAGCGCAATGTTCTATTTGTCACAAAAATCAATCATTTTCTTTGATCTGAACGTTGTTGCGTTGTCTGTTACGATTTTGCATGGGCGGCCAAAACGAGATAAAATATTCAATTCCAGGAATTGAATGATTACCGTGTCTGTTGCTTGCCTGGCTGGGACAGCCTCAATCCATTTCGTAAAGTAATCTATCCCTGTCAATATCCATCGGTGTTGTTCTGAGGACACGGGATGAATCTCTCCTATGAAATCGAGCCCCCACTGCTGAAAGGGTGCGTTCATTGAAACTGGTTTCAAAGGGAGTGGAAGCAATTTTTTCTTCCCTTGGAAGATCTTGAATTCATGGAATTTCATCACTGTCTTATATAAATCAGAGAATAATGTGGGCCAATAATATCCTGCTCTCAATACCTTGTTAGCTGTAGTCTTCCAAAACAAGTGACCGCCACAGTCGCCTTTATGAAACTCGTGCATTACCTTCTGCGCTTCTTCTTCAATCAAACAATTGAGTAGAACGCCTCCTAGATCTTTCCAATACAGAGCACTATCTAAAATGCAGTATTTTGTAGATTTTAGCTTCAGAGATCTACCTTTACTCTTAGACATGCCCGTAGGAGGTGACAAATGCTGAAGGACATAGACGATATCCGAATACCACGGGGACTGTAGAAAAATATCTGCAATTGGAACCAGCAAACCTTCATCTTCCTCTTTTGCCACTGCTGTTATAAGGTTTATATCTAAGGCGCGCAGATTTGATTGGGCCATCAATTTCGCCAAGCCTTGGCCTTTGATCAACTTCGTGGGCTTGATCTCCAGATCGTACTCTAACATAGCCACTATCCACTTACCTCTCCGACCTTCTGGATCAGTTTGCATCAACACATCCTTCACTGCTACGTTAGGGACATAAGCTATAGTATGTGAATGCAAAATATAGACCCTGAAGTCCTTCCATGCCTTGATAAGAGCCAATGCCTATTTTTCAATAATATTGTACCTCAAAGCAGCATCTCTAATAGTTCTACTAAAAAAGGCAATTGGCTTTTCGATCTCATCTCTCCTTTTCATTAAAACAACAACTAAATTATGCTCCGATGCAAACGAAAATATGACGAAGTCTTGAGTGTAGTCAGGACTGATCAAAACTGGGGCATTGGACAAAGCAAACTTTACCAAATTAAATGATTTGATAGCCTCCTCACTCCATTTAACAGTGTTGTCCTTCTTCAACATATTAGTCATTTCCCTCAAATGTTCAGCCAGATTGGGTATAAATCGACATAAGAAGTTCATCTTACCATTGAATGCTTGGATCTCCTTCTTATTTCATGGCAGGTCTATGAGCTGAATCGCCTCCACTCTAGCTGGATCGATGCGAATACCATTTTTGGAGATGATATGCCCCAGCAGTTTGCCTTCTTCCATGGCAAAGAGACACTTCTTAGGATTGAGAGAAATCCCAAACTTTCTGCATCGCTGGAAAAAAATTCTCAAATGGTGCAAATGCTCGTCATATGATCCTGAAAACACTGTCAAATCATCCAAATAAATAACCAGAAAAACATCTTTTTCATTGGAAAAAGCAATGTCCATTGCACGCTGGAAAGTAGCTCCTGCATTCTTCAGTCCAAAAGGCATTTTTGCATACTGGAAGGTTCCCAGGGTGTTGTGAAGGCAGTTTTATCTTGGTCCTTCTCATGCACCAAGATTTGGTTGTAGCCTGAGTAGCCATCAAGTAGTGACATCCTGGATGATCCAACTACTCTTTGCAGAATATGGTCCATTTTCGGAAGTGGATAATTATCCTTTAAGGAAGCCTTATTCAAGTTCTGAAAATCTATGCACAACCTTATTTCTCCAGTATTTTTACGTACCGGGACCAAGTTTGAAATCCAATCAGAAAACCTAATGGGGACTATGATACCAGCTTTGTACAATCTGTTAACCTCTTTTTCGATGGATGGCAGCAGCTTCGGATTGATTCTTCTCAACTTCTTTCTGAATGGATTTTGATCCAGATTGATAGGAATAGTATGCTGGATTATTTTCTTATCATACACCTTCAAATCTGAATAATCCCATGTAAACACATCAGAAAATTCGGACAACAACTTCACATACTTCTCCTTTGCTTCAGGGGACAATGTCTTTGACAATTTCACGAACTTGGGCTAATCGGGTGTTCCAAGATTCACATCTTTGACTCCTTTCTCCATGGGCACCAAGCTTGGCTTCTTTGCCACATTGTCCTGATCAAATAACTCCTCTAGAGGTATGAGACCTCTAGGAATTACGTTATCTTTTAGCTGCAATATGTCCATCTGGTTTGTTTCCAATTCTTGATCATCAACCGCATACTCGCCTTCTATGGGAGTGTCCTTGAATTTTCCATCACCCTGTAAAAATGCATTGATCTCATTATCATCCAAAAATACTTGCCAATACCTTAAATTTTCTAGAACAGCAGGCCTATGTTTGACATAGATTTCAAACTTATTGATGGAGTTCATCGGAATCTTCAGGTTAATTGCAGTAGTGGCAAGAGAATCAGCAATAAGATTCTGCATCCTGGGCACTGTTGTGAAAGTGTACTCTGGGAATGTCTTCAAAATGTCCAGAACTGCATTTCTATATGCCCTCAGTCTTGGATGTTTAGCTTTGTATTCTCCTTTCACCCGCTTGATTATTAAATCAGATTCACCATACACAGAAATACTTTTCTCCTTCAACTTCTTCAATATTTTGAGGCCTGCAATCAGAGCTTCATACTCTACTTCATCGTTGGAGCAGTCAAAAGAAAACTTATAAGCACATATTCTAACATTACTAGGGACTCTTTTAGGCTGAAAAACAGGGCTCTGAATCCATATTCCAATGCCTGCTCCATCCTTACCAACAGCTCCATCAAAATCCATACCCCATAGGCCTTATTCTTCTTCTTGTAGATGCTGAAATTTAGTTTCTTCTTTCTTTTCACCTTGGCTGATTTCTGGTTGTTCGTTGTCTTTTTGCTGCTGGCAGGCAGGAGGCTCAAAAGTACTTGTTGCTTTGTCCTTTTCCTGTTTGAGGACTTCTCTGAGATTCTATGAAATCTCAGGTATCTCCTCCACTTGTACCAACTGAACATCCTCGTCATTTAAACCACCATCTGAATATAAGACAAAAGATTCTAAATTTGTGTGGACTGCATTGATGGGATGGTTTACTGGCTTGTCTTTGCTAGTAATCATATATTTCATTTTCTTTTCCTTATATAACTTTCTCAACTGGCCAAATATAGGGATTTTTGCATAGGAGAAATAAAGTTGTATGGTTCCCTTGAGTTTTGCACCCCAAGACCTAGATAGAAGCATTCCAAACCATGGTGGGACATCAGCAACAACTACATCCATCAAGACATTTTTGGCTGGGATTTGATCTAAAGACACTACTAAATCTTTGATGAGACCAATACAATGGACCCTAGTTGAGTCAAAAGAAAACAAGTCATGGTATTTTCTAGTAACATCAAGGCCTAACTTCTCCATGATAGCTTTGGGCATCAAATTATGTGAGGCCCCGGAGTCCAACATGGCATTATGCAAGACAAACTCATGCAACCTAAGACTTAGGTAAAAGGGAGGTACCTCATTTTCTTCAGACTCTTCTGTGGTTGGACAAAAAATAAGTTTAGGGTAGTCATCTTCCGCATTAACCATATCAGAAAGAGGGTCAATTTGCAAGACTTTAGACACCTGACCTTTATATACACTATTCTTCACCAACTCAGTCAGGGGCACAGACACTTTGAGTTTGGAAATTTCATTTTCTAAATTAAAGGAAGGAGATTTTTCTACCTCTTTAATGGGAGGATCTTTCTTCTCTGTTTTCTCCTTCACTATGCTCTGCTGGTCTTTTTCATTTGTTGTGTCAGTAGCTGCGAGTGCTTTGCTGGATGAAGGATTCGCCGGATCTTTTCCTTTATTTTGTGCCTCGTCCTTCATTTGGAGTTCTTTTCTCTTTTGAATGGGACTGATTGTGACATTTCTATTCCTCAGGGAATACTACCTTTGTTGGGCTGATAGGGCGTTCATATACCCTCTCTGGTAGTCATCAGATTCTTCTTCTAACACTACATCATTTTCCAAGATGAAATTTTCATCCCCTCGAATGTCTGGAGTCGCCACTGTGTATTCTTCGTCTTCTGTGAGGAAGATGGGTGCACCATCAGCTGTGAAAAAGTGATTGGCCTCAAATACAGGGTTATCATCATCTGAGTTGGTCCCTTGCACATAGTTCTTCTATAATGGTGTTTTGATCTGCTGTTGTGGTGCCACTTGGTCCTGCGCCCTCTGTTCTCTCTGTCTAATTCTGAATTGCGGCTGCTGTTGTCCTCTAAAATTCGGATTTATTATTTGGGGTTAAAATCTGTCCGAAATCGTTAATCGATCAACCATATTTTCCATTGTACGAATCAGCATGTCCATTTTGCTATCCAAAGGGGAGGCTTCCTCTTTCACCATGACTTTCTTTTCAGCTCTAGCTCGAGCTCTTCTAGCCAGCAGATTAGCTTCAACGCTTACTACTATCCTCTGCATGTCTTCAAGTGACGGAAGATCTCTTTCGCGCAGTTTATATGCCATATCGGCATCAAAACCATCCGAAAACCTCAGCATAGCTGAATCCACAGGAGGCTTGAGGTTATCCGGAATAGCATTGTATACAGCATTGAATCTTAAACAATAGTCTTGCACAGTTTCACCCACATTTCTTTTAATATTCTCATATTCAGATATAATTTGGTGTGGATTCCTTTTCACCTCCCACCAGTCTAAGAACTATGTGTGTAACTCCTGTAACGTACAAATTGAGCTAGCTGGTAAAGCTCTAACCCAATTTCTAACTTCACCTCCGAAGCTTTGGACAAACAACCTGGTAGTTACATTCTCTTCTTCTACCTCATGCAAGTCAAAAAAGTCATTCATCTTATCAACATGCTGTTGGGCTGTAATGCCCTGAGCGGCATCAAAGATAGGAATTTTACTCTAATAATCAGCAGGCATATCATTGAGAACCTGAGGTAAAACCAAGGGTGCATACCGGGCAGCCATGACTCTGGGTGGGTTTACAACAAGATTTGTAGGATTTGGAGGAGGTGTTGTTAGAGGAGAGGATAACTGGGAGTTGACTGAAGGGGATGTTGATGAATTAGGAGGGGGAAATGCTACTCCTGATGATTTTGAAGGCTCGGGAATGTAAGTTGCAGTGATGGACTGAGGAGAATTCAAAATGTAGTCATCAATGGAGGAATTTGCTCTTTGAACTTCAATATCCATAAGGAATTCTGGATCTAAAACTGTGTCTTCGAGTGCAGTTTCAAACTTACTTCTAAACAAAAAGAGCTCAAAACTCTCATCAAAAGAAAGCTCTTCTACAAGAAACCACTCATTGGGCCAAGTATGGGACCTGGAAATAGGTGTAGGACTTAGTGATACCTCCTGTCTTCTGACTATTTTTGGGATAAGATTTGGATTTTCAAACACAGGGGGAGGGTTTGGATCAGGATTAGCCCTTGTATATCTTCTTGAAGCCCATGTGGTCAACTTACTACTGTACAATATTTATATCAGCCTAAAAAACTCTGAAATATGATCATCGAGACTTTACAAGAAAAATTTTACTGGGGTGATAAATCTTCTACGCAAAAAGTTTATAAATTGTCCCCAGTATGGTCGCCAGAGATGTTAGCACCCAATCTGAACCTCAGGCTGAACAAGGAAAATCAGGGTAACAACTAAACCACGCTCGGCCTTGTAGCTAGCCCTACAAGGACAGGAGAGGGCTCTCTCTGTAGAATAGATATTCAATAACACAATAATGAACTGATTTTAGGCTAGGTATATGAATGTGAAAGAGGTGTTTAATAAATGACTGAATTTTCAGGGATGTATGGGACAAAGGACAGCATGAGCTGAGAAATTAAATCAAGGAAACAGGATATTTCATGGGGCAAGATAGGCAGGAGATTTAGCAATCAAATTGAAATAATATGGAGTGGAAAGACTGTTGGGAAAGCTGAAAAGGGCATAATAAATGAATCCTTTTCAAACAGAAGAAAACACACAGAGTGTGAATGATTTCCCAAGGCAGAGCATATAAAATGGATTCTACCTTTCTAACTTGAAAACATTCTACTGGAAATGTTTATGAATGAATGTTGCAACATAACAATGTACATATGAAACACAAAGAATAAACATATGCTAAAACTCATACCACATGAATCCCACAAATCAGAGCTGCATCTCTTTTTTAATTCCTTGCCAAAATGTACAATGTAAGCGCAGAGCTCACTGCCACACTATTCCCCTACTTCTGAGTTTTCAGACCTCAGACTTTTAGCCCCTTACGAATGATTAGCAATTGCAATAAATAGACAGATTTTACGGGAATGCAAATCGATGGGAAGAGGAGAAATCATAACTGGAGATGGAAAACCAAGAGCCAACAATCTCTCCGTAACGGAAGAAAAATGTTACAATTATTCCACTTGAAATTCACTGATAACCAATGGGACGGTGAAACCTGTAGCGTGGATCCCTTTGAATCATAACTGAAGACAAAATAGGCAATCCGATCCTATTTTTCCTGCTGTTGTAGATATCTTTATTTTATTTTAAGCTCTCGGCCTTCGACTGTTCCCTTCGCTTTCCATTATTTCTTTATTCTCTGACTTTTAATAGAATGCTATTAAAATGAGTTTATGCCTTTCGTGAAGGGAAAAATGCATTTTAAATGGGAAAAGGGAAGGGAAATGGGCGGTGATACTATGAAAATCGCAATCGGAATCGGAGGGAGCGGGGAATAACACATTACAAATATTGCGATGCGATGGGGAAGGAGGGAAATCGCAATCGCAATCGGGACTTTGGGGCATGCATATTGCAGTCAGGAATCGGAATCGGGAGATGGGGGCGGGCGGAGTCATATATATGAAACAATACGTAATCGCAATCAGAAATCGGAGTCGGGGAGCAAGACGATATATATGAAATAAAAATTCTGATGTGATTGGGGAGAAGGGCCTTTGTATAAATAAATATAACCAAAGTTTTGGATTACAAGGGAAAAGGCCCTTTATTATACGAATGGCAGAAGTACTGTATGGTGGGCCCAGGGGATCAATCTCAATCGAAAAATCGGGGCAGGGAGTAATCGCAATCAGGCGATCGGAGCAATCGGAGGGAAAGTGCGATCGGAGGGAAAGGAGTTAAGTTGCGATTGCGATGTTCGGAGTGTTGTGCGATCGATCGCATCACAAATTTTTGTGATTAAATGATCAGAACTCTTTATATAAATGTTGCGATTGAAAGCGTTTTGCGATTGCGATTTAACAGTGGCAGGGTTTATAAAATAGAACTTTTATTTGTTTATTATGAAGTTCTACGGGGTATGGAAAGGGGAAGTGGTTATAATTAAATCGCATATGTATTCAAAAGATTTATAATGCGATTTTATAATTGGAAAAGGAAGAAAAGGGGTTTTTAAATGGAATTGAATCTTAAATTTAAAAGGGAAACATGGGAAATATGGGGGGCTTAGGGAATTTTACTTCACTTAAGCATAAATTTCAATCCAGAAGTCAGTTTTGAGAGTGTAGTATACCGTTGGAAAGCTCTTTCCAGGGTCTTTCTGCTGGATCTACTTGGAGAATGATTTGATGTCGAACATGCTGTGAAAAAATTCTCTGAAAGTCGAGGTGATGATCTTGCTGGAGATGGCAGCTTCTGAATTGAGACTGAAGGGCAAAGTATTATGCTTTCACCTCAAAACATGGTTTTGAGGTGAAACTTGCATCACACTGAATGAATGATATCTCTGATCTTCCAGGTGCTGTGACTTTGCATTTATTGACTTCCTCATGGCCTTGTTGATATTTATTTGACACTTGACTCATTAATTTGACCATGGTGAGACCTTAGAGGCTAATGAAACCAATCTTATGACCTACTGATATGATTTTGGGAATGAAAGTGACTAATGACTGAAGACCATAGGGAGGAAAATCAGCAAATACCTCATGAGGGAAAACTGATAAGAAATTGCTACCATCAATGAATCCATGACCTAACGGAATGGTGAAATTTTTTCGGTATGAGACACCTAATATGCAAATGCAAAATAGCAGTTTTGATCACTGATGGCAGTACGACTAGACTGACACTAAAAGGATCAACCCTTCATTGAGAGAGTCCTTTTGGAGGAGTTCTTTCAGATCTACATTAGATTTAGCCATCTCCTTTTATGTGCCTCAGTTGTAGTGCATCTTTAGCCCTAGGGCTTTAGATCCACCATTCATATTTTGTGTATTTCCGGAAACCCTTCCTGGATTGTCTTGGAAAAGTGTTGAGGAGTGTAGATCTCCATTTTTAGCCTTGTATGAGCATGAAATTATCATATCCATTTATATATATGTTCCAGCTGCAGTATTAGTCACTAAAACTATGTTGTGCTTGCTTCAATACTTTTTGTAGCATTTTATTACATGTTTTGGGTACATTTTGGCATTGGGGGCTTCTTTTGCCTATCTTGAGGGGCTGGATCCCCAAGATATTGTACTTGTTTATTTATGTTATACATAATACCATGGATTTATTATTTGCCTCATATGTAATGTGTTAACATTTTTTTCTATTTCCATTATTATGAGTTATATTCTTGTTTTTCCCATTTGGGAATATTACAGTGGTATGAGAGCATAATATTGGCTCAGCCTGTGAAGGCATTGCATCTATGTTATCAAAAGAAGAAGAAGCTTCTCACATAAAAGAGAAGGCTTACAGAAGAGACAAATGCAAGTGTCCATTATTTGGAGAAATGGAGGGAAAGAAGTTTTCAGAACTTCTTCTCTAAACTATGAATGATCTTAACAGAGAAATCAAGGGAATGAGGAGGGAAAGACATGAAGATCCCTCAAGAAGATTTACACATGAAGAAAGCTCCAGTTATTCATATTATGGGTGTGAGCATTCAGCCACACAATCATATCTACAACACTCTACCATGTCGATGCTCATAGCAAGAGAGATGGAGGAAGGAGATGTACCAAAAGAGGAGACTCTTGGCGACTATCTTCAAGAGTATGAATCTCAATCTCAGAGGTTCAAAGATAATCTAAACTTCCAAGGGTTTTGCAAGATCAAGGAGAATAGAAGACCTAGCAATCACAATAGAAGCAAGTGGTGCAAGCAGCATGATTTGGGTAGATTATTTCTATCTATTTTTATGGGTCACCTAAATGTACAACAAGGTATTGGGTGAGGGAACTAGACACCTATTTGCAGCAGCACCAAGTTTCAAAAGATGAAGCCCTTAGAGTAGCAGCGCTGCATCTTGAAGGTAATGCTCATGCATGTTGAGTATTTGAATCCTTTTCATTAAATTATGCAAATATATCTACTTATGCAAGGTTCACTAGGAGGATAGTGAAAAGGTTTGATGAAAAACATTATGAAACATCCTTGGATGAGCTAGACAAGCCTAAACAAACAAAACATTTGCATGGGTTGGAAGGATCTATAAACCCAACTCCATTTTAGAAAACTAAGAAAACTATTGAGGGAGTTAAGAACTTGTAGAATACCTTGCTTGAGGCAAGATACCCACTTCAAGAAGAGCTCTCTTCTCAAAAGGAATACATGGAGATCTCTTTTTCAAAAGAGGATCAAGGAAAAGGGCCTCTCAATGATGATGAGGTAACCTCCACTCATGATGAAGGGGAAGAGAAGGCAAGAGGTAAAAACATTGTCACATCAAGAGAAAATCTAGTACCTCATGGAGAGGGAGATGGATCAATTGCTCCAACGAGAGGATCCCTTGTATGTTTGCAAGAAGTTCTGAAGAATCTCACATGCAGAGATTAGGGCACAATCCTTGAGTAGCATGTGCCATCATGGATATATTGTGAGAACTTTAAGAATGAAGAAGAGGATACGGAGGAAGAACAACATCATATGATTAGAAAAAGCACACCCCCATCTATTTCAGAAGATTGATGCACAGAAGAGGCAGAATGATTTTTGTAGTGAGAACAAAGACAAGGCAGTCCACTCATGTATGTAGTCTACTCTTGTCATTGATGTCTCATTACATGGAGGCATTCCACCTGGGATACCACCAAATCAGGAGATGATGGGAGATGCTTCACATCTAGTTGCACCACTCATTGATTCCAAAGGGGTGAGCACCTTGGGAGGACTTGACACAGTGCAGAGAGTCTGGGGTAGGCTCAAGGAGGAGGGAGACATTCTCCCAATATTAGTATTACCCACTCTCACCAAACATCTTGTGTTGAGAGAAGATGTTTCAGGTATGGATGGCACCATCAGGGTGCAAGGAGACCACTCCATCCTTTTGGAGAATCAAAAGATACTTCCAAATGGGAAGGACTCTTCCACATTTGGTAGAGTTTGGTGGCTAGACATGCTTACAATGGCCAAACTCAGAAATTTTTTGACGGGTGATAGCTTCTCATCAAAGGATAGCCTCCAAAAAATTCCCCTTTTTCTAGAGCATGAGCAGCTGCAGGTGGAGCAGCAGAGGCAAGGTTGCAGCATCCTGGTGTATGACTTTGACATGAGAGATGTCAAAGAAGAGGGCCACAACATGACAAGAGCTTCACATGATAGATCAGCAATGCTATCATTATTGAGTATTGACTCTTATTGGAGATCCCAACTATTAGTGGAATAATCCAAAGATATTTTTTCATGCAAAGTGCTTGATGACCAGTTATCTGATGGGATATATGCAGTGGTATATGGGGTCATCTATTTTCAGAGTAAAGTATTCTTGAATAGAGCCTCTAATCTCAAGGAGAAGCTACTAGATGCAGCAAATGAAAGGTTTCTCTCCAAACCCACTGGTTTCATAAGAGCATATTGTACTACCCTGGAGGGATTCATTTGGGAAGGCTTCAAAGAGGAGATGCATGGATGATTTGGAGGATGAGGAGAGACATGACTCTTTGGTAGAGTTATCACAACCACTTCCTTTCTCATTGGGAGTGAGAGGAGGCCCATCTATGAGCCACCTTACTAGCTTGAACCAAGTACATGGTAAAGATTGTATTTATGTACATCATGATTCATTTACTATGTATTTGCATTTCCTTAACATACAGGTGCAGGGCATTGCTCCAAGAAGGGGCACTTTTCCTTCTATACTTCATGGTATTCTTGACACCATAAGCAGCATTGATGATGGCCACTCCCTAGGAGATCTTGGGGAGATGATATCTTATGCAGGGTATGCTCAATTTTCACCATACACCATACACCTTCTCCAAGCTTGCGAGGAGATTGGGGCAGCAAAAAAGTGGTTGGAAAACCCCCCATCATGCCATATTCTAATGCAGTTAGGAGTAAAAATGCACTGGTTTCACTTGAGGGACCATTGTCCTTCTCCAGAAGCTAGCATGACTTTGATTATGATCCCATATATTGATGATGTTCTTATTATTGTTGGGGAGATTATTCGAGGGATGACACATTGGTTGGATGTGTCCCTTGGGAATAGAGCTTCCCACATTTGTTCATGCTTCAAGGGGAGCATGGAAAATTATGTGGCTACTACATTATATCACGTGTTTCCTTATGAAGGGAGCCATATGATTGACTTATGTCTTTGGGAGGAGCCTCTCACATGGGAGGCATTTTTCTATGAATTACCATTCTGGAGGGTGATTCATTTTATATGGATGATAGCTTGGAGGCTGGAGCTTCACATGGGGATGAAGGTTCCTTATATTTTGCATATCTATCCTTGTAGTTGCTTGAAGACAAGAAACATTTGGGAGGGGAGGATTGTAATATTCCTAAATTAGCATGCAGCTAATTGGAATATTAAAATCTAATTTTTCTTTCTTTTTTGATAAATAAGTGGGTAGGGAGGCCTATAAATATCTTTATTAGGAATAAAACCACTTCTCATGTGAAAGTGGATCATGTTTTCAGCTTAATAAAACACCCTAAGGTGTGAACAGGGGCTAGATCATGTGCACTGGGTCAAATTTGACCAAATAAACAGTGTTGTCATGGAGGAGTGGACATTTATGAAGAGACAATGCAGTTTTAGATGGAGACACCTTGCATGGAAGTAGTGTCATAAATGAATGGGGCTTAGGGTTAGAAAGCTCATTTCATATATAAGGAAGAGGATGGAAGCCATATTATTCATGTTATGATATGTTTATGTTTTGATTATATGGTATTTTTATACATATAAGCTTTCTTCAGCTGTTTAGCTAAGATTCTAGTGTTGTTTAGCACAGGGTGTTCCTAATCAGGAATCCCACCTCTATCTTTGAGAGGCCTCATAGGAAGAGATTTTGCACTATATTTCCACATTCAGGTTTCATGCCAAGCTTCATTATTTTGGTACAACGCAGTTTCTATTGAGATATGTGCTGAGTTGCATGGTGCAGCAGTGGAAGATTGTATTGGGTGTTTTCTGAGCTAGTTTTGCAGTGGAGGAAGGTTTCCTTCCATTGGGAGGCCAGTAAAGGAGCCCCTTGGGCTTATTTGACATATTTGGCATCAAGCCAAGATGATTTTATCCCCTATGACACAGTTCCAGTCCAGATCTATGTTATTTTAGTGAGTTGTTGCAGTGGGCAACCTAAAAAGGGCCGAAAATCCAAATTTAAGATCTGGCCAAACCATTTCTAGGTTTTTCTGGGTTGTTTGAGTAGAATCTGTGGTTAAAATCCCGGATCGTTCTGAGCACTATAAAAACCTTCCAAACATGGTTCTTTTCCTCAGAAGTAGCAGTTTCCAGTAGCAGCAGTTTCCTCAGCAACAATAGTTTGATTTCCATTGAAGGGATCAACCCTTCATTGAGTGAGTCCCTTTGGAGGATGTAATATCCCCAAAAGGGAAGATTCAGCAATACCTGCTGGAATAACGCATTTTTCAGAAGTATGTGCACTGAAATGAGTTTTTAGCCCTTGGATCCCTTAGATCTAGATATCTATCATCTAAATCCAAAAGGAGAGCAAAAAAAAATCAAACTAGGTGAGGTAAACAGACCTCCCACACCTAGTATGGCTGGAAAACACCCAAAAATGGGGTTGTAGCAATATACAAGAATACTGCAGGAAAATAAAGAAATTTTTTAGAGCAACAGCAGGAGACCAATAAGAAGGCTCAAAATTCATATATACAACAATAAATCAGAACCATAATGAGGCCCATACAATGTATGACAAAATGTAGAAGACAAGAATAGAAGAAATTCCTCAAAAAGAGGGGTTGCAACACATGTATTGACTGAAAAATAGTTTGACAACGTTATTTTTAAGAGTTGTAGTAGGTGTATATTACTAGCTAGATCTAGAGCAGATCTGTGTACAAAATATCAGATCTATTTTAGATCTGTACACTAGAAGAGCTCCTTTACAAATTCCCCTTGGGGTTTTGATCAAAACATGAAACACAGGGAGTAGATATGAGATATAAAGTTGTAGATCTGAAGTAGTATTCAGAAATTTCTAAATATGAGTACAATAGAAGTAGATCAGATCTGAACAAAACATGGATCAGAAGTCTAATCCATGGATCACCATAGTGAAGGGAAGAACCCCAACACCAGAGATCTCTCCTCCAAATGTGTGTCAAAACACCCTGCAACTTCCTTCTTGCAAATAATGTAGTCCTGGAAGGAAAACTGCGTTTTAGGCTCTAGCACTGGATTGACCTGATGTCAAGATCTGAAAATGCAACTCCAAAGGTCCATAACTCTCTTTCCAATGGGATAGAAGACTTTCCCAGTGAAAAGAGGCCCTAGAATGTCCTATATCTGAATAGATCTAGCCTCCACTTGCTATAGCTTACAAGGAAAACCAAACCCTCAATAGGATCTGCGTTGTAGTTGGAAGATGAGCTTGGCCAAATGCCTGATAGTGGATGAGATCAGCAAGACTGTTCCAAGAGCTACTCAATGGAAGAGGTGGGATTCCCAAACAGGAACACCCTAGTGCTAAACAACACTATCCTAAGCTAAACAGTAGAGAATGATATATGTCTAAACAGACAATATATTCAGAAATACACTCAATCAACAACATTCTTCTGTTGTCCTCCTCTTCCTTTTATTGGATTAAATTCTTGTCAAACCCTAAACCATCTCAATGATTTAGCTCCATTCACATGAGTAGCCTCCAACTAAAACTGTGTTGTGCCTCTAGGAGATTCATTGTATCTAGACAACGTTGTTGATTTGGTCCTGGTTGACTTGTTCAAGTGCTCCAGTCTCTTTCACACTTAAGTGTGCTTATGTAAATAGCCCATATTTAGCTATGTTCACATGTGGCATTGATTTATTTTGTTGATTAGGAGTTTTATTGATCCTCCCTTACAATTTTATTCATGAACCAGAAAATTGAAACAAAATTGTATATTCCCATTAGCTTGGGCTAATTGGGAATATTACGGTCCTCCCCTCCAAAATGTTTCTTGTACTAAAGCAACTAATAGGGTGAGTGTTGCAACACTTCTCCTCCTCTATTAGTGACACCATCAAAGATCAACCTCTCCTCACAAGCTAGGTGTTCACCAATCCAAGCCTCCATGAATTTTTCCTCCAAAGTCATCATGATATGTACAAAATCCATCCCACAAGGAGTCAAGAACTCAACAGAAACAAACATGGTTGAACCAAGACTCCCTCTAAAACATGTAGCATAAGGTACATAGAGAGTTTCCATCCCATGTGGTACATACAAAATTCCCATCCTCCCTCCATACAATCCCATAAAAATCACAACTATATCATCCAAGTATGGAAGCATAATTACATATACACAAACAGAAATTTGAGCATGAGGAGGTGGGTCATAGTCCCACATATGGTACCAGCGCAGTGCATCTCCTGCCTACATCAGATCCATATATGGTAAGTGGTTTCCCCACCACTTACTTGCTACACAATTTATCTCATGATGGCTGGAAATGTGAGATATGTTTGGTGCCTTTGGGAAGCACCCATCATGAAAGAGAATCTCCCTTTGCACAACAAGGGAGTGGCCAAATTCAGAAATTTTAGTGGCTCGATATTTGCCATGAGATTTACATGATACAACACTCCTCTTGGGAGTCATGGCCTGCATAAACATGGTGAAATAATATGTCAAATCAGAAAATGAAACTTTCATTACATGATCAGATTTTTCACCAACAATGTCTCTCCTATACATGGAATTGTGCATAGATTTTTCTCCCCTTTCAAGAGAAGGAATAAACGGCTGTAGTGACTCTTGTATAGAGTCCTTTGGCTGCCCCAATTCCACATATTTCTTGCATTCTAGAAAATTCTAATGTAGCTCTCCTCCAAATCCTTCCCATTCAAAGCATCTCATGATAGTGTTGTAGATCTTCATAGAATAGGTAGGGCTGAAACAGAACTCTTTGTAGGCCCTTTGTAGCATCCTCTCCTTGAGCTTGGAGGCTCTACATAAGAATATCCTATCATGATGATAGATGACTCCCTCATGGACTAGATAGCCCTCTTCATGCAACTGGTCATCAAGCATCATACAAGTGTGAAGATCTTTGGAATAATCCACCAACAACTGGGATTTCCAATATAGATCTACACTTCCCAATAGTGATAGTGCTGATGAAGCATCAATAGAAGTGCCTGCCATGTTTTTTTATCTCCTCTTTGACATCTCTTATGCTAAAGGTATAAGTAGGAAGGACATACCTTCCCTCCTCCTCCTCCAACAGCGCAAAATCAGAAATGAAGGTGGGTGATGATGATGAGAGAAGAAAATATCCCTCCTTCTTGTGCTTTCCCAAGCCTTCCAGCGCTGTAGCGGTGTCTTCTAATGCTCACATCCCTCCTGGATCTGATTTTGGAGCTTCAAGTAGTGAGATATCGCTCACAAAAACTGAATCAGGTGGACTCCCAGGTGGTTTTCCACTAGATAAGAGTGTCCCTTTAAGAAATCTCATGAACATGATAGAAGGGACAGCAAGGTCCTGTTGTGGTAAAACACAACCCCCCCATTTTTGACTTGTTCACTTCAAATAATGGGGACCCTTTTTATAAATTTTTGGCTAAGCACCTTTTAGGATTTTATTTAACTAATTATCCTACGCTTTTGTTAATTTTTCATTTTCTTTGGATTCTTATTTTGATTGAATCGATTTTTTATAAGCCTCCCATTGACGCTTGTTTCGCCTCATTTGGTCAGCTGGTTTAAAAATGGTACTCCTTTGAAGTACCATCATTTTTCTAGTCTGGGTTAAAAATGCTATTTTTTATTCTTTTTTGGAGTGGCTGTAGTTTAGAAAATTTCATAGCTAAACAAAACATCATTAAAATAAAACCAAAATAAAATATATATATATTATTACATCATCGGATCCGTCACAGATCGCAGATCGCAAATTTCAGATCCATCGCAGATCGCAAATCGCAAATTTCAGATTCATCGCAGATCGCAGATCGCAAATTTCGAATCCATCGCAAATCGCAAATCGCAAATTTCGGATCCATCGCAGATCGCAAGATCGCAATTTCGCAATTTCGGATCCATCGCAATTTTAGAACATGCACATTTAAAAAACCCCGATCCAAGGTTCTTGCGATATGCGATGTGTTAAAATTTTTTTAATATAAAGTTTTTTGTTTCACCTCATGTCACCCTCACCTCACACTCCACTCACCATATCCTTCCACAAACTTACATGGATGAATTAATGAGTTTTGATTGATTTCAATGGTTTGTTTTATGGATTTTGGGTTTGGATTGATTCCAATGGTTTGTAAATTAATTTTTATATTTTTATATTATAATAATTATATTATAATTATAATGTTTATTATAATTTTAATATAATTTGAATTATAATATTAATCATATTTAAATTAACTTTTTCAAATCATTTGTATATTAATTTAATTTTGTAACTTAATTAATTTCTAAATTAGATGATAATTAATTAGAATTAATTGTATATATTAGTTAGTTAATAATTAATTTAGAATTAATTATTAGATAATTAGAATCTAATTTAGGATTAAATTTCTAGTTAAAAATTCTGATTTTTAGCCCAGCAACAAAATTTCCAGAATTATGCCAGATTTGACTCATCAACTTTGGAAGCTCATAGAATGAGTTTTACTTGGCCAAATGAGGCCCAGGACGGCTCATTGGAAAGATAAAATCAAGGAGAACATTTCTGAGGAGGTTCCACTAATAGATTTGGTTATTAATTGGGTCAAAAATCATGTAGAAGATCAAGCTCCGAATTTCTAAAACAAAATCAATTTTCTGATTTATTTTCTGTATTTTCATTTGTCCAAGCCTCTTCTAATTGCAGACTCATTCGTCAATAATATCCTTGGCCAATTAAACCATCCCAGGCATCAATAGAGAGTTTATATTTTATTTTCAATTATTTATTTAAATAGAATTTGATTGGATTTGTTTTAATGCCAGAAATGGTATTTTGATTTTATTGTTGCATCTTAATTTATTTTGATTTCTTTTTGCAGGAAAACAGTAGAAGAGATATGAAGAAAAGATCTTAATCAATGAGAATGCTCCAGCAATTAAAAGATTGAAATTTTTGAGCAAATAAAAGTGATTGGATAGATTTTCTTCAACAAACTTTCATCTCAAGAATTCATTTGCAAATATTATAAATAGTAGATTGCAGAATGGAATAAGGGGGGGCTGCTCTCCTCTGCAATTCCAGACTTCTAAAAGCATTTCTGTAATAGGAGTTTAGAGTTGTAGATGGGGAGGAGAGAAAAATTTCAGATCTGAACATTATTGAGGGTTTTTCTTTATGTCTTGAATTATGCATGATGGGCAGAGTTTGCATTTCTGCAGCTCTAGTCTTGAAAGCAGAAATTCAAGTAATGTAAAGTACCGTTAGAGACCAGGATCAGAGAAGCGGATTCAATTAAATGGTATTTTTGGCATTTCTGTATCAAATACCAGTTTCATTTTTATGTTAATAAAATTTTTGTTTCATTTTATTCATGTTTATGCATTTCTGTTGATATGGATAATTTGTCTCAAATTGTTATGTATCTCTGTTCTTATGTATTTAACTCTGATTTCTGAGTAACGATTTGCTCAGAAATCTGTCTTACAAAACTTATTTTTTAAATAACAATATGTTGTGAATTTCTTCCACATATTATTGTTTAGTTATTGGCTTGATTGATTTGATAATCAATATCATTTTTGTGAATTTCTTCCGGAGTGTTGTTGATTTATTATTTCAGTCAAATGGTCTCAATAGAATATGTTTTGGTACTCACAAATGTGAGCTAAATTGAATTTCTTCGTTAGCTTGACATTAATTTAAAGCCAGACATATTTTAATCCTCATTACTTAATTATTTTGCTCTTAGTTGGGATAGATTTATATCTACCTAATTGAGATAGGATTTAGATTAGTTTCTTTTTCTTGCATTATAGAATAAGTTTGCATTTAGATTAATTTCTACATTCTTGTAAGTCCTCTTCTCGAAGAGGCAAAATCTTAGTTGTGGTTTGGTTGAACCCAAATCAGCTTAAGGGTCATTCTCTTGCCTGATCAGCAAGAAGAATTGATCTGATATCCCTGTCTATTGGTAGTTAACGATACATCGTAAACCAATAGCGATAGAGAAAAGGTAACTGGACCTAGTTAAACCAGTCGGAGCCACTATCATAAACGGAAAAGGAGCTGTATTAAGGTCCAGACCATGTGGTTATCCCCAATGTTGTAGCAACGATTTTCGAGGCTTCAACATTTTTGGCGCTAAAAGGAGGGCCTAAAACTTGTTGTCTGTTGGAGTCTTTTCAATTTTAACATTTTATTTAATCACAATGGCTCCTTTTAAACTTCCAATTTGGAGTTGTATCCATGGACATGCATCTTCCAATACTCCACCCGAAGTGGTAAGACTCTTGTCTCAGGTAAAGTTTAATGGTGAGATAAATTCTTCTGCTTTTAATAATGTCCTTCAATTTATTCAAAATGTTTCAAATTATGATTTTCAAGGAATTGATGAAGGCACTTTATGCAGAATTTTTACTCTCACATTTGCAGCAAAAGCCAGAAGCTGGTGTAGAACTCTTCCGGTTGCCTCAATTCACGGCTGGGATCAATTTGTTACAATTTTCGTTTGTAAAATTGACCACTATGATTATGATCAAGTATGTGATGAAATTGAATATCTTCGAAATGAAAATGAGTCTGTTAGAGATTTTAATATTCGACTTCATCTAAATTGTTTAAAATTTAATGTCAAAGATCAACCTATGAAAGAAGAATCACTAGATTGGTTTGAACATAATTATTCTCTTCCTCCTATTACTAATCCATATGAAATTAGTTCAAGCTTTGTTCCATCCTCTTCCAATATAAATAATAATTCCAATTTGGGTGTACAAATAAATTGTGATGAAGAGGTTTCACAAAGCTTGGAAAATATTTCTAATCAAATGCAAGAAGACAAAAACAGCAATTTTGGAGAAAGACCTGCATTGGCATCTGAAATTTTCTCTGCATTAAATTCAGAAAATCAGATTGCAAATCAGCAAGTGCAAGCAACAATCAAAGTAAGTAATAGGATGCAAACTGCTGTACAAATTTCTGAATCTTTTCATGATGAGCAAATGCTGAAATCAGAGCAGCAAAGCGATCTTTTTCAAAAAAGCATGAGTACGCAAAGGAATGATTTAAAATCTGAAATTTACAATGAGCATAATGTACAAGAGTTCTCAAACCGAAACATTTTTAAATGCATTATTTCAGATTCACATTTTTCCCTTTATCCTGATATTTTTAATGATGGTAATTTTTCCCCTCTTGGTGTTAATGATATTTCAGAAAATACAGAGGCTGATCTAAATGAATTACCATTAAATTTTTATCAAGATAGAGATGCAATTAATGATCATTCTTTTGCCATTAATGAACATGAAATTCTTGTTCCTCCTTGTTTTGATATATTGGATGAGATTGAAGGGAATTCTAAAGAATCTTGTGAAGTCATTTATGATAATTACTCTGACATAGAAGACGTTGATTTCTACTTTTCTCAAAATAATTCTCATAAGAAAATTCAAATAACATCTGGGAATGAGGAACATTTCAATTTAGAAATTATTTCAACTAATCCTCATTTTAAAGCAGATAATCATCTTCATGATTTCACTATTCAAGAAAATATTCCAATTTATGATTCATATCATGATCAAGCTTTCATTCCTATTCATAATCATAAATCTCTTTCTAATTCACAAGCTGGAATTCAAAATTACTCAAATTCCATAATTCTGGCCAATCCTTGTGAAAAATAAATTATTTCAAAACAATCCCAATTGTGCTGTAACATTAGTTGTAACAACAGTGATTTCCTTTTATTTTTGTTTTCTCACTTATTTTGTATTAAATCAGATTTACTTTCAGATTTTATTTTTCATATTTTTGACACATTACGCTGGCATATTGCGCACTTTACTGTCAAACATTCAATTGATGCATTGCCCTCTTGGAAAATTGAAATTTTATATTATAATCAAGAGCATCAAAAGCTATTTCAACTTCAATCGATGTTAATGTTTTATCAAAAGCTTCTATCTTCTCAAAGCAATATCAACAAGAGAATGTATTTTTAGAAATCTGCCAGCAATCCAATTTAATTAATAATTTTCCATTTTATTTGAAAGATTTCCATCCATTTTTGTTTGATTCATTTGAAAAATATTTGGAAAGTTTTCCTTCATGGAAGATTGTCAATAGCTTAACATTTACACATAAAACTAACAGTTTCTTCCAGGCCTTTGAATCTAAAAGTTCATATCCACGATCTGGCCTTTCATCTCCTCTTTTGAACATTTCCCAATTTTTAATAGAAATCCATCCAGATTTCTATGATCCAATTGGTATTCAATTGGAAAGAAAACTTCATGAGAAGGAGATTTTAGATAAGCTTCTAACAATAGTTGTACATTCTGATTTCAGGTTTAATTTTCTTAGTTCAATTAGATTTGTATTTTTATTACTAACATTTGAATTGTACATACATGCAAGGATTAAAATGAGAAAATGGTTACATTGGAAATATGACTATACCTAGTCATTTTTCAAGTATATGGTTAGAATAGGAGTAGAATTAATTTAGTTTGTTTGTTTTATATAGTTAATTTATTTTTAATAGTTCTGTAGATTAAAAATAAAACAAAGCAATCAGCCATTTTCATACATGTTCAACGAAAACATTTTCTACCAATCAGAAAATTTTAATTCTAGCTTTCCTTTTTTAAATTTCTTACAGCAATACCTCTACTATGTCTATTTTGAATAATCTCTTGATTAAATTCAATTAAGGTTTCACTTGGCATCAATCGCCTCAAAGCCACTTTTCTTAATATTCGGGATTTCCTTCTAAGATTTTCTTTTGAAATTTATATGATAAAAGTTTTGAGGATATAAAAGCTTCATGATCTCATTATCCCATGAAATGTATGATTGTCTATGATAAGCTTAATTCTGAATCAATCATTATTAGTCAGTCTAACCTTTCGTGGTAATCATATGAAGTTCATAATATCTTCCTCGAAATTTGTTAAGCTGACCTTTACGATGTCCATTTTGTTGTGTGCACACATTCAAATCTGTTTTGACATTTTTCCACAATTAGTGGCTTTAATCCCATTCGGACCTTTAGTTTATTATTTGATGTTGTAATACGCATCATATTTATTTACTAAAGACATTATTGAACAGTCACTATAACAATATAGATTTTTCTCAAGTCAATTCAAAATTAGCAGAGGTAATAAATTGTTGTTTCAATTCAAAAGGGAAGACTATTTTCATATTTATTTCTGGTAAATTTTATATTTCCTGAATATGAACAAGCAGATTTTATTTAGGTTGATTTCTCACCCTGACTTAGAATAAATAATGATTTTGGGTTATAGGATTTTGGTTAGTTTGACTTCTTCATGTTTTTAATGTTAATTAAAATAAGAAGTTAGCTAGTTTGGAGAAACTGATGCCTTTCAAGTAAGATCAGAAGCAATCATCCAATGGTAAGATTCATGTACCCACTTTCATTTATTTCCATTTCGTTACTTTAGTTTCAATTTTGATTTTCTGATATATAGATCTGTTTTGCAGCTCTTCATAAAAGCTTCCAATCCTTCGCCAAATCATATTTTCGAAGTCCATACTCTTCTCCTGGCTTAATTTCAATAAGTAGCAATAATCTTTATCGAAACAGCTACACCAGGAAGTTTCTGAACTTTTGGTTTGTTTCTTTAAGCATTCCTTTTATTAGAAAATGATTAAGATGATGCTTTGAAACAAGAAGATTGATACCAAACATAAAGTTTTCATTGTGGCTGAATTTTATCGTCACTGTTATCCAAAAAGTCTAAAACACTTACAACCCTACAAGGTATGATTTTTCTAAATCTCGACATAAGAAGGATTGATTACATGATTATTTTATTTCTTCAAGACATTGTTATAAACATTCTTGTTTGAGTTTATCTTGCGAAACTTGGATTTTCCTTTCCATTTTTAAAATTTCTTCATTTTTATTTTTTGTTTGTTGATTTCTTTCTCATTTTAGCATAAGAATTCTTTTCCTTTGGTTTTCAGTTTTGATTTTAGTAACTTTTCTATGATTTATATGGAAGGCCTTCTAGTTACCTAACTATGGTTGGCATACACGGAGAAAAAAATTGTTAATAGTCATCTATTAATTTTTCTTAAATCTCTTAGTAAAGTTTGATTTTATTATTATAAAAGTAGACATACTTAAGGAAGAGATTACCAATTTAAAGAAGTTGACAAAGTATCATAAAATCTGGAAAAATTTCTTTTTTCATCAAAATTGTAATCATTTTGAGATTTCAATATTTTATTAAGATCTTTCAAAGTTCTATTATCAGTCAAGAAAAGTTATTTTTAATCAAGTAAAGACACTTTACAGCAAAGCACCTTTTAACTCTGAAATTTTCATTCTTAACTCTTAAGGAGTCAATGATTCTCCCTATCCCAAAGAGTCTTATTTTTCTAGAGCATAATCCAGAGATATATTTAAACTTAAAAGATAAGAGGTCTCATCATGAGCCTGCTTACCATGATCATAGGGGAAAAATAGGCTGACATTACCAACACTGCTAAACAAACTAGGGTAATGGCTTATGATTGCAAACAATTATAAGACAAGGGGTCTCATCATGAGCCAGCTTGTTCAGTCTAATTATAACCAGTGAATGGCATTGTCAACTATCTGGCTACCAAACCACGATAATGACTTTTAAGATTAATAATAATAATAATAATATAAATGGATTTATCTCTAGGTCAATAATTCTTAAATAGATGATATTCTGAATCATTGGTGATTAAAAGGTAACCCTGTCGAGACTATAGATGTTTGCTGGCAACAGTGGCTCTACCTGTGATAATGAGTATATTTAAAAAAAAGCTAAGATGTAAAGTGACCCTTGCTTTATCTCTACAACTAATTAAGGACTGATATAGAGTTTTGAAATATTTTAATTTATGAGGAATTTTAAGAAAAATTACAGTTAGATGATTATTTCTTTTATTCAGACTAATGAACCTAGTCAAGCATTTTAAGCATAATTCTCTTTTCTTTAATTATTTTTAATTGAATTTTAGGAAAATCTCATTCATATCAAACAGAGATAACTGGTTCTTCTCCCGTGTGTCGCCATTGTTGTGGTAAAACACAACCCCCCCATTTTTGACTTGTCCACTTCAAATAATGGGGACCCTTTTTATAAATTTTTGGCTAAGCACCTTTTAGGATTTTATTTAACTAATTATCCTACGCTTTTGTTAATTTTTCATTTTCTTTGGATTCTTGTTTTGATTGAATCAATTTTTTGTAAACCTCCCATTGACGCTTGTTTCGCCTCATTTAGTCAACTGGTTTTAAAATGGTACTCCTTTGAAGTACCATCATTTTTCTAGTCTGGGTTAAAAATTCTATTTTTTATTCTTTTTCGGAGTGGCTGTAGTTTAGAAAATTTCATAGCTAAACTAAACATCATTAAAATAAAACCAAAAAAAAAATTAAAAAAAAAAAATTATTATTACATCATCGGATCCGTCGCAAATCGCAAATCGCAAATTTCAAATCCATCGCAGATCGCAAATCGCAAATTTCAAATTCATTGCAGATCGCAAATTTCGGATCCATCGCAGATCGCAAATCACAAATTTCGGATCCATCGCAGATCGCAAGATCGCAATTTCGCAATTTCGGATCCATCGCAATTTTTAAAACATGCACATTTAAAAAACCCCGATCCAAGGTTCTTGCGATATGCGATGTGTTAAAAGTTTTTTAATATAAATTTTTTTGTTTCACCTCACGTCACCCTCACCTCACACTCCACTCACCATATCCTTCCACAAACTTACATGGATGAATTAATGAGTTTTGATTGATTTCAATGGTTTGTTTTATGGATTTTGGGTTTGGATTGATTCCAATGGTTTGTAAATTAATTTTTATATTTTTATATTATAATAATTATATTATAATTATAATGTTTATTATAATTTTAATATAATTTGAATTATAATACTAATCATATTTAAATTAACTTTTTTAAATCATTCGTATATTAATTTAATTTTGTAACTTAATTAATTTCTAAATTAGATGATAATTAATTAAAATTAATTGTATATATTAGTTAGTTAATAATTAATTTAGAATTAATTATTAGATAATTAGAATCTAATTTAGGATTAAATTTCTAATTAAAAATTCTAATTTTTAGCCCAGCAACAGAATTTCCAGATTTATGCCAGATTTGACTCATCAACTTTGAAAGCTCATAGAATGCGTTTTACTTGGCTAAATGAGGCCCAGGATGGCTCATTGGAAAGATAAAATCAAGGAGAAAATTTCTGAGGAGGTTCCATTAATATATTTGGTCATTAATTGGGTCAAAAATCATGCAGAAAATCAAGCTCCGAATTTCTAAAGCAAAATCAATTTTTCTGATTTATTTTCTGCATTTTCATTTGTCCAAGCCTCTTCTAATTGCAGATCCATTTGTCAATAATATCCTTGGCCAATTAAACCATCCCATGCATCAATAGAGAACTTATATTTTCAATTATTTATTTAAATAGAATTTGATTGGATTTGTTTTAAATGCCAGAAATGATATTTTGTTCTTATTGATTGCATCTTAATTTAATTTGATTTCTTTTTGCAGGAAAACAGTAGAAGAGATATGAAGAAAAGATCTTAATCAATGAGAATGCTCCAGCAATTAAAAGATTGGAATTTTTGAGCAAATAAAAGTGATTGGATAGATTTTCTTCAACAAACTTTCATCTCAAGAATTCCTTTGCAAATATTATAAATAGAAAATTGCAGAATGGAATAAATGGGGGCTACTCTCCTCTGCAATTCCAGACTTCTAAAAGCATTTCTATAATAGGGATTTAGAGTTGTAGATGGGGAGGAGAGAAAATTTCAGATCTGAACATTAATGAGGGTTTATTCTTTATGTCTTGAATTATGCATGATGGGCAAAGTTTGCATTTCTGCAGCTATAGTCTTGAAAGCAGAAATTCAAGTAATGTAAAGTAATGTTAGAGACAGGGATCAGAGAAGCGAATTCAATTAAATGGTATTTTTGGCATTTCTGTATCAAATACCAGTTTCATTTTTTTGTTAATAAAATTGTTGTTTCATTTTATTCATGTTTATGCATTTCTTTTGATATGGATAATTTGTCTCAAATTGTTATGTATCTCTGTTCTTATGGATTTAACTCTGATTTCTGAGTAACGATTTGCTCAGAAATCTGTCTTACAAAACTGATTTTTTAAATAATAATATGTTGTGAATTTCTTCCACATATTATTGTTTAGTTATTGGCTTGATTGATTTGATAATCAATATCATTTTTGTGAATTTCTTCCAGAGTGTTGTTGATTTATTATTTCAGTCAAATGGTCTCAATAGAATATGTTTTGGTACTCACAAATGTGAGCTAAATTGAATTTCTTTGTTAGCTTGACATTAATTTAAAGCCAGACATATTTTAATCCTCATTACTTAATTATCTTGCTCTTAGTTGGGATAGATTTATATCTACCTAATTGAGATAGGATTTAGATTAGTTTCTTTTGCTTGCATTATAGAATAAGTTTGCATTTAGATTAATTTCTACATTCTTTTAAGTCCTTTTCTCGAAGAGGAAAAATCTTAGTTGTGGTTTGGCTGAACCCAAATCAGCTTAAGGGTCATTCTCTTGCCTGATCAGCAAGAAGAATTGATCTGATATCCCTGTCTATTGGTAGTTAACGATACATTGTAAACCAATAGCGATAGGGAAAAGGTAACTAGACCTAGTTAAACCAGTCGGATCCACTATCATAAACGGAAAAGGAGTTGTATTAAGGTCTGGACTGGGTGGTTATCCCAAATATTGTAGCAGCGATTTTTGAGGCTTCAACAGGTCCTTGCTTCCACTGTGCAAATCTTTAATGTTCCCAATTTTTAGCCTCGAGCTAAAAGGAACATTATAGTTAGCAGTATTTTATTTAATTAAATAAAATGGGTAAGGAGGCCCCATAATCCTTGAGAAGGAAGAATAAACACCCCTCATGTAAAAGGAGAAAGAATAAAGCAGCTAAATTGAGCACCACATGATGCGAACAGGACTGGATCATTCTTTATCTAGGAATTTTGACCAAGTCCACATGCATTGTCTAGATACAATGTATCTCCTTGATGGACTGCGTAGTTTTAGAGGAGGATCACATGCATGAGTTGGACATCACATGTGGATGGGACCCATGGTGGAGAGGAGCACTTTCTATATAAGGAGAGGAGGAGAGCCATTGTTCATTATGCTTGATTATTATTTTTCTTAGTCTGTTGAGACTTCGCTCCTCTTGCTGTTAGCAAGAGTGCAGTGCTGCATAGCACTAGGGTGTTCCCGGTCGAGAATCCCTACCTCATCCTTGGGGAAGGAGAGGTTCTAGAGCTACATTTCCTCATTCTGGAATTTGGCCAAAGCTAGCTCCTTCAGTCACAACATTATTCCTGGAGCAAGATAATTTTGTGTTGTTGGGTGCAGCAACATAGGATCTCTTGAGTTGTTCCTTGACTTATTTTCAGTGGAGATCTCATCTATTCATTGTAGGATCAATGAGGATGACTCCCGGGCTTATTTTCATATCATTTGCATCAGGCCAACCATCCAGCTTCCCTCACAGCGCATTTTCCAACTTGATCTGCGTTATTTTGGCTAGCAGTTGTTGGGAGGGTCATTTGAGCTCATCAGGAGGAGTTTTTTCTGAGTAAAAGGATCAAACTTTTGCTTAGATACACTATCAGAGGAGTGCATCATAATTTCTGATCTACTACAGCCTCATTTTATATTTTGATTCAGTTGCAATGACAAGTCAGATTGTCACATTGTACATTTTCTGACATTTCTAGCAATCTCTTCTAGATTGGTTAGAAATCTTGTTTTGGAGCCCATTCTTCTATCCTTGGGAATTTCTTGTATATTTCAGCCATATTTCATGTTTATGCATCTACAGAAGCAGTTACTCTAACATAGGCAGTTCTGTCACTGCTCTCTGGTATTTTGTGCAGTTGCAGCAACTCATGTACTTCATAGTTTGATCATTGGAGATTCATTCATGTAGCTTGAGTGGATTTTCCCTCAACATATTTCTATATATAGTAGCTGATTTATTAATGAACATGATGGATATATTATATTCCATATATTGATATGTACATTTTTTCAGAGTTTCATGATTATGCTCATATGTTGTTGTAGCTCACTCTTTGAGCACTTTTTCAAGATACCGAAGAGAAGGAGATCTGAATAACCCTCCTAGGGTTATTTCTTTGAGCTCTACTTCTGGAAGTGTAGTGTATGGTGTGTCAACTAAGGGATATAAGTCCCCTTTCAACTTATTTTTACACTGCCTTCCTTATATATCTTCCTCATGGACCATAACGCAGAAATTTCAAAAAAATGAACATTACAGTGGTATCGGAGCATCAATCTTGGCTTAGCCTATGCAGCCCAAGATTATATGCCATTAGAAGGATAAGCCCCTCATTTAGTAGAGGATATGTATAGAAATAGAGGAATTACGGAATAGGAGGTGTCCCTTCTTCTTTTCCAGACCATGGAGGGTATCATTGAAGATCTTGAGGAGATAGAAAGGGAAAACTGGAGAGGTTTTCTGAGAGGGTTTGTAGATGAAGCAAGCTCTAATTCTGACCACGTTGGGTGTGAGAATTTAGCCACACATGTAGATCCACAGCGCAGTACATTTCCCACATATACTGCAGGGAGAATGGAGGAAGATGAGTCACCAAGGGAGGAGACCTTGAGTGATTTTCTTTGGGAGTATGAAACTCAGTCATGGAGATTCAAAGTGCACTTGGACTTCCAAGAGTTTTGTAGATTCAAGGGAGCAGGATCTAGAAGCCCTAAAAGGAGGAAGAGAGATATATTCTTCCTATCTAATTTCAATGGATCAGCAAGGTGCACAGCTTGGGTGGAGAAGCTAGATGCATATTTCCGGCTACACCAAGTTACATCCAAGGAGACCATCACTACAGCAGCACTGCATATCAAAGGTATGGCCCATGATTGGTGGTTTAACACTTATGTTTCATGTTATCATTCAAATATAAAAACCTATGATCAATTCACTAAGATTTTGGTGAAGAGATTTGATGAAGACCAATGTGAATCATCATGTGTAAAATCTGAGAGATCAAACACCTTGCATGAGCTAGAGGAAAACATGAAACAAACTCCACTCTATATTTCTAGAGGGGGAGAAAACTAGGATGATGACTTGCTGGAGGCAAGACCCCCATTGTATGAAGGGCACTCTTCCATTTGTGATCATATTAAGGTCCTTCTTCCAAAGGAATACCGAAATCCATGGTCTCTCATTGAAGAGGAGGCATACTCACATATTGATGAAGAGAAGATGCTTAGAAGAACCCACAGTGTTGTATCATTGGAGGGAGATCCATCACCACATAGAGATGAGATGGGAGCCATTGCTTCCATGAGAGAAGTCCTTGTGTCTATACTAGGGATTCCAAGGGGTACTACATGTGGGGACTTAGTCACAATTCCTGAGCAGCATGCAATAGTATTGGAGGATTGTGAAATGAAGGATGGAGGAGAAGAAAGGGATCAACATTCTGGGGGAATGATTCACCCTTATCTTTTGAGGAGAGTTTCTTCACATAGGAGATATACTACACTATGTAATGGAGAGAGGGACCATCTAATCCTCTCATATACACAGTCTACTTCCCATTTTGATGTCTCACTACAAGGAGGCATTCCACCTGGGAGACCACCGGACCCGGCATTGATGAGAGGCATATTACTTTGGGATTCATCACTCTTGGATCTAGGAGAGGTGAAGGTTGTAGGGAATGACTACTCCACAAACTTGGAGAGACAGAGGATACTCCCTTTGAGGAAGGACTATTCCATACATGGGAGTAGATGGAGGTCACTCATGCTTACACTGACCAGGGTTGGGAAATTCCTTTTGTATGACAGCTTCTCATGGGAGACCAACTTCCAAGGGTCACCATTACTATTTGAGCATGAGCAGCTCCATGTGGAAACTTGTTTTCATTATATTCTGCTTCCATATGTTACCGATGTTTGTATACTCATGGGAGGATTTGTTTGGAGAGTGGACTTGGAGTTGAAGATGCCCATTGGGAGTATGATTCTCCCCTTTTCACATGTTGTATTTTTCAGGAGAAACAATGGGCACACCATGATTGCCATGTCACTACTTCTCTCTTCATGTAGGAGGAGCTATTGGGAGAGAGTGCGTTGTTGGAGGAGGAACTTCATGGTTAATTAATTTTGTGGGGAGGCTTGGGCCAATTATGGAGGCCATGAAATTTCAGCCCAATATCAGCAACCCCCTCACACTTATCATAAATTGAGGGAAAAACCATTTGGATGGAAAAATCTAAACTCTCCATTCAGCCCCAACATGTTGCATAGATCTGAGGTTGAGAACTGCTTTGATGAGCTACCTAGGATGGCTCATTTCATTTGAATGATTGCATGGGTGAAGGAGTCACTCATTGGGAATAATACTTCCCATGCTTTCCATCACTCCTACCTTGAGGAGGCCATTGAACAACAAGGAGACTTCCACTTGCATCTTCTACTATCTCATGATGTATACTTTGGTTTTACACACTTGGAGAGATACATGGAGGGAAGATTCATTGCACATTTTGATGAGCTATGGTGGGGTCTATTGATGAGGAGGCCACAAGAAGAGGAGGAGGAGATTTTTCTCTACGTTGCAGTTGCTTGAGGACAAGAAACATTTTGAAGGGGAGGACTGTAATGTTCCCAACTTTTAGCCTCAAGCTAAAAGGAACATTATAGTTAGCAGTATTTTATTTAATTAAATAAAATGGGTAACAAGGCCCCATAATCCTTGAGAAGGAAGAATAAACACCCCTCATGGGAAAGAAGAAAGAATAAAGCAGCTAAATTGAGCACCACATGATGTGAACAGGACTGGATCATGCTTGATCTAGGCATTTTGACCAAGTCCACATGCATTGTCTAGATACAATGTATCTCCTTGATGGACTGCGAAGTTTTAGAGGAGGATCACATGCATGAGTTGGAAATCACATGTGGATGGGACCCATGGTGGAGAGGAGAACTTGCTATATAAGGAGAGGAGGAGAGCCATTGTTCATTATGCTTGATTATTATTTTGCTTAGTCTGTTGAGACTTTGCTCCTCTTGCTGTTAGCAAGAGTGTAGTGCTGCATAGCACTAGGGTGTTCCCGGTCGAGAATCCATACCTAATCCTTAGGGAAGGAGAGGTTCTGGAGATACATTTCCTCATTCTGGCATTTGGCCAAAGCTAGCTCCTTTAGTCACAGCGTTATTCTTGGAGCAAGATAATTTTGTGCTACTGGGTGCAGCAACAGAGGATCTCTTGAGTTGTTCCTTGACTTATTTTCAGTGGAGAGCTCAGCTATTCATTGGAGGATCAGTGAGGAGGACTCCTGGGCTTATTTTCATATCATTGGAATCAGGCCAACCATCCAGCTTCCCTCACAGCGCAGTTTCCAGCTTGATTTGCATTATTTTGGCTAGCAGTTGTTGGGAGGGTCATTTGAGCTCATCGGGAGGAGTTGTTTCTGAGTAAAAGGATCAGCCTTTTGCTTAGATACACTATCAGAGGAGGGAATCATAATTTCTAATATGCTACAGCCTCATTTTATATTTTTATTCAGTTGCAGTGACAAGTCATATTGTCACATTGTACATTTTCCGGCATTTCTAGCAATCTCTTCTAGATTGGTTAGAAAAATTGTATTGGAGCCCATTCTTCTATCCTTGGGAATTTCTTGTATATTTAAGCCATATTTCATGTTTATGCATATATATCAGCAGCTACTCTAACATAGGCAGTGTTTTCACTGCTCTCCGGCATTTTGTGCAGTTGCAGCAACTCATGTACTTCATAGTTTGAACATTGGAGATTCATTCCTGTAGCTTGAGTGGCTTGTCCCTCAACATATTTCTGTATATTGTAGCTGATTTATTAATGAAAATGATGGCTGTATTATATTCCATATATTTATATGTACAGTTTTGCAGAGTTTCATGATTATGCTCATATGTTGTTGTAGCTCACTCTTTGAGCACTTTTTCAAGATACCGAAGAGAAGGAGATCTGAATAACCCTCCTAGGGTTATTTATTTGAGCTATACTTCTAGAATTGCATTGTATGGTGTGTTAAATAAGGGATCTAAGTCCCCTTTCAGATTATTTTTACACTTCCTTCCTTATATAGCGTCCTCATGGACCATAATGCAGAAATTTCTGAAAAAGGAACATTACAAAATCCATCTCTGTTCTTTATGTGGAAGTGTTGTGTGAGGGGTAAGTATGCAAGCCTTTGATAATTTGAGGTGCACCACTCTTCTTGTCCACCCATTCCATTTTCAAAGCCTCCCAATCAGTGGTTACTTTCCCCAATGTAATCAACCATTGAACACCCAAAATAACATTGGTGTCTGGTATGTCAACTACAAAGAAGTGATCCACCAAAGTATAGGATCCCATGGTGACTGAAAGTGATGGGATATAATGCATGCATTGCATTTTTCTATCTCCTAGGACCAAAAAATAGAATCCCTCAAAAGTATCAGTGAGTATTGCCCTCTTTTGCACAAGTTGGGCATCAATGAAATTGTGGGTAGCCCCACTGTCAATCAACACAGAAACCCTCTGATTCATGATTGAGCCTTGAACTCTTAAGGTAAAGTACTTAGGTACTCCCCTCAAATATGCAAGATTTCCTCCAATAGGATCAAATTCTCCATTCCCATATCCTGATGGTGTTGGATCTCCTTCAACATTGTCAGTTGTGACCCCTCTGTGGCTCATCATCCTCATCTTCTTCAAAATCTGAGAAGACCTATATATAATGTGCTTTACCAGTAGAAAATCTATGTCCAGGTACCCATGGTTCTTGGAAGGTAAAGCAAAGCTTCCTCTTTCTTAGATCTCTCTGGAATTCATCATCAAGAGGCTTCTTGTATGAGCTCTCCTTTGAAGGAGCATCTTTCTCTTCCTTTCCTTTAGAAGGTAAAGAGGGCTTATTCTGAAATTTTGGCTTTTCTTTTGGCAAGGCATCTTGAAGGTCTCTAGACCTCTCAATGGTATCATGCAAGTTAATGGGCTTGGTATATTTAATCAGCCCATGCAGAGGTTCATCCAAGCCATCGATGAACATGTACACCCTCCTTGCTGCAAACAAATCAAGAACCATAACATATAATCTCAGAAATTCAAAGATATAAGACTTTGTATTACCTGAATACTTCAAATTTGCAAGGCTCATGAAAGGTGCTTCTAGATCCTTTCTGTCAAACCTCTCCACTAGTATTCTAGTGAACTCAGAATAGGCAGTCACATTGGCATGTCCCAATGTAGACAACCCATGGAACCACCAGTTGTGTGCTTCACCTTAAAAGTGCAATGCTGCAATCTTGATAGCTTCCATTTCAGGGACTTTGTTCAAATGAAATTAGATATCTAGTTTTTTTACCCATGCTTTGGCAGAATAAGTGGATGACCCATCAAACTTGGGTAAAAATAATCTGCCCATAGAGTGATGTCGATCATGATTCTGAGTGAATCCACCATCTCTATGATGATGCCTTGGTCTTCTTCTTTTGTCCTTGAGGTGACAAAACTCTTGAAAACTCAAATGATCCTTGAATATCTGATTCTAAGACTCATATTCTTCAAATTAATTTTCAAGGGATGCTTTCTCTTGAGGCCCTTCATTCTCCATAGAGAAAAAAGTAGGCATAGTAGAGCGTTGTGGAGCTTGTGGTTGGTTCACTGGTTGATCATTCTAGTGGTGAGACATGCCAGATATTTCTCGAGGATGAAACCTCCTAGAATATTCCTTGATCCTTTCCAATATCATCTCTTTGATCTCTCTAACAAGATCTTTGATCTCAGAAGGGTTTTTGCAAACTCCTTCCCATCTTCATCACTTCCAGATTCAGGGGCTTTTCCCTTGTCTTTATCATAATTGGTGTAATCAAAATTATTTTGTATTCTTCTCAGGTACCTCTTCTCTCTATCAGTGAGAGGCTCATCTTCTTCTGAAGACACATTGGCTCTTCAAGAAAGAAAATCACAGGCTGTTCCAAGATGATTGCTCTGATACCATTGTAATATCCCCAAAAGGGAGGATTCAGCAATACCTACTGGAATAATGCATTTTTCAGAAGTATGTGCATTGAAATAATTTTATAGCCCTTGGATCCCTTATATCTAGAGATCTAGCATCTAAATCCAAAAGGAGAGCAAAAACAAATCAAACTAGGTGAGGTAAACAGACCTCCCACGCCTAGTATGGTTGGAAAACACCCAAAAATGGGGCCGCAGCAATATGCAACAATACTGCAGGAAAATAACGTAGTTTTTGAGAGAAACTGTAGGATACCAATAAGAAGGCTCAAAATTCATATATACAACAATAAATCAGATCCATAATGAGGTCCATACAATGTATGACGGAATGTAGAAGACAAGAATAGAAGAAATTCCTCAAAAAGAAGGGCTACAGAACATGTATTGACTGAAAAATAGCTTGACAGTGTTATTTTTAAGAGCTACAGTAGTTGTATATTACACTCCAGATATAGAGAATATCTATGTACAAAAGATCAAATATATTTTAGATCTGTACACTAGAAGAGCTCCTTTACAAATTCCCCTTGGGGTTTTGATCAAAACATGAAACACAGAGAGTAGATCTGAGATCTAAAGTTGTAGATCTGCAGTAGTATTCAGAAATTTCTAAAGATGAGTACAATAGAATCAGATCATATCTGAACATAAAATATATCAGAATTCTAATCCATGGATCACCATAGTGAAGGGTAGAACCCCAACACCAGAGATCTCTTCTCCAAATGTGTGTCAAGACACCCTGCAACTTCCTTCTTGCAAATAACACAGTCCTGGAAGGAAAACTACGTTGTAGGCTCTAGCACTGGATTGGCCTGATGCCAAGATCTGAAAATGCAGCTCCAAAGGTCCAGAAATCTCTTGCCAATGGGATAGAAGACTTTCCCAGTGAAAAGAGGCCCTAGAATGTCCTAGATCTGAATAGATCTAGCCTCCACTTGCTGCAGCTTACAAGGACAACCAAACCCTCAACAGGATCTGCATTATAGTTGGAAGATGAGCTTGGAAAAATGCCTAATAGTGGATGAGATTAGCAAGACTCTTCCAAGAGCTATTCAATGGAAGAGGTGGGATTTCTGAACAAGAACACCCTAGTGCTAAACAACACTATCCTCAACTAAAAAGCAGAGAATGATATATGTCTAAACATACAATATATTCAAAAATATACTCAATCAACAACCTTCTTCTACTGTCCTCCTCTTCCTTTTATAGGATGAAAGTCTTGTCAAACCCTAAACCATCTCAATTATTTAGCTCCATTCACATGAGTAGCCTCCAACTAAAACTGCGTTGTGCCTCTAGGAGATTCACTCTATCTAGACAGCATTGTTGATTTGGTCCTAGTTGACATGGTCAAGTGCTCCAGTCTCTTTCACACCTAAGTGTGCTTCTGTAAATAGCCCAGATTTAGTTATGTTCACATGTGGCATTGATTTATTTTGCTAATTAAGATTTTTATTGATCCTCTATAATTTTATTCATGAACCAGAAAATTGAAAAAAAATGTATATTCCCATTAGCTTGGGCTAATTAGGAATATTACATAGGATTTCTTTAAAATATACATAAGATTCAGCCACCTCCTTCTATGTGCTTTAGTTGCAGTGCACCTTCAGCCCTAGGGCTTTAGATGAACACCATTCATATTTTGTGTATTTCCGAAAACCCTTCCTGGGTTGTCTTGGAAAAGTGTTGAGGAGCATAGATCTCCATTTTTGGCTGTATATGCGCATGATCTTATCATATCCATTTATATATATATGTTCCATATGCATTATTAGTCACTAAAACTGTGATGTGCTTGCTTCAATACTTTGTGTAGCAGTGTATTACATGTTTTGGGTACATTTTGGCATTGGAGTCTTCTTTTGCCTATCTTGAGGGGTTGGATCCCCAAGATCTTGTACTTATTTATTTCTATTATATATAATATCATGGATCTGTTATTTTTCTCATATGTAATGTGTTAACATTTGCTACTATTTCCATTACTATGAGCTATATTCCTGCTTTTCCCATTTGGGAATATTACAAATTTCCTGATGAATCTGTCTATCTGGTTGATTCTTCTGATCCTTGGTATGGAGAAATTCTAGTCTACCTCCAAACTCAACAGTTCTGCCTAAATCTCACGTCAGACGATTTTCGTCGCATTCGTCACCAAGAAAAACATTATCTCATTCTAAACGATACTCTATATCGTCATGGTGTCAATACAATTCTTCAATGTTGTCTCACTCTTAATGAGGTAGAACACATTTTAAATGACTTCCACGCTGGGGCATGCAGTGGTCATCTTTCTAGCATAGCTACCGCCCAAAAAATCTTGCATGTAGGATACTATTGGCCCATTTTGTTTAAATATTGTGTCACAGCGGTCCAGAAGTGCCATCCGCGTTAGATTTTTAAGAAGAAAATGTGCGCCCATCCTTCCCCTCTTCATGCGGTTATCTCTGTTGTTCCTTTCGCTAAATGGGGAATAGACTTCGTCACATGAAATCCCACTTCTGTTGATGGACACAACTACATAATAGTTGTAGTCAAATACTTCACAAAATGGGTTGAGCCTATTCCCACTTTTCGGGTCGATGGAGGAACTGTCGCTCTCTTCTTATACAATTAGGTCATCTGTCGTTTCGGCGTACCCTGCTAAATCGTCACAGATCATGGTTCACACTTTCAAAACCAAATGATGATGGAGTTAACTTCCATGCTAGGTTTTCGACAAGATCAGTCTTCATCCTACTATCTGCAAGCTAACAGTCAATTCGAAGCTGTAAATGGCATCCTCAAGACCATGATTCATCGATTAGTCGGCAATCATAAAACCACATGGCATCAGAAACTATACTCTACGTTATTGTAATGTTCCAAAATTTTGTGGAACATTAAAAACTTTTGTTTTTTCTTTAGGAGAGGAATAAATGGGTAGGAAAACCCATTGATAATAAAAATATGAATAAGGAACCCTTGTAATGTGAAAAGGGGGTCAATAAAGAACTAGATTTCACACCCCATGTGTGAAAAGAGACAAATTGCAGGTGGATAATTCTAAAAGAGGCCAAGTTGACTGCACAGATAGAGAATATAAGATTCCCTTGCTGGGTCAGCGCAATTTTCTTGAGGAGGAGATCATTCTAGAGAGGAAACCCTAAGGTGTGGGGCCCATGACAAAGCATCTTTAATTTTTTTTAAAGGAGAATGAAGCAGCCATTCTCATTCATGCTTTTGATTATCATTTTTCTTGTCTTCTCAGACAAGAGCATTCTCTAGCTGTTTAGCTGAGATGCAGTGCTGCTAGCACTGGGTGTTCCCAGGCAGGAATCCCATCTCTTCCATTGAGTAGCTCTTGGAAGAGCTTTTTCTTCATATTCCCCATATTCTGGCTTGAGGCCAAAGCATTTCATTCAGCTCCAGCGCAGTCTCCATTGGTGGTTGAGTTGTGTTGTTGGGTGTTGCAGGGGAGGGTTCCTCAACACTACTTCCGGCATTGTATTTCAGAGGAGGGAGTCTCCACTCCTTTGGGAGATCAGTGAGGGATTTCTTGCTCTTCAATCCATCATCTTTGGCATTAGGCCAATCACTTCCATCAGCATAAGAGCATCCCTCTTTCTTGACTGCGCAGTTCATAGAGAGCATTTGCTGTGAGGGTTGCAGTATTTGAGTGGGTGATGAGATCTTCAATGGAAGGATCAGCCTTTCATTTGGAAGATTAAATAAAGGATTTATTTAAGCAAAGACATCATATTCAGCAAGCTCCTTTAATTTCCATTTTCTATTGAGTTGCAGTCGCTGCCCAGCAACTCTAGCATTTTGGTAAAAATGCCATTTTGTCTAGTTTTCATCCAATCCCCTTAAGGGATTGTTGTATTTTATTTTCAGGGGTTGAAGCCTTGCTCCCCCTTCTTAGTTTGAGCCACATTTTTGTATCATTCATGTTTATGTATTTACTACTGCAGTACCTCCATAGACTGCATAGTCTTAGTTGAGAATAACATTATGCAAGCAATGTTTTCTCCCTTTATATGCACATGTCTCATTGAGGCTCTTTACTTGTTTTGAGTAATAGATTTCTCAAGAGTTTTTCTAAATTTTCTACTGCATATCTATTTGAAGGCTGATTTCATCTTCTTATGAGATGGCTCATTAGAAATAATGCAGTCATTTCCTTTGTTGAGCAAAGTGTTGTTGCAACCCTCTTCATTGGGCCCTTTTCTGAAGATAACAGGTGGAGGAGGCTTGTCTCAAGCTCCTAGAAGGATTTTTTTTAGTCCACTTCAGGATTTCAGCTCCAGACAGATATAATTGAAGGATCCCAGACCAGGGATCAAATATTTTTGCCTCGATTTCTAGAAAATGCGTTTTCTAGGCTTGGGATGCTAGACATTCCTACTAGGAAATTTCACATATCTGTAGACAGAGTCTGCAAAGGGCCAGAAAGCCTCCAGATCTCACCCTTATTTAGAAGGTGACATATCCAATAAATTCCCCGCAGTCCATCTCTAGCACAGACTTGTGATATTTCTGAAAAAGGGACATCACAGTGGTATCAGAGCATCTTTCTTGGCTCAGCCTGTGGCCTTCAAAGCCCAAGAAAGAGAACAGAAGATGAAGAGGATGAGATTGATCTCATCCATTTTTTAAAATAAGAAGAACCTCCCCAAGGAGGAAGAGAAAATAGAAAAGGAAGACCCCTGCACTTCCTATTCTCATCTACAATGAAACAAGGAGTTAAGCAAGAGAGAGACTCCATCTCTTGGAAGAAAGGAGAAGAAAATAATCGCAAGTATTCTTCCCAAATATATGCAGGGCACACATGAAGATTTCAGGAAGGTTATGAGGGAGATTGATGGAGAATCTCAAAGAGGGTTAGAAACTGAAGGAAGCCCTAGAATTGCACATGGTGAGGGTAAGCATGCAGCCACACACCATGATGAACAACACAGTCAAAGGCCTAGCATTTCTATGAGGGAAATGGAAGAAGGAGTAAAGGTGACTAAGGAGGAAACCCTTAGTGATTTCTTGAAGGAGTATGAGTCTCACACTCATGGATTCAGAAATCAACCCACTTTTTCTAAATTTTGCAAGAGAAAGGAAAAATGGAAGAAGCAGCAAGATAGATTTCATCTATCTACTCTTGGAGGTTCACCTTCATATTCAGCCATAGATTGGGTGGAAGAGATAAACACCTTCCAGCAATGCCACCACATTCCAGAGGAAGAAATCATCAAAGTTGCAGCACTGCATTTGAGAGGTAAGTCTCATGCATGGTGGGAACTTGAGTCCATTTCTTTTGAGAATGTTAAAGCCTCATCTTATGTGAATTTCACTAAGTAATTGGTGGAAGGATTTGATCAAAACATTCTTGGAACTCATGAGATGGAGTTAGCCTAAGGGACTTAAACAAAACCCTTGCATAGAAATGCAGAACCACCTCAAAAAGCCATTAGAGGGGCTGAAAACTTGCATCAAGCCTTGTTGGAGGCCAAACTTTCATCCCACGCCTTTGAGAAACAAACCGGAGAGCTCTCTTTTCCAAAGGTGGATCAGATTATTGGAATTTTGCCCAATTGTATTGTAGAAACAAAGGGCAACAGCGCTGCCAAATCTAGAGATCAACTAGTACCTCATGCAGAGGAAGAAGGAGCTTTTGCTCTGAATAGAGGGATTCTTGTGTCTTTGCAAGAAGGTCCCCAGGATATCATGCATGGAGATCAAGGCACGCTTCATGATTCACATATGTCATGGGATATGAGGTGTAAAACCATGGAGATTCGGGAAGAAGATAGAGGAGAGAGCTAGCACCATGTGATGAGGAGGGCCCATCTCTATCAATTTTTGGAGGTCATTACACCTAGGAAGGTGATTGAGTTGTGCAGTGGAAGCATGGACAAGGTTGTTCATCTATATATACAGTCATCTTCAAATGAGAATGTCTCATTGAGTGGAGACATCACACCAAGGAGGCCATTGGTTCAAAAGAGGAGGATGGATGCTTCAGACAGTGAGGCATCAATCACTGATTTCAGCAGTGTGGAGGCCTTGGGATAGATTGTTACAGCGCTGGGGGTTTTGGGTAAAACCAAAGAGGGTAGCATTCCCTCACTATCATTCTTACCCACCCTCCTCTCAGGACCTGCACTGTGGCAGGGGAAACAAGGGAGGGACAGCAGCCTTCCCACTTGTACAGTTGGCATGGGAGTAGGATATGCACACCACTCTTTGGAGGAATGGGCACAGTCTTTTCTTTTCCTTGAGAGGAAGACCAGAGATTCATCTATGAGTTGCTCCCTTTTCATGAGCAGAAAACATGGCAAGGAAATTGTTCATTTATATGATTTACATGTTGATTCCTTAACCATGTACATGCAAGATGTTGCTCCAAGGAGGAGCATTCTTTGTCAAAGGCTCTTTGGTCTACTTGGGGCCAAGAGAATAGTTGATGGTCATCCCCTTGATGGACTTGGGGGAGATTTTTATTTTGGAGGACATGCTCACCATGCATCATACATCACTCATTTTCTCCAAATACATGAGGAGAATGTAGCAGCAAACCGATGGTTGAGAAACCACATATTTTATCATTCTCTATTGCAGTTTATGTTCAAACTGCACTGGTTGCATGAGAAGGATCAATGTCTCACTCACTTGATATATATGGCAGCTAGCATGCCTTCTACTTTGGCTCTCTATGCAGCTATAGATCACAATATTGTTGGGAGCATGATTGGGAGAAGGGCATATAGGATGGATGTGTCCTTTGGGGGAGAATATCCCCATACTTTTTGCAAGGCATGCTCTAAGGGGAGCATGAGATATGATGTGGCCACCATAGTGCAGCACTTATTTCTTCTTGAGGTGAGCCATGAGAGTGATGGGGATTCATATGATGGTGTTGATATCCTTCCCATCACAAAGGAGAGACATTGGGCCAGATTGATCCACAATGGAGGAGGGAAGGTCTTTGGAGATCCAAACTTCATCTTGCCATTTGAGGGCAACATTTCTGCAGCCCAAGAGCAGCCTTCACTCTACACTTTTCATGAGTGGAGAGGTGAACAGTGTGAGGTGGGCTATGAAGCCTACCACTTTCAGATTTTTAGCCCACCTTCTTTGTTGGAGCTCAAGGTGGAAGAAGATGTTCAGTAGTTGCCTTATCTGGAGGTGACTAGGTTCTTGTGGATGATTGCTTGGGGGATGGAGGATTCACATGAGGGGAATTTTCTTCCCAATTCATTTTGGCACCATGCCTCAAGGAGACCTCTAGAAAACACCTTATTTCCTTCTTGAGCACACTCCATGTTCATGATGATGGCCACCCTGGCTAGTTTACATTACTTGAGAGGAGCAGTATGGAGACTCTTTGTTGATACATCATCTCATTCTTCATGAGGAGTTCATCATAAGTAGATGCTACAGTTGGAGGGAGAGGACATCCTTCAGTTCTATCCTTACAAGTTTCTTGAGGGCAAGCAACATTTGGGAGGGGAGGACTGTAATGTTCCAAAATTTTGTGGAACATTAAAAACTTTTATTTTTGATTTAGGAGAGGAATAAATGGGTAGGAAAACCCATTGATAATAAAAATCTGAATAAGGAACCCTTGTAATGTGAAAAGGGGGTCAATAACTATATTTCACACCCCATGTGTGAAAAGAGACAAATTGCAGGTGGGTAATTCTAGAAGAGGCCAAGTTGACTGCACAGATAGATAAGATAAGATTCCCTTGGTGGGTCAGTGCATTTTTCTTAAGGAGGAGATCATTCTAGAGAGGAAACCCTAAGGTGTGGGGCCCATGACAAAGCATCTTTCATTTGTTTAAAAGGAGAATGAAGCAACCATTCTCATTCATGCTTTTGATTATCATTTTGCTTGTCTTCTCAGACAAGAGCATTCTCCAGCTGTTTAGCTGAGATACAGTGCTGCTAGCACTGGGTGTTCCCGGGTAGGAATCCCATCTCTTCCATTGAGTAGCTCTTGGAAGAGCTTGTTCTTCATATTTCCCATATTCTAGCTTGAGGCCAAAGCATTTCATTCAGCTCCAGCACAATCTCCATTGGTGGTTGAGTTGTGTTGTTGGGTGTTGCAGGGGAGGGTTCCTCAACACTACTTCTGGCATTGTATTTCAGAGGAGGGAGTCTCCATTCCTTTGGGAGATCAGTGAGGGATTTCTTGATCTTCAATCCATCTTATTTGGCATCAAGCCAATCATTTCCATCAGCAGAAGAGCATCCCTCTTCCTTGACTGTGCAGTTCATAGAGAGCATTTGCAGTGAGGGTTGCAGTATTTGAGTGGGTGATGAGATCTTCAATGGAAGGATCAGCCTTTCATTTGGAAGATTGAATAAAGGAGTTATTTCAGCAAAGACATCATATTCAGCAAGCTCCTTTCATTTCCAGTTTCCAGTTTCATCTGAAGAAGTATTTCACCTAGTGTCCCACTAGGGATATCCTTTGTAATTTTATGTATATAAGTTTTGACTTTTTTTGGTGTGTTTGGATATTTTGGGTTTTTGAGTGTTTTTCTCATGTAGGCTCTTTCCTTTTACATAGATGTCTTCTTCATCCTTACCGTACGTTGGATATGCAGATGGTGCCAGTCGTCACACACAGCACATTGCATCAGCTGCTTGGGTCCTCTATTGATCCGTATTTTATGCAGAAACACAACAGAATACAGAAATAACCATGAACATAAATATGCAGCAGAAATAATGCTTCATTTCATTAATATCAAATAACAGAAATATGCTTACAGGCATAATGGAAATAAAATAGCTAGGGCACTGGAAGCTATCTCTTAGAAGAGATGTGGTGGCTACAAGCCTCTAAATTGTGTGACAATGAGGCTCGAGGGCCTATTTATTATTGAGAAACAATGGAGAGCTCTAAACTTCCAAAAACCTAACCCTATGAGATGAAGCGCCAAAACTATGGGCCCCGTTTGGATAAATTGGTGGTTCAACTTCCCGAGGACGTAACTTTGGCATCCGATCTCTATTTGACGCGCTCAATAGCTCGTTAGAAATATTTGTCTGAGGAGTAGTACTTTTGAATGAGAAACATCAGTCCATGGACCCATGTTGCTCTCCATTTTCCCAAAAAACATCGTTTAGGGCCTCAAAACGGCTCCGGAAGTTCAGGACCCGAAAAACTGCTAAAAATAGTAAGTTTTGTTGCAAATTGAAAACTGAAATAACTGATGGTGGGGGTTCAAATGGAATAGGTGGGTGGCCACCAATATCCACCTGGATCATTAAGGCCCCAAAACGGCTCCGGGAGTGGAGGACCCAAAAACCTGCTAAAAATAGTAAGTTGTGTTGAATGTGAAAAGCTACAAGAATTGATGGTGCTAGTCCAAATGGAATAGGTGGGTGGCCACCAATATACACCTGGATCATTCCTCCCTCCTTAGGAAGCAATGGTCCCCATTGCATTGAGATCCTCCATGAGATGAGGCAAATTCTGTTGAACTAAGTATTAGATGTGTTGAAGATGTCATGGACCCGCAGGTGGACATGCTGGATGCATTTAGTAAATTTGGTGTCTTTATTAGCCTCAGAAAGTACATGTTTGGATTCTGTATGTGTAGTTGTAGGATGTATGGCAACATCATGCGGTGGTGCATTGGGAGTCAGATCAATGGAGTGTTTGTCCTGACAGTGTAGAGGAACCTCTATGATTGAGGAGAAAACGTCTTCGTATTCCTCCATGACTTTTTCCATCTGCTGCAGCCGTGCAAGGGAGCCCTATTTCGAGGTTGTGGCCACAATATTATTCTTTCCCTATGAGTGAGTTGTAAGGAAAATTAATTTCCTGGTTTGGGAAACAATCTTACTGCGTTGTTTTGCAGTAGTCAAAGAGATGACAGGAGGCGGTACTACCTCCGGTATCATGTACAAGTTATTTCCCAAAGTAATAATAACAGCACGAGGCCTAGACTCATACACATAATATTTCCTCCACAAGTATGGTTGGCCCAATAATACAATGATACATCAACTACATCAAGAGGAGCAAAATCACACGATACCTCATCCGTGAATGGCTTGATACTGTACGGAAGGCAGCACTGCTGGCAAATGCGGAGATCTCTCCCTGGGTGGAGCCACCCAATGGTAAAAGGCTACAGGTGTGCTATGGTCGGTAGGCCAAGCTGCTTCACAACCTTTGCTGAAATGAGGTTCTTTTGGCTTCTGCTATCAATTAGAAATTGCAATGGAGAACCCTTCACCCACATCTGCGACTGGAAGAGGCGCTCCCCCTCCTCTGGATCCTCTGGACCCTCTCTCTGGATCTTGGTGGTGGCAACAATGGCATTGGGATCTGCATCAATGATCTGCTTCCCTTTGTCATTGCCTTTGTCTAGTTCTAACTCAGGATCAGAAAATGCATCTGATTCGGGTGCCTTTAGTTCGGCCACCAAAGACTGTTTGTACCGACACTCCTTTGTGCTGTGAGTGGGGTTGTTATGAAATTCACACCACTTCCCTGTGTCCTTCTTTAGATTTTTGGTGTTGTTCTGAGTCGCATTGCTTTGGCCTTGCCCCTTGTTCTTCGATTCGGGGACACCTTTTGGATTTGCAGATCCAAAGTCCCGCTTCTTCTGCTTAAATTTTTGCTCGATCTTGGTGGCATAGCAATATGCCGTGCCAAGCGTTGTAATGTCAAGGAACTCCATTTCCTCCTGAATGTGTTTGTGCAGAAAGCCACGGTACTTGAGCACCAAATGTCTCTCTGAATCTTTAATACCAAATGTACGCAGGGTATGGAACAGATTCGTCAGTTCCTGCACATCTTGATCCTTTTGTTGCCGCAGCGTGTTCCATTGGATGTATTTGTCCTCATAGCTCCCCATGGGGTAATCTTGTTCCTTGATGCTGTCTCCAAATGAATTCCAAGTGGGTGTGGCCGAGAACAGAGAGGGTTCCCCTTCGCCCTCTTGCTCATGATAGGTTTCCCACCAATCTTTGACATGGGGGGTCGGCTTTGAGGAGTGCAAAGATAATCTTTTCTCAGTCAGAGAATTCATGGACCGAGAAACACCCTTCCAGCAAATTTAACCATCTGTCTACAACGTATGCATCTATTTTTCCTTAAAATATAGGAATGTCAAAGTTTACCTGTACCTTGAAGGGAGTGGCATCTCCAGAGTGGCTGTTGGATGCAGATGCACCATATGTGGGCAGTCATTGAAGGATTTGTGAATAGTTATCCATCATCGCATTCCTTTGCTTCTCGAGGGCCTCCTCGAGTAGTATTTTGATAGGATCTCCTGCTCCCTCGTCTTTCTTTTCTTCTGCCATGGGAGGTCATCGGGGTTTTCGAGGCTAATCTTGCAAGGGTTCAACCAAATCGAGCCCTAACTCCTTATACCCTGACCGCGTTGGGGACATGCAAAGAAAAACAAAGAAAGAGCAGACCAGCTCTAATACCATTGATCTGGATTTTATGTAGGAATGCAACAGAATACAGAAATAAACATGAACATATAGATGCATTGGAAATAATGCTTCATTTCATTAATATCAAATAACAAAAATATGCTTACAGGCATAATGGAAATAAAATAGCTAGGGCGCTGGTAGCTATCTCTGAGAAGAGATGTGGCAGCTACAAGCCTCTGAACTGTGTTAAAATGAAGCTCAAGGGCCTATTTATTATTAAGAAATAATGGAGAGCTCTAAACTTCCAAAAACCTAACCCTAGGAGATGAAGCACCAAAACTATGGGCCTCGTTTGGGTAAATTGGTGGTTCAACTTCCCGGGGACATAAATTTGGCATCCGATCTCTGTTTGATGCACTCAATAGCTCGTTAGAAATATCTATCCGAGGAGTAAAAATTTTGAACAAGAAAAATCAATACATGGACCCATTTTTCTCTCCATTTTCCCACAAAATGTCGTTTAGGGCCTCAAAACGGCTCTGGAAGTTCAGGACCCGAAAAACTGCTAAAAATAGTAAGTTTTGTTGCAACTTGAAAACTGAAAGAAATGATGGTGGGGGTTCAAATCGAATAGGTGGGTGGCCACCAATATCCACCTGGATCATTAAGGCCCCAAAACGGCTCCGGGAGTGGAGGACCTGAAAACATGCTAAAAATAGTAAGTTGTGCTGAATGTGAAAAGCTACAGAATTGATGGTGCTGGTCCAAATGGAATAGGTGGGTGGCCATCGATATCCACATGGATCATCTATGCACCTGAGTCGGAACTTCTTGGTTCTGGGGGAATCTTTCTTGGCGATGCCACCAACAATATTTCTGAGTACATGTCGGTGATATAACTCCTCATGGAAGCTGCATCTCACGACATCTCCAATCTGGTCGTCGGGTTAAATTCCCAACTAGTCATTATGCATTTGGACAATTGTTATTACGTCTGTCATCCAATCTTAGTACGTTATTACTTAAGGGTACGACTTCTGTAATTTAAATTTAAATTCATTTCTTTTGATCGCATTCCTAGAGAATCTAATACATTGGCTGATTCATTGGAAAATTATGTGTTAGATTGGCATTTATCGCATTTATTATAGAGAAATTCATACATGAGTGTATATTTTACATCATAAAAAATACATAAAAATTATAAAACACAAGATAAAAATCACCAAAATATGTATATGTATATATGTGTGTGTGTGTGTGTGTGTTGTGTCCAGTCAAGTTACACAAAAAAAAAACTCTTCAAAACTTGGGTGTTCTACAAAAATTGGCTCTATTAAGCCTCACTCTGACATCTATACATCTATCAACTAATCCTCCTGAGCCTTCTACTCAAGGTAGCAGATAACTGCTCTATCTAACCTCCTAAGAGGCACCAAGAACCTCTCTAGCACACCCACTGTGTGTCGCTACAGGTGAATAGGGATCTCCCTCATCGGAAGAGGCGGCATGCCCATGCACAATCCTTCTAGGTTCCTGGACACCTCATGCAAACTGCGTGCATCATCAACCTCTTCGGCAGCTGCCACAGCCTCTGCTGCTGCTCCAGCCCTAAGTAGCTACATTCCTCGCCATGCATAGCGAGGGGCTCTAGCTAGATAGACAGGTGCCACATCTATGTCGAGCAATAATCTTCATGTCAAAATATTTTCACCCATTAAAAAAAAATTGTATCAACATTCAAAAGACAAAAAATATTTAAAACCAATTGTTTTCCTTCTTACTAGCTGGGCCCCACTGAGTTCCTGGTGGAAATCTTAACTCCGGATCTCCTGTGTAGTTCATCCCTACATAGGGATAATCTTTGATCATCGGGATCTGGCCATTTAGCCACTCAAAGAATGCATCATCAAAAAAGTGATGGATTTGACTCTCTCCAGTCCGCGGCATCAAAGTAGACTAGTGACCCTATCTAGGCTCTTGCTATCCCATCACATCCATGATCATCCTCGGCCTCATGACGAGAACTTGCTCTAGTATGAAGGAAACTATAAGTGTGCCAAACCCAAACTCTCATTAGGACCGGGTCTTACATGTCATCAGTTCTTCTCGAACCTAGCGGACAACACCTTCACACCAGTCAAAAACCCGTGGCTGCATACAATCCAGCGCCAATAATACTTGGGCCTTGGTGGCCACGTGCTGACTCTTGGCCCCTGCCAAGTGAACTATCATCGACAAAAGTGACCTCATCGGTCTTGAGGCCACCCGTGCTATAGGAATCTGGTTGCTTACCGACGCAGTGTTGTTTGTGCAATGAACCTGGATCAATGCCAATGTAGTGCCAGGTTCAACTCTCAAACCTATCAAATTGGGCCTTGGTCCTCCACATGATAGGTTGGTTAGAAATTATATCTCATCCTTCTCAATCAAGAGTTCATGACCCCCAATGTGAAAGACATGCTACTACTCATTCCACTTTTGGATTATCCAGCTCAGAAGGTATTCCTGCCCCTTCATCATCTCTAACCGGGCATAATTCAGTAAACCGCATCTTCGAAGAACTAGAAAATTACCCATATTAGTGACCATTTTGCGTTCTTCCTGTTCGTGCTCTCTCTCGCGTCAAACACTCATGGTAACAACTTCACACCTACACAAAGAAAGTTTCCAGTGGATCAGTTTCATGCAGAAACACTTGAAGATTAGGCAAACCATGTCTAAAATTTCTTTGTTCTGGCTAATGTGGGCCCTAGTGTAGAACAGGGCGTGCTAACGCATTGTCCCTTAACGGGAAGTGTGTGTAACGTGACCCTAACACTGGGCACCTGTTTTACCCACCTAAAGTTTTTAGGGCCTACTAAAAATCAAATTTTTAGCCGTTAAAAATAATTAAAATACCAATGGAAAGCTATATTAAGGCTTAAGATCTTACCTAGAACTCGTGGAATCAAAAATTGTTGCTCGGATCACCCACAATCGACAACAGAAGTTTCACCTCATTTTTCTGCTCCAGATCTCTTTCACAGCACTAAAATAGTAAATATGAAGGTCTATTGCCTTCTTATAGACATTATGGAGGTATGAATCACTCAGCTAGTCTGTTAAAATTGGTAAATTTCCACTATTCTTTGTCGCAACCATTGTTTTTTCAAAGTCACCGATGCTCTATGGGTTGTTAGTCTTCATGTGCAGATTTGACTGTGTGCGACCTGAAACGAGCCTTATTTTTAGGGAATTTTTCTAGCTCGTAAAATTGGAAAAACCATGAGTTTCCTTCATCGGGCTCGTTAAACTACCATGATGAAGAACTATGAGCCATTATTTTCCATATTTTTCTAGCTCGTTAAAAAACATAAAAAGTAATTGAGTTTTTCTCCGTCAGACTCGTTAAAATTTAACGGAGAGGATCGAGTTTTTCTTCATCTGACTTGTTAAAACTTCATGAAGAATATTTAGTTTACTCTGTCTCCTCGTACTCATAACAAAATGAGGCAGATGTCCATTGAACATACATTTATCAATTTATTCGGATTCAATGGACTAACTTACGGAAAAGGAACTGTGTCGGGCTTACTATTCGCCCTTTGTCTCCCCCGGTTATCAAACATGACAAAGCTACCCCCCTGGATTTGTCTTTTAAGATTTTTTTCAAACTCCATAAATATGAAAATATCACCAAGTTTAGCTGTCTAGACTCATCAACTTAATCAAATGGGGAAAAGTTTGGAAAAAGTGGATACTTATTCTGTTATGCTTTGAAAGTCGATTTGGTAGCAAAAAAATCTTGAACATGACACTTCCCATAAAATTCACTCGCAATTAGCCGAACTCTACCATTCTATGAGTTTAGCCTTCATATGTCGATGCCCCTGCATTGGTGAATCCTGACACCCTTTGGTGTTCATAAGCCTAAGCTTCCTGGTACCTTGTTACTGTGCCTTCTATTGTTCAAGAAGATCTCGTCTACTGCTTCTTGTATCAACCAAGCCATCATATGTTAGAAATAATTTGTCATCATCAGTTACTACCATTTTCTCTTAACTATATTCAAAACAAAATAACCTTTTCTCATTTCGTGTCGAATGATGTAGGATGCCTCAGTGCCTACATTTTGACAGATCTCTTCCTATCGACTTCAACATATTATCTAGGAATTTGATCCAGAAACACATCAGTAACCATGTACTTGCAGACCTTAGTGGCGAGTTACCTTGTGCTTAATTGTGGGTTCTCATTATTGTCTCCCAGTCGAATGATTCTACGAGTGTTCAACATCAACACCTTTTATTTACACTCGCTAGATTGTACTGTGCATCTTCGGGACCATCATCCTTATCGGTGGCCACCCTCGCGTCTGTTAACAATTTTCATCATTAACTGGTAATCATATGATTTCCCACATGTTCAACTACAACTCCTTCATTCACATATGCGGAAATATGTAGTTTAGTGAAGCGGCGACCAAGACCTTAGGTTGAGGCTTACATCATTTCAGTTGTGTTTCCTCTCCCAAGCTGCGATATTTTTTTCGGAGATAGCTTATCAGATTTATCCTGTCATGACACAAGCTTCCACATTGTTCTTATCAGTGGACATAATAGTCATATCTCTTTCTATATAAATCATTTTAATATAGCTACTAAGCATGGGAATGCCCGACTCAGGACAGATACTTATATTTCTGACATATGTTGTTGTTTCAGGTTTTCCTCAATCCTCCAACTCCTCTCACTCTACTACACATATATAAATTATTTCAGCCATCATCTTCACCTATTACCTCACACTATAGGGGGCATATGTTACAGGACAAATTATCTCCTAATCATCTTAGAGGAGAAGGAAACATGGAAGGAAGAAAATGACCCAGGTAGAGACCCATTTTTCCAAGGTAATGCACCCTAGAGACAGCCAAGTCAAGTTATAGCGCATCCCAGCCATTCAAAGGGAGTATCACTGCCTAGGTTAACGCTCTGTCTTGACTAAGGGGCATCGTTACCCGTGTTTTCATGAATAAAGGGAAAAATCCCGCAAAAACTGACTGGCATTTCCTGCTTTTTCTCAAAAGGAGTCATTCCAAATGCAGCAACCTGCAGTGCAGGCCACTTATTGGACGTTACTAAACACAACTGAACACCTGTAGAGGGAAAAAGTAAGTAAAGGCAAGGAAACATCATGATTTTTCCCATGAAAACTGATTGAGAAGATTGGCAAGGTCTGTCCTCCCTAATTCCTATAAATTGGAGGCTTGGGCTCTTGGTCAAGGGTCGAAGGTTGTAATATCCAAAAATAGGAAAAGTAGCAATATTGAACATTAAACTAGAAATATCAGTGATATAGCAACACATGAAATTTAAGAAGATCATATATCCATCATATTAACATTATAACAGCAAAATGTGTACAAGATCTTGAGGAAAAAGATAGTCAAGTTAGGCAAGACAAGCCTCAATAGACCAAGTACATGAAATATAAGGAACATCTGCTATAAAATAATACCAGAGGCTAAGACAACACAGTTTTAGTGGGTAAAAAGCTACTAGAAAAGTACAATAATATGGATATGCCATTATATAGCTCAAAAAGTGTTAGGGAGAGAGATCGATGCTCCCAAGCACATTTCCAAGACAACCCAGAAAGGGTTTCCGGAAATACCCAAAATACAAAATGCCAGAATGCAGCCCTAGGTATGAATAGTAGCTGAAATTGAATAACTGGAAGGAGGTGTATAAAACTAATATATAAATGTATGGAAATCCTACAATATATCCTCCAAGTGAAATACTGATCCCTACACTAAATATCTAACCCTCCAACTGAATCACTAAAACCTCCACTGCAAATGCTCAATAAAATAACGCAATCTATGAGGGAAAATGCATTGTAGGAGGTGTTAATAGCTTGGCTTGGTGCCAAATTATGAAATAAATCCAAAGGACCCTCCTTTCTAGCCTCCCAATGGAAAGGCTACCTCTCCACTGAAAAACAAACACAAAGAGTGGCCCTATCAATCCTCCACTACTCCTACCCTGTAACACAACACAACTTTGGAAGAAACTGTGTTGTAGCTGAACTCTGAAGTTGGCCTGAATGTCGGAATGTGGATATGCAACTCAAAAACCTCTCTTAAGTGGGAAATTTAAGTCCCCTGAGGATGAGGGTGGGATTCCCGCTCGAGAACACCCTTGTGCTAAACATCACAACAGACTCCGCTAAACAACTGAAGAGTGCAAGAAGTCATACAGACCCAAACATAAAAAATAATCAAATCATGCCTTCTATGGTTTCCTTCCCCTTCCTTATATTAATTGTGAGCCTTCTCACCTTGGGACCCACTCATTAAATCCACTACTCTCACGGAGATTTCCTCCCATTAACACTGCATTGTCTCTCATTGATTATCCACTCCCTCCATACCAGCGTTGTTGATTTGGTCAAAATTGACCCCATCCACATGCTCCATCCTCCATTCACACATGAGGGTTATTTATCCAGCTACTTAGATGATCCTTATTCACATTAAGGATTATTTTATTCCTACTAAAGAGATTTATGGGTCTCCCTACCCACTTATTCATCTATCTAAATGACAAAGGAAAAAAATTAATATTCCAATTAGCTGCAAACTAATTTTGGAATATTATAGTCCTCCCCTCCCAAATGTTTCCTTTCCTCAAGAAAATGTAAGGATAGAACTACAAAGCCTCCTCTCCTCCTCCTGTAGCATCCTCATATGATAAGTTCCTCCACTGAAAAAGATGCTCTCTCATCAATCTATCCCCTAGTTGCCCCTCCCAAGTGTACAAGTTAGCCTTTGGTGGTAAACCCAAATGGCTCTCATCATGAAGAAGTGGGATATCCATGGAGGAAACTGTATGTTGTCTAGAGGCCCTCTTGAGGTATGGGATCTGAAAAGTTTGGGAACTTCAATCCCTATGAGAAGCTCAAACCCCCAAGCTACCATCTCAACAAAATGAATCACCCTCCAAAGTGGTAACTCATAGTAAAATGCTTCCACCTCTTACTCCTGTAATGTATTTGGGCTATATAGTTGAACATGATAGACCAAATTTTCTACCCAATGTTGTCTCTCTCTCTCCACGTATGATAGGTGTAGAGCTTCTACTGATTTTGGGCTGCAATAATGTTTCCTTCAAGAGGAAAAACGACAACTAGATTCTCAAATACCCACTCTTTGGTTCTATGAACCTTCCTTGCCCAAGCCATCCCACATACATTGAATAGAACGTCATCATGATATGGCATCCAAATGAAAAAGATATTGAGTGTTATGTGTAATGTTGGATGGTGCCAATAGTTTCCCATGTGGTGACAGTGCAGTTTTGCTACCTGCTGCCTCTGATCATAGTGTGACAAGTTGTCTCCCAACCATTTCCTAGTTGTGCATGTTTTCTCATCTACTAGGAAGTAGTAAATGGAATTTTGTCTCAACTAAGCATACCAAGAATGGAAAAATACTTTCCCAAATCCATACAATAAATGGCTATCTCCATCACAGATGTTGGTGTTAGAAAGACCATGAAGCCAAAATAAAAATTTTCCCTCTTGTGGAGCAATGCACTGTATATAAATGGTAAGAGAATGCAAATACTTTGTTAGATGATCAATAAGTACCAAAACACAACTCTTACCATGCACTATGAGTAAGCTGATGATGATATCCATGGATGATCTCTCCATAGTGGTCTGATATGTCTCCATGATACCTTGGTGAATGGAAAGGAATGAACCATATGTTGCATGGAGATCCTTCTTCTTGTGCTTGGTGATCCAAGTCAAGAATATCATATCCCGGTAATAGATGACTCCATCCACCACTCTATACCTCTCACCTTCTACTTTCCCATCAAGTATCTCATATATGAAGTGATCCTTGGAACACTCCATCAATAGATCCAAACTCCCAAGTGACAGTGTGGTTGGCCTTTGTGATAAGGCTCATGTCATCTCATAACTCCCCTTTTTGACATGCCCAATGCCAAAGTCACATACCATAATGCTGCTACATATGGGAGACTCCTTCCTATGTGGAAGTACCTCCTAATCCTCTAAATCTAAAGAGTGTCCCCTTTGCACCATGATTGTGCCATCCTCTACTCCTAAAACACCATGCAAAGTATGGGAGAAAATCAGCCCAAACTCTCCCAAGAGTACCCAAAGAAAAAATAACTCTTTCTGCCTCCTCACATCATCATCATATAGACCAGGGAGTTAAAACATGATGTTTGACATGAAAAAATTCACATCAGTCCAATACAACCAAACTCTTTCCTGCCACATGATGTAAGTGTCCTGCCATGTCCCGACCAATAACACACCCTCTGACATAGGATATGTCACATGATGGCCAAACTCTTTCAAGAGTAGCCAGTGCAGCCATGCCTCATGTTTCCCTATGTCATAGATCTGCAAGTGGCTCACCAACCCCTTGCTCATCATCATCACTCCTCCATCCAACTACAGATGTCTCCTATCATGCTCCAAATTGGTATCCACCCCATGGATAATACCATCCTCCCAAATCTGATCACTATATTTTCACTTCATGAAATGTTGAAGTGAAACCTCCTGGAGATCTCCACATGAAGGCCACTCATCAATGACCAAGTTGAACCCATAAGGTTCCAAATATGCTATAGGAAAAATATTCTCATTGAGTTGTGAAGTGCTCATCAAGAAGGATCTATCATAATAATGGGAGATGTTATCCATTATAAGATGTATCTCATCAACCATCTTCCAATCCAATGCTACAAAAGTGTAATGGTCATCGAAATGTCCCAATAATAGTTGGGCCCCCAACTCATCACTGCTTCTCAATGACAACGTTGTTGATCTCCATGATGGTGCATTTTTTGTCTGATGATCATGCACAATGTTGAGCACATAGTTTTGCATTGGATTGATTAGGATTATGCTCATCCTATCCTCCAAAACTCTAAACTCCAACCCAAAGTGTTGTGTGCAGCTCAACAATGAGATACCAGGATGGCTATGCATCTCCTCCTTGAACCAGTCAAGGGTCCTCTACGTAGTGATAGTCTACTACTCCAAATCAGCGGTGTGATTTGACCCTAGGTCATGCAATTTCCCTGATGGCATGTCCCCACAACCCTCCATATGATGTGCTGAAATAATAGGAAGTGGAAATGTTTTCATACCTTGGTTAAGCTGATCCTTGGGAACATCTTGTACAGCTAAAAGGGTTCCTCCTACCAATGTGATGACTCCTCCAACTGCTAGTGATGGTGATGATTTCTCCTCTACTGCTGCACCAGCATTGGTATAAGTCTTCTCTTCCTCATGCATCTCCTGAATAATGCATGGGACTCTCAATATCAAGAGATCAAGACCACTTTGCAAGGATGCAAGTGTTCCTTCTCCTGATGCAAGTACTCCTGTAGCAAGTGGTGGTGGAAGTCTTTCTTCTTCCAGAATGATAATATTGACATCTTCCCTTGGCTCCTCATTTGCATTATCATCAATGTTGGAAAATGTCTTAATAGGAGCCTCCTCCGAATTCCTCTTATCAAACTTCTTGATCAGCCTTTTAGTAAAATCTACATAAGCAGTCACTCTTGCATGTTTTAAATGGCTGAACCACCAAATATTTTCTTCACCCTCAAGGTGCAATGATACAACCTCAAAAGCTTCTCTTTCTACTACTGGATGTAGCAATAATAATGCATCTAACTTTCTCCTCTAAGCCCTTGTTGTGCATGTGGATGACCCATCAAATGTAGACAATAGAAATCTATTGTGTCTTTTTCTTCTACTATTGCTGCAGGGTCTCCTCTCTTCTTTGACCTGAATGAACTGCTAGAGAGCTAGATTATCCTTGAAATCCCTTGATTGAGATTTGTACTCTGCAAGGTATTCACTTAGAGTTTCATTATCTAAGTTTCCTCCATATCTGTTCCTTTCACCTTCCTCTTCAAAGAAAGTGGACATAGCAGATTGCTTTGGAGCTCCATGCAATACCAGTTTCTTATGCTGCTAAGAGGAAGTTCTTGGAACTTCCTCATCTTGAAACCCTCTTAAGGTCTCATTGTATCTCTCCATTCTTATTTTCTTGACCTCCTTGGAGAGGTTCTTCATAGTTCTAAAAATATATGAGGCAAAACTCCTTCCTTCCATAATTGTAGATCTCTTCTTCTTCTGCTGCTTCTTCTTCTTATTCTTCTGATAACATATTTCCTGAGATACACAGGTTGAGTTAAGATTATGCTTTGATACCACTGTAATATCCCAAAATATGAAAAGTAGAAATATTGAACATAAAACTAGAAATAGCAGTGATATATCAATACATGAAATGTAATCAGATCATATAGCCATCATATTAAAATTATGTTGGGATCCTGTGTTTTGATAGATTGGCTTACCAAAAGACAAGGCAACATACAAACCAAACTTTAGAGCTCTAGGATCTAGCCCTCCTAGTCTCAGAGAGGGATATCTCATTATATTGATAAAGATGTATCTTGAAAAGCTTAGAAGTTGATTTTAGGCTAGTTATGAGGTTCAAGGTTGTTTTTTTTCGTTTGGTTGGACAAGTATATTTCATGCGGTATAAATAGAGCATGGGAATCTACAAGCCATTGGGCAATGGAGTCATGTGAAGTCCAAATAGTTTTGACTGAGAAGGAAGGGAAACCAAAGGGAAAATCTAACTTAGTCAAGGATCTGTTGAATAATATAGGTGAAATGGCATGGACATTAAGGACTAAGAGTGAACAACAAACCAAACCCTTTCACAATGGCTTAAAGGATTCGGGGAACGCCCTATTTCCTCCAGTAAGCTCACTGCTTTGGACTTAATCAATATAACACTCAAAGAAAAGATAAATGCAAACTGAACCCTCAAAATGAGTTATAGGATTCGGGGAACGCCCTATTTCCTCCTACAAGTTCACCTTTGAGAGCTTAACCGACAAAGACAAACAATTGCACTCAAAGAAGAGGGAATGCCTTAGACATTTAGGACTGCAATTATAGGGGCCTTCAACACAATGATAACAATAAGGAACAGAGGGTATGATTGAGACCAAACCTCACTATCAAACTGCCAGCATTAATAATCAAAGGTAGACTCCAGATACAATATTCAGTTGGTAAAGAAAGAGGGAATGCCTAAACAGTCTTTAACACAACCTAATTAACCATTTCTGAAGTAAAACAAGCTGAATATAAAGAGAGATATTAGACTACCCTGTCACATTCAATAGCAGAAAATATATAAACAGTGAAGGATAAACAGGTCAGAGGTGCTTCTAAGATACATTTCTCTGCCTAAACTTTTTATCCTATTGTAGGCAAAGCATGATGGAACAAAGTGGAAACATAGGAAATAACATTGACTATAAGAAGTACTTCACCAAAACCAGTCTCAAGGATTCAATGGTCCTGCCTCCTTCATCAACAGAAAAACACAGATCTTCACACTCTTTCAGAACACCAAAGCTTCTTCAAAGCAGCAATATGTATTACTTTATAAATCACAAAATGCCAACCTTTTACAATGAGAATTCGAAGAGTCTTTATAGGGAAAATGAGGAAAGTAGGTGTAGATAGTTTTGATGAACATCGGAGGTCGGAGAAGATGTTTTGAATGCTCCATGCTATGTCTTAAATATTTCATTGAATTCTTGACAGGATCCATAACTCTGTAGCTCATTTGAGGCTATTTGACATGACAGCAATCACCTGCATGGTGTTCTTGATAAGGAAAACATCTGGAGAGGTATTGTATCTTCTCAATGTGAATTAAGTGAAGGATGGGCTATGAGGACCCCCATACTTCCAAATAACTGCTTCTAACAATATGTAGTAACTTCCCTAGTGAAATCGTTGTTCTGTCTCTTTTGTACTCAATCCTGTATTAGCTTTGTTCATGCCTCCTTTGGCTGATTGCCCGAAATTTTTATGTACTGATCCAGATTTCTCTTATGTGGTGTAATCAATGCACTGTCAGGTCTTTGAGACTTTCTTCCAAAACTAATAACTGTGTTGGGGATCGATGCAGAATGGAGAATGGGCAGTAGTGATTTTGGTCCTTCCTTCAGTAAAGGACTATCATGCTGACATATCTTGTGCATTGTCGTGACCAATGATCTGCGTTCAACCATGCTGATTGTGGATTAAGCCTCTTAATCTTCAACGTTTAGGCTTTTTAAGTCCCTTAACCTTTTTTTGATACACTTTTCCACTCCTGTGATTGTATCTGTCTATGAAATCTGAGCTTTAATGGTGCCAGAGAGATTTTGCAGAGTCTTAACTACGTACGGTAAATACGTATGTGAGCGTCTCAGGGTTTTACGCGTATGAGATGCAGATAAGAGCCCTCCTTGTATGCCTTGTGTCACTACCATGGTGCATATGAATATGGTAGTTTTAGCTTCCTAACCACACGAGCAACGAAAACGGTTGAAAACACATGCACGGGGAGGGTGGCGTAGATGACTATGAAAATGGTAGCGTGGCATGGATGAGGGCAATGAATGCCGAGGATACTGTGGAGGGACGTAGTGGATCAGCGAGAGATGCAATCGAAGGTGGCGAGAATGGAAATTTAAATGCAGAACCTTAGAATTTTACCTTAGAATGGAATATATAAAGGGGCGAGCAAAAATGCAACAAAAACACGTGGGATGGTGACATGGCGGAAGCCGGTCAACAGCAGGACATGCGTTTAATCCTAACCGCCTGATCTCAGGAGGAGATAGATGGCTGATAATGTGTCAAAAGGTGATAGATGGTGGGCCAGGGGTAGCGCTGGCCTCGGTTATCGCCCGAGCATCTTGGGGGCGCGAACACCGTCGGATGGTTGACCACAGATCGGACAATGTACAACAATATCGCGCCAGATCTGTGGACGAACTTTAATGCACGATGGGGGGTGGTTTTTGAATAGTGCGTGGAGCCACATGTCATGTGATGAATGGAATCACTGCCAAACAAAACTTACTGCCCTTCCTCCTAAGGCAGTGCGACAAAAATCGGTGGTTTTCTACATAGTTTTTGGTGCGGGGACCACCGGGGTGGATGAGTTACTGACCATTGATTTGCAGATTAAACGGACGGTGGATATGTGATCGGGGTGGTGAAAGGGGTGGGCATCGAATGCTGTGGAGCTTGCAACGATCGTCTGATCTGTATAGATCGACGGCTCACAAAGCTCCCGATATACATTTGCGACAAGCGTATTCTGCCTTGGCGCCTGGTCTGGGCGCTGGGTCATGTGGGGGAAACGGTTCTGGGGCTAGGGTCGAAAGGTGGCTAAGCCTGATATATGTTCAAATTGGGTTTTCATCCCCTTTTAATGCAATTTAAGGCCAGGGAAAGGTTTTGGTAAAGGGAATAGGGGGTTTTAAACCAAACAGGGGGTGTGTGTAGGATTTAAAGAGGATTTTGGGATAATTTATAGAAACAAGGGGAAGGAAAAGAGAGGGAAATAGAGGTTTAAAAGGGATGAAATATGGGGGAAAAAGGCCTTTTTTTATTTATAACAGAGAGGCTTTTAAACTAGGAATAGCAGTGAGGATTTCTCAAAGGACAAAGGCACAAGGAGGCTTCAAGGATGATGTGTTTCAGAGGAAATGCATTCCTCAAAGGCTCAAAAACAAACTTAGCCACCATTTGGTATATCACAATTTATGGGTGGCTAACAGTGGCTCCACTTTGCGAGGATAGCTTGTCCTTTAGGTGTCCAAAACCTCAGTAATATTTGGTTTCGCAGACCAGTTCCTTTCCCTTGGGCAGCAGATTTTCTTTCCTTGATTGGTCTTCCTTTGATCTGGTAACCTTTGCAGCAACCTGAAGAAACTGTTATTCTTCAAAACAACATCTCTACCTACCCATTCCCTACTATCCTAACATTTTCTCTTCTTTTGAGTGCACTTGGACTGGAAAACTCTTGTTCAACATTTTATTTTGCAAACAGGAAAACAAACCTATCTAATGCTACCCTTATTCCTCCATGAGACCAGATTAAATAGTTGGTCTCATAACTTCTCTACCAAATCTAATACCTGTCAGGTTTAAATAGTCTGACATGCTTTCATTCTCTATATTCTAAGACAAAAATTGAAAATATAGTAAAACCAGGATTAGACTGTCTGGTTTGCTGCGGGTCCATGGTATAGCAACCAACTGCACATGAACTGAAAGTTAGCAAAAATTACAAAATCTGGAAGGCTTGAAATCCTGAAAATTAAGAGTATCCTTCCTTCTTTCTGTGACTCGGATTTTGAGCTTTTTAGAGTCACTTTCTTCTTCACTCCATCTCTGGTTTTGAGTTTGTTAGAGCTGATTTCTTCTTCTTTGCTGGTTCAAGTTGTGAGCGTATTAGAACCAGCCCTGCTTTTCTTTTTGGCTCAAGTTTTGAGAGAATTGGAGCCATATTTCTGATACTTCTAGGTTCATATTTTTAGCATGTTTGAACCTTTCTTTTTGGTACGGGGCTATACCTTTCTTGTTTTATTTCTGCCCTCTCTCCTCTTCTTCTTCTTCTTCTTTTTCTTCAAAGCAAATGGTATGTACAATGGATGAAAAACTCTATAGTCTTAAGACTCTTGACAGAAGTAGTGTTTAAGCATCCTATCGTTGACAGGACCACCTAACACTTCTTCACCATTCAATTCCTGCAGGAAAAATGCATTGTGCCCTCTTAAAGAATGGATAATGTAGGGCCCTTTCCATAGGTTCTCAAACTTACCATGTTTTCCCTTTTCTTCTCTCCTTGAATCCCATTTGAGAACCACGTTCCCGACTTGGAAGTCATTTTCTTTAGTCTTTTTTTCAAACTGCATTTTGATGCTTTCTTGGATTGCTTTGGTAAAATTCCTCTCTGGTCTGTTGCAAGTGGATGGTTTGATTGATCCTTCTCTGCATATCATTTTCTTCAATTTGAACCTCCTGCAGAAGTTTCATGACGGGAACTCCCAAGGATGTTGGGAAAACAGCATCCATGCCATAGACCAGCTGATAGGGGGATGTGTTGATTGACTTTTTGGTGGTTAACCTGTCAGCCCACAAAGCATGAACAAGCTTACCATGCCATGCTTTTTTATTCTGCTCCAGCAAATTTTTGATGATGTTGATCAGGCTCTTGTTAGAATATTTAGCAAGTCCATTTCCTTGGGGGTAATAGGCAGTAGAGTGGCCCAAGGTGATCCGATATTTATGGCAAAAATCAACCATATTTTTGGATTTAAAGGCAGCAGCATTGTCTGTGATTATTTTCCTAGGATAGCCAAATTTGGACAATATGTTGGTCTCAAGGAATTTAATAATGATAGAGTCAGTGGCATTCCTAGTGGGTATAGCCTCTATCCATTTGGTAAAATAATATGTGGCTGTGAGGATCCATTTATGCTGGGCCGAGGAGGGTGGATGGATTTCCCCTATAAATTCTAAACCCCACTGTTGGAAGGGTGTTTCAACACTAATAGGCTTCAAGGGTAAGGGCAAGAGCTTTCTCCTACCATCGAAAATCTGGCATTTGTGGCAAGACAATACTAGTTTGTGGATGTCTGAAAAAAGGGTGGGCCAATAATAACCTGATCTGACGATTTTTTGTTGTTGTGGTCTTCCAATTTAAGTGCCCTCCAAATTCTCCTTCATGCATTTCATGCATGATTTTTCCTGCATCCTTCTCAAATAAACATTTTAGTAGTATCCCAAAAGCATTCTTACAATATAAAACTCCATCTATCATGCAATATTTTAAAGCCTTTTGTTTCACAAATCTAGCCTTTGTTTTTGATAAAGAAGGAGGAGCATTTAAGTAAAGCAGCACATAGATAATATCGACATACCATGGAGATTTCGTGAGCGTTTCTTCAGTAAATGGTGCTGGGAAATCTTCTATATCTTCTAAGGCATCAACCATATTCATATATATAACCTTGAAATTGGACTTGGCCATGAGTTTTGTTAATCCTTGTCCCTTGATGAGTTTGGTAGGCCTGATTTATAAGTCATATTCCAGAATAGTGGCAATCCACTTTCCCCTTTTACCATCAGGGTCCTGACATAGAATATCTTTGACTACGGTGTGTGGCACAAAGGCAATGATGTGTGAATGTAAGATGTACACCCTGAAATCCTTTAATTCTTTAACCAGTGCCAGGGCTTGCTTTTCCATGATGTTGTATTTGAGTGGGGCATCTCTTAAGGCTTTTCTGAAGAAGGATATAGGTTGTTCATGCCCCAAGTTATTCTTCTCCAACAATACTGCAGCTATTGTCTGTTTCGATGCAAAAGAAACAATATAGAAGTCTTTGGTGAAATCAGGACTGATGAGGACTGGTGCTTGAGTAAGGGCTTTCTTTACCAGTTCGAATGATTTTTTAGCTTGCATTGTCCATTTGACACCTACTTCTTTCCTAAGCATGTTAGTGATGTTTTTCAATAGCTCGTCAAGGTTGGGGATGAATCTCCTCAAAAAATTAATCTTTCTAATGAAAGACTGTAATTCTTTGAGATTCCTGGGGTGAATGATATTAAATATGCCCTCAATTCTTTTAGGATCTATTTTTATCCCTTTTTCAAAGATTATATGACCAAGAAGCTTTCCTTCCTGGAGGCCAAAGAGTGTCTTTTTGGGATTTAAAGACAAGCCAAATCTTCTGCATTTCTCAAAAACTTTCCTTAGATGTTCTAAATGTTCTTCATCAGTTTTGGAGAAAACCGTGATATCATCTAGGTAGATGATTATAAAGTAGCCTATGTCTTCTGAGAAGGCTATGTCCATGGCCCTCTGGAAGGTGGCCCCTGCGTTCATCAAGCCAAATGGCATTTTGAAATACATAAATGTTCCCCATGGTGTGGTAAAGGTTGCCTTATTTTGATCACTTGGGAGGACTAACACTTGGTTATAACCCGAGAACCCATCCAGTAAGGATATTCTTTTTGACCCAGCTACCCTCTGCAGAATGTGGTCCATTTTTGGCAAAGGGTAGTTGTCTTTCAGCGAGGCTCTATTAAGAGGTCTGAAGTCTATACACAGCCTAATATCCCTTGTCTTCTTCCTGACCGATACCAGATTGCAGACCCATTCTGAGTATCTGACAGGAACAATGATCCCTGCATCATACATCTTCTTAATTTCCTTTTCCACTACAAGCAATAGGACAGGGTTTATCCTCCTTAATTTCTATCTGAAAGGTTTCTGATTTACCTTCATAGGGATCTTGTGTTGAATGATGCTAGTGTCATACAATTTCAAATCTTTATACTCCCATGCAAAAACGTCTATAAACTCTTTGAAGAGTGTTATGTATTTTTGTTTGATGTGGGCAGGTAGGGTGCTAGATAACTTGATCATTTTAGGCTCAGTTGGGCTGCCTAGATTGTTCTCTTCCACATTAGTTTCCATGGGTTATGTTTTTGGTTCTTTAGCCACATCGTCGAAATCGAAGAGCTGTTCTAGTGGCACAAGGCCTTTGGGTATAGTATCACCTTTACACTCTAGAACTTCAAGGTCCTTTTGGTTTGGATCATCAGATAAGTTTGCTTTGAAAAGATTATCAAACTGATTTATATCAGTAGGGAAGGGGGGCTCTGTTTCAGGAATTTTTTCCCCATCTAAACATTCTTTTTCATGGATGCAACTTGGTGATGCTGTGGCAAAATCATTCTTTGATTGCAGGAAATCCTCTATATGTTTTTCATTGTTAAAAACCTGCCAATGATCTTCGTTATCAGGCACTGCTAGTCTATTATTTACCTTTATGATGAGATCTTCCTCAATTTGTGGTATCTGGCAGTTACTAGCAGCAACAGCAAGTTCGTTTTCTAGGTGTTTTTGGGCTCTTGGTATGAACACCAATTCATATTTTTCGAAAGTTTTCAAGAGGTCTAAAACAGTGTTCCTATATTCTCTGAGCCTGGGGTTTTTGGTTGCATATTCCCCTTTGATTTGTCTGATGATCAACTCAGAATCTCCTTGTACTGATATCTTTTTGGCCTTTAAATCTTTGAGTATATGCAGGCCAAGGAGAAGGGCTTCATACTCTGCAATGTTGTTGGTGCACGAAAATTCTAATTTGCAGGCATGTCCTCTATTTTAGTTGTGTATCCATACACCAATCCCTGCACTATTTCTGCTACAAGAGCCATCAAAACTCATTTTCCAAAGTATTTATGTTTCATTTTCATTTTTTTTTTGTTGCTCAGGACTGCTGGGGGTTGAGGTATATAGAGGTTGAGAGAAGGACAAAACTGAATGTTCTGGTGAACTAATGTTTTGCTCAATTCCTTTCTCTATTTGGGTGACCTCATCTTCGTTGTATAAAATGAAGGAATCTAAATCTGAATGGGTGGAGTAAATAGGGGTGTTGTGAGGTTTGTCCTTGCTACTCACCAGGTATTTCATGAGGGTTTCTCTGTACAATCTTCTGGTTTGACCAAATAATGGTATGGTGGTATAAGACATATCCATTTGAAGGCTGCCCTAAATCTTAGCTCCCCACGATCTAGATAAAAGCATTCCATATCTTGGGGGAATGTCAGCTACTACTACGTCCATTACAAGATTCTTAGCAGGAATTTGGGATAAGTTAACACACAGATATTTAATTAACCCCAAGCATTTGACCTTTCTGGAATCAAAAGAGTATAGGTCTTTATAGGGTCTAGTGATCTCTAAGCTTAGGCTTTCCATTACTGCTTTAGGCATAAGGTTGTGTGATGCTCCTGAATCCAACATGGCATTATGTAAAAAAAATTCATGTATGTTTAGACTGACGTAGAAGGGAGGCACATCTCCTTCCTGATATTTTCCCTCAATTTTAGGCCCAAACAATAACTCTGGCTTATCGTCTGTCAAGTTCAGAGTAGCAGTATCAACATGTATATTCAGAGCTTTTATGACCTGGTTTCTGTACACTTCTTGGGTCACTAATTCAGCCAAAGGTATGTTGATTTTGATATTTGCAATTTCTCCCTCTAGGTTGAAAGGGACTATCGCCTTTATTACATTTACATCTGTTTTCTCAGTTACGTTATTTTCATAAATCTTGACTTGCTGAGTTTTATTAGGACTACCTACCTGGGTTGTTTTAACAGGGCCACTAGCAGAGTTGCTAGGGAAAATTTCTTCAGCACTTGGCTAGATGTTTTTCTCTTTGTTTAAATCTGTCTTCTTAGTCAAAACGCAGGTTTTTTCTGCTATTTTCTTAGGCTGATTTTCTGTGTTTTTCCTAATAGCTGAGCTAGTGTTATTATCATTTGGATTATCTATGTTCCCTTTGCTTCTTAGATCATAGTATCTGTATATTTCCATGACTGCATTTTCAAACACCAATCTATAATCATCAGACTCCTCATGTATATCTTCTTCTGGTTTTGAAGAGAAGAAACCTTGTTCTTCTTCGGTGAGGAAAATATCATCCCCAATGTCTGATCCGATCAGGTTCATATGGTTTTCTCCAAATTTTCAATCTCTTCTTCTTCTTGATCTATGTAGTTTTGTTGGAAAGGAGCTCTAATTTGTTGGTCGTTATCTCTTTGCCCACCTGGGTTGTTTTCTCTCCTAAAATTTTGATTTGTGTTTCTATTTTGGGATTTGCTCTGATTGTCTCTTGGATGTGTCCTTGGTTGTGTTCTCTCAAGTATGCTCATCCTTTTCATCATTTCTTCCAACATTTTTTCTGTTTTTGAGCTAGATGTGGACAGTGTAGTGTCATCTTTATAAGTCACCCTATTTTCCGATCTCAGTCTGGTTCCTTTTTCAATTAAGTTTGCTTTCACACTCACCGCTCCCTTCTGCATGTCTTCTAGGGTTTCATAATCTCTTTCCCTCAGCTGATAGGCCATATCAATGTCGAAACCTTCAGAATATTTCACTAATACCATGCCTTGGGGAGGTTTCATGTGGGGTGGGAGGGCATCGTAGATGCTGTTAAACCTAGTGAAGTAAGTGAGGACGCTCTCTCCCTAATTTCTTTTAAGGCTCTTATACTTTGCTAGTATTTGGAGAGGGTTGCTTTTGACTTCCCACTTGTTAATGAATGCTTGATGTAATGAGGGAAGATCATGGATGCTATTAGGAGTTAAGCCTTTAAACCACTTCTTTACTTCTCCTCCTAAACTCTGAGCGAAGATTCTCAGTTTAACGGTCTCATCGTCTATTTCCATGTAATCAAATGCATCTCCCATTTCATCTACATGTTGTTTAGCTGTGGTAGATCCCTTTCCGGTGAAATGGGGAATCTTAGATTGAGATTCATTTGGTAAGGGAACCAAAGGTTGTGGTAGCACTAGTGGGGCATACCAAGCTGCCATGGCAATGTTTTGTGGAGGTAAAGGATTAGCTTGAGAAACAGGTATATGGATGACAGAACTGCTTGATCCAGTAAAAAACCGTTGAGCAGATTTCGGGTGAGTGAGACCCAAGTTATGAATGAAGTGAATATCAGGAAGTGTCAATGGAGGAGTTTCTCTGTCACTAATATGTTGAGCACTATGTGGTGGTGAGCTTGGAGGCTCAAAGTCTATCTACTCTGTACCACTGAATGACTTAGTCCTAGGTAAATTACCGGGTAAGACTAAATCAGCTTGAGTATCTGATAGGGCTTCTAGGTTTTCAGGTGCTGAGTTAGTTCTATAAATGGATTTGACAGTAGTTGGATCCTTAGACGTGAGGGACTTCTGAAGAATTCTCTCTGGATTGTCAGCTGTTTTGGGAGGATTTGGATCAGGATAGGCTCTGGTATGGATTTTTCTCGAAGCCAGTATGTTAAGTCTCAGATCCCATAAAGGGGAAAACTAGCCAGATATGACAATCTGTAAGAGGAAAACTATATTTAAACAAAGAAACCTAATCCTCAGAGTTTCTTTAAGTATGGATGGTGTGGTGATGAGACTGGTCTCCCAGTGGAGTCTTTTGGTCTTTTAGGAACTGTGGAGTCACCAGGCAGAAAATCTTTAGCCTTTCTGAAGGTAAAGTGTATTATGGTTCCCCCACCATGTTTATTATGAAGCCAATCTGAAATGTTTTTTTTTTTTTTTCCTTAGTATATGTGGTTATTTAAGGACTTAATGAGTCTAAAAGAGTTTTCTAGACTATCATATACTCAATATGTCCCACCGTGATCGCCATTATGTTGGGGTCCTGTGTTTTGATAGATTGGCTTACCAAAAGACAAGGCAACGTACAAACCAAACTTTAGAGCTCTAGGATCTAGCCCTCCTAGTCTCAGAGAGGGATCTCTCAATATATTGATAAAGATGTATCTTGAAAAGCTTAGAAGTTGATTTTAGGCTAGTTATGAGGTTCAAGGTTGTTTTTTTTGTTTGGTTGGACAAGTATGTTTCATGCAGTATAGATAGAGCATGGGAATCTACAAGCCATTGGGCAATGGAGTCATGTGAAGTCCAAATAGTTCTGACTGAGAAGGAAGGGAAACCAGAGGGAAAATCTAACTTATTTAAGGATCTGTTGAATAATATAGGTGAAATGGCATGGACATTAAGGACTAAGAGTGAACAACAAACCAAACCCTTTCACAATGGCATAAAGGATTCGGGGAACGCCCTATTTCCTCCAGTAAGCTCACTGCTTTGGACTTAATCAATATAACACTCAAAGAAAAGAGAAATGCAGACTAAACCCTCAAAATGAGTTATAAGATTCGGGGAACGCCCTATTTCATCCTACAAGTTCACCTTTGAGAGCTTAACCGACAAAGACATACAATTGCACTCAAAGAAGAGGGAACGCCTTAAAAATCTAGGACTGCAATTATAGGGGCCTTCAACACAATGATAACAATAAGGAACAGAGGGTATGATTGATACCAAACCTCATTATAAAACTGCCAGCATTAATAATCAAAGGTAGACTCCAGATACAATATTCAGTTGGTAAAGAAAGAGGGAACGCCTAAACAGTCTTTAACACAACCGAATTAACCATTTCTGAAGTAAAACAAGCTGAATATAAAGAGAGCTATTAGACTACCCTATCACATTCAGTAGCAGAAAATATATAAACAGTGAAGGATAAACAGGTCAGAGGTGCTTCTAAGATACATTTCTCTGCCTAAACTTTTTATCCTACTGTAGGCAAAGCATGATGGAACAAAGTGGAAACACAGGAAATAACATTGACTATAAGAAGTACTTCACCAAAACCAGGCTCAGGGATCCAATGGTCCTACCTCCTTCATCAACAGAAAAACACAGATCTTCACACTCTTTCAGAACACCAAAGCTTCTTCAAAGCAGCAATATGTATTACTTTAGAAATCAATAATTCCAACCTTTTACAATGAGACTTCGAAGAGTCTTTATAGGGAAAATGAGGAAAGTAGGTGTAGATAGTTTTGATGAACATTGGAGGTCGGAGAAGATTTTTTGAATGCTCCATGCTGTGTCTTAAATATTTCATTGAATTCTTGACAGGATCCATAACTCTGTAGCTCGTTTGAGGCTATTTGACATGACGGCAATCACTCACAGGGTGTTCTTGAGAAGGAAAACATCTGGAGAGGTATTGTATCTTCTCGATGTGAATTAAGTGAAGGATGGGCTATGAGGACTCCCATACTTCCAAATAACTGCTTTTGACAATATGTAGTAACTTCCTTGGTGAAATCGTTGTTATGTCTCTTTTGTACTCAATCCTATATTAGCTTTGTTCATGCCTCCTTTGGCTGATTGCCTGAAATGTTTATGTACTGATGCAAATTCCTCTTATGTGGTGTAATCAATGCACTGTCAGGTCTTTGAGACTTTCTTCCAAAACTAATAACTGTGTTGGGGCTCGATGCAGAATGGAGAATGGGCAGTAGTGATTTTGGTCCTTCCTTCAGTAAAGGAATGTCCTACTGACATATCTTGTGCAGTGCCGTGACCAATGATTTGCGTTCAACCGTGCTGACTGTGGATTAAGCCTCTTAATATTCAACGTTTAGGATTTTTAAGTCCCTTAACCTTTTTCTGATACACTTTTCCGCTCCTGTGATTTTCTCTGTCTATGCAATCTGAGCTTTAATGGTGCCGGAGAGATTTTGCAGAGTCTTAACTCTGTCCTTTGATGAAATCTGTGCAGCAGGCGTCTCCCGGGAATTTTCCTGTAATATCAAGCTCTGAATGCAGCCTCTTCTGTGCACTGTGTCACTACCATAGTGCATATGAACCATGGCAGTTTTCCACTTCCCTGTAACCCTGCAAAACACGAAAACATGTTAAGAAAACATGCACGGGGAGGGTGGCGTGGATGACTGTGAAAATGGCAATGTGGCATGGACGAGGGAAATGAATGCTGAGGATACTGTGGAGGGACGTATTGGATCAGCGGGAGATGCAGTCGAAGGTGGCGAGAATGGAAATTTAAATGCATAACCTTAGAATTTTACCTTAGAATGGAATTTATAAAGGGGCGGGTGAAAATGCAACAAAAACACGTGGGATGGTGACGTGGCGGGAGCCGGTCAACAGTAGGACATGTGTTTAATCCTAACCGCCCGATCTCAGGAGGAGATCGACGGCTGTTACTATGTCGGAGGGTGACAGATGGTGGGCCGGGGGTAGCGTTGGCCTCGGTTATCGCCCGAGCATCTTGGGGGCGTGAACACCGTCGAATGGTTGACCATAGATCGGATGGTGTACAACAATATCGCGCCGGATCTATGGACGAACTTTAATGCGCGATGGGGGGCAGTTTCTGAATAGTGCATGGAGCCATGTGTCATGTGATGAATGGAATCACTGCCAAAAAAAACTTACCGCCCTTCCTCCAAAGGCAGTGCGATACAAACCGGCGGTTTTCTGCACAGTGTTTGGCGCGGGGACCACCAGGGCAGATGAGTTATTGACCGTTGATTTGCAGATTAAACGAACAGTGGATATGCGATTGGGGTGGTGAAAGGGGTGGGCGTCAGACGCTGTGGAGCTTGCAACGACCATCCGATCTATATAGATCGACGGCTCACAAAGCTCCCGATATACATTTGCGACAAGCGCCTTCTACCTTGGCACCTGGTCTTGACGCTAGGTCATGTGGGGGAAACGGTTTTGGGACTAGGGTCGAAAGGTGGCTAGGCCTGATATATGTTCAAATTGGGTTTTCAGCCCCTTTTAATGCAATTTAAGGCCAGGGAAAGGTTTCGGTAAAGGGAATAGGGGGTTTTAAACCAAACAGGGGATGTGTGTAGGATTTAAAGGGGATTTTGGGATAATTTAGAGAAACAAGGGGAAGGAAAAGAGAGGGAAACAGAGGTTTAAAAGGGATGAAATATGGGGGAAAAATTCCTTTTTTTCTTTATAACAGAGAGGCTTTTAAACTAGGAACAGCAGTGAGGATTTCTCAAAGGACAAAGGCACAAGAAGGCTTCAAGGATGATGTGTTTCAGAGGAAATGCATTCCTCGAAGGCTCAAAAACAAACTTAGCCACCATTTGGTATATCACAATTTATGGGTGGATAAAACATTATAACAACAAAATTTGTACAAGATCTTGAGGAAAAAGACACTCAAGTTAGGCAAGACAAGCCTCAATAGACCAAGTACATGAAATATAAGGAACAACTGCTATACAATAATACCAGAGGCTAAGAAAGAAAAATTTTAGTGGGTAAAATTCTACTGGAAAAATAAATAATATGGATCTACTGTTATATAGCTCAAAAAGTGTTGGGGAGAGAGATCAATGCTCCCAAACACATTTCCAAGACAACCCAGAAAGGGTTTCCAGAAATACCCAAAATAAAAAATGTCGAAATGCATCCTTAGGGTTGAATAGCAGCTGCAACTGAATAAATGGAAGGAGGTGGCTGAAACAGATATAGAAATTTATGGAACTCCTCCAATTGAAAGGCTAATCCCTACACTGAAGATCTAACCCCCCAACTAAAGCACTAAAACCTCCACTGCAAATGCTCAATAAAATAATGCAGTCTATGAGGTAAACTACGTTGTAGGAAGTGGTAATAGCTTGTCTTGGTGAAAAATGATGAAATAAAGCCCAAGTACCCTCCTTGTTGGCCTCCCAATGGAAAGGCTACCTCTCTACTAAGAAAAAAACACAAAAAGTGGCCCTATAAATCCCCCACTACTCCTGCCCTGCAACACAACACAACTCTGGAAGAAATTGTGTTGTAACTGAAGACTAAAGTTGGCTTGAATGTAAAAATGTGGATAAGTAGCTCAAAAACCTCTCTTGAGTGGGCACTCGAATTTCCCCAAGGATGAGGGTGGGATTCCTGCTCGAGAACACCCTTGTGCTAAACATCACAACAGACTCCGCTAAACAACTGAAGAGTGCAAGAAGTCATATAGACCTAAACATAAACAATAATCAAATCATGCCTTCTGTGGCTACCTTTCTCTTCCTTATATGCATTTTGAGCCTTCTCACCTTGGGGCCCACTCATTAAAGCCACTAATCTCATGGATACTTCCTCTCATTAACACTACGTTGTCTCACATTGATTATCCACTCCCTCCATACCAACATTGTTGATTTGGTCAAACTTGACCCCATCCACATGCTCCATCCTCCATTCACACATGAGGGTGCTTTATCCAACTACTAAGATGATCCTTATTCCCATTAAGGATGATTTTATTCCTACTAAAGAGATTTATGGGTCTCCCATCCCACTTATTCATCTATCTAAATGACAAAAGAAAAAATTAATATTCCAATTAGCTACAAGCTAATTTTGGAATATTGCAAAGGTTTGATCGTGTGTAGAGCAGAACTTTATTGTTGAGTGTGAGGCTTAAGGATTGGCAAGGTTCATTGAGAACTCTTAGCCCAAGTATCATTACACTAAAAGATAGAGTGGAGAGAGAGAGGAGTCGAAAGACTGAGGAAGGCTTGATTCAACCAACGGTTGTAATCTTCGTTCTTATATATTAATGGAACTATATCTGTTTTTTCCATTTGATGTTTCAGTGTCACATTTATTATTTATTTGTCTATGAGGAATGATATAAATGGATAATATTTGCATAGTTTAATGTTGATTATATTCTTGTTTAATTTCTAGTAAGTGATACCACTGTGAAGATTACACATGTGCTTTGTTTTTTGCAGGATCTAGAATTAGAACCGGTGAGGAAGGACTTTAGCCACACTGCTTAGTGCTCTCCAACAGATCTGCTATTTACAAATGGGTAATCCTTCAATATTTCACTTCGTCGATTATGCATTAGTATATATATGTGTGTAACTATACAACTAATCTGACTATCTACTTTGGGCACCGTGAAGCCCCGAGAGGGATTTACATCAGCTACCACCCAAGCATGTTACCCCTAATAATTATTCTTGTGCCCTTACATTATTAATTTTATGTAGGCTCTGATTATATTGGGACCCCTTAGAGTACTATATATAGAAGGTATGTTTTTTTCATTTGAAACATCCAAGAATTGTTAATTTATATAATGTAAAGGTTTCCCCCTCGAAGAGGCTGATTTCTAAGTCATTTCTATCGTTCCTTCTATTTTGTGAGTTGGTTTCATAACACTCCATACCTTCAAGCCATATGGACGAGGAAGAAGAACAACAGGTACCGTCTTTCAAGAAGACATAAAGAAAACGGTAAAAAGAATGGCTTAAAATTTCCATATGATCATGCAGTCCGTGTCATGTCTTGTCAAGGTGTCATCATTTGCCACATCATTTCTAGATTATGTAATTTCAATATATGATAAATGTAATGTAAAGTGGAATTCTAAGAGTCATTTATAGAATGTGAAAATTCACGAAAGAAACAGACATGAGGGTAGTCCAAGTGTCACAAAGGAGCTAAATGGCCACCCCATTTGTTATATATACATCCTAATAGCTCATGAAAAGCACTTTTTAGATTGGCTCCTCCTACTAGGAATTAGAGAGGAAGATAGTTATTTTGGAGGAGAAAGTGGTTTCTCTAACGTTCCACTATTGGGGTTAATGGTATCCATTGTACTGATGTATCTTAGAACTTTTTCTTTATACTTTTTATGTAGAATTATGATCTACAAACAAATAAAATTCCCTAAATGTGGTGTTATGCATTTAGAACAACAGATTAAAGACTTTTCTATCACTTTCTCTAAGAGTCAATAGACACACAGAAAGATAGAATAACCTGCTTGTGATCCAAGTGCTTCCTATTCTCCTTCTGTCCCTTTTTTTGTAGCTTCCAATCCAACTTAGATCACGAGATTGATTCCTGCAAGTATAAACAAAGAACAGAAAAGATATTGCAATATACATATTCCTATTTATCTTAATCATTTAAATCGACTAAACATGAAATATATATATCAGTCAGGAGTCCATTATATGAGAAATAGAAAAATAAACAGATACATATATGGGAAAATAAATAGCAATATTTATTAATGAGTAAAAGGGGGCGATTACAGCCAATGATCAATTTGATGTCACCAGCTCTAGCTTCATCCCATCCTTATTGCAATCAAAATCTCACTAACAACATGTCACTTCTTTCACTCTCTCAATTGAGAATCCAACAATATTTATTTACCAAATTTATTCCTTCCCTAGCACTATAATCTGTGCTCAATTTATAGGGAAACTGATGGTATTTTCTCAATCAATGACTTTCTAACAATAGGAATGACATGTTCCCAAGCTCAAAGGTGTTAGATGGACATATGGATTCGAAGTTTGACACATATGGACTCTTCTAGAAGGCACTGGCCATGTGGAGATTCCGTAACAATGAGAATTTCTCTCCCATTTTACCAACACACTCTTGAATGTCGGGAAGTGCATTGCAGTGCACCCTTGAATGGAGGGAGCTACATATGCAACACAGTTAGTCCCTTGAGAGGAAGCGTTGGTGAGCTCATAAGTGATATAACATATACTTCAAATCTTGGAAATCTTGCAATAAAAGTCATGAATGGTTTGTTCTTGTCTTAGGGCATGTAATAACTAAAATGATAGGGGATGATAGACCCTATTTCATTGGTCTTGGGGATGATATCTAGTTTGACCAGGTCATGGGGGATGATGCCCAAATTGACCTATAACAACTTCCCCCTAAATCACGAAGTCAGAAAAATAACGATATTTTTTGAATGAGATGCTTTATGACATGATGGGCTAGAACTAAAGCGGAGTGGTGACATACACCAATCTTACAATACATTACATCATGATATTTTCATCTTGATCATGAATTGCTGAGGGAGGCATTCCCATTGTCAGCACATAAACTATCTAATAACATGTACATAATGCAAAAAATCGTCTACATTGGAATGTTGCCCAATACTGACATGCCTATAGATATAGGCCCATGTTCGGATGATGATCTGTATGTAAGATCACCTTATAGATGATGTGTACAATAATCCTGAATTCGTAGCCTAGATGGCTGAAACTAGATTTGGGGTCTTCTTATCTCGTTCACTCGATCGTTCAGGTACAAGTCTAGCCATGTGAATATATGATTTGTAGTCGAACATGGTAAGACATCGTTTGATTACCAGCCAATGATGTGAGCTGTAAACAAACGCGAGAGATACATCATTGATGTTAATGGCTCTCAAGGTATTGTAGTACATTTCATAAGGCATGAATAGATGATTTGATGTCGAATGCCAAACAAAATCTTTCGGTCAAAAGTCTGGAAGTGAGGATCTTGTCAATGCTGTAACAAGCCTCATGGTACTGGAAGATGATATTTCTAAGTAAACTTCCTGGATGATGATTTGATGTCGATAGGAAGCCACTTTATCGCAAAATGGGAGCTACTGATTTCAGAGACAAAATGTGACTTGATATAGAAATGTTCAAGGATGACTGTCATAAAAATGAAGGTTTATGAGTATTGCAGAAGGATGAGTATTCATTGGATGACTTCTCTTGAACATATCGCGACAGTAAGATGAGTTGGTAGCATTGACCCAAAACTGAAGTGAAGGTATGATGAACCATAGGTATGAATTAATCGTCAAGAAGATTAACCAACCCAAAAAGTCACGATGATGGAGTGAAGTGTCATGTTCAAGAGCGACCTGCTACCATAAAATTTATGTTCACTTTACCAAATTTTCCCTGATCATTTGTCTACTAGTACCTCTTTATTTTTTAAGAAGCTTGAGGAGGATAACATATGCTTGATCTATAATTCAACCCTTCGGGTGAAAATGTATCGCTATTTAATAATTTAATGAGTCTAGTGATGAATGAAACTCGATTCTTACCATGACCGACAAGACCATCGCTATTTTATGTTTTAACAGGCCTAATGATAGCGACAGCCGAGTCCTTTTCATATTTAGAGAGTTGGAAAAATAGGACAAGAGAAAACTCCATAAGTATTTTTTCATAAATTTGTCGCTCAAATCCAAAAAAGTGTAAAATAATATCTAAGAATGGTTAAATAATCTAAATTCCAGAAAAGGGTTAAACTTATACTGAGTAGATATCAATTCATTTGCTTTTATGAGCTTGAAAAGACAAGTGCTCACCAATATTTTCACATTATCGGAGTCTAAAAAAAGCTAAAAGAAGACTCCATGGGTTCCTTTTTTGTTGTTATCGAAGCTCAAAAAAGAAATAAAAGTGTGCTTCAATTCCTTTTTAGTTTTTATCAGAACTCAAAAAAATTAGGATAAAAGAATGCTTTGTGGTAAAATCATCTTTGAAATAAATGTACATGACTAATCTTCTCATCAGTTGCAAACCTGTTCAGAATAACATCAAATGGATTAAAAATACTTGTTTCATGATAAAATTTGAATAAAACCATAGTCACGGCAATAAATATGATTTTCAAATAATCAAATGACTAATTAAAAGAGTTTTACTATTCATTTTTACCATTTGAAAGTTACCATTTTCATTTTGGAGCTTTGAACCTGTTTTTTCCCCCGAACTTCAGCTGTTGATTACGATCGATTATGTGGATTGTTTTCCTCACCATTTGATCCAGGTTGGTGCCATAAACCTCCTCTTTATTTTAGTAGTATTTTCATTCCATTTCATTGCAATTTTTTAGGGATTTGGGACCCTTATGTTAAATTCATTTTAAAAAGAGGGAAATGCACCCTTGGGCATCAAAAAATGCATTGGAATGCACTTGAAATGAAGCTTAGGTGCATAAGCAATGCATTGTCTATTGACCAAGCCTGCGTTGGGTGCAATTCACATTTTTTTATTCTTGCATTGTACCCAAATTTTTCCTAATTGTTTGCATGAAAAGCATCCAAATGATTCTTATGGCTATGTTTTATGGATTCGTCGGACTAAAATGACAATTACTTGGAGAGAAAGAGAGCATGAAGAACAAAACATGATTGCCCTTAATGATCCGGGTACTGTAAGGGCCCTTGGGGATTGTGGGTTATTTAATTACTTCTATCTATCAGGTATGAGGCAACATATGGAACATTAGAGTTCCTTGTTCATGCATGGGATCCAGAAATTGAGGCATTTCACATTGGGAACAAAGTGGTCCCAATTTTAGTGGAGGACATTTATTTTCTGACAGGCTTGTCGAGGAGAGGCCTACCCATTTCTCTCTCAGGGTCTGCTCTTGGAGGAGAGATGGTGAGAGACTATATTTTGCAGTATTTCTATCCAGCGGTAGAGCCTAGCAAGGATGGGAAAATAAACATCCGTGACGTCCATGATTTTCCATTGAGAACCATCTTATTCATGATCGCAAAGCTTGTTGGTTTCGCTACACTACATGTAACGAACAAATCTTATATGCAGTGTGTGCTTGAGTGCATGGAACCAACTGTTTTCAACTGGGCTGAAGTTGTACTCTCTAAAATGAAAGAACAACTGAGTAAAGCAAAGGGAGGAAGGAAGAAAATTTTCAACTATGGTTCGATCCTCATTTCTTTTTCCTTAGAGCAAATTCCACTGATGCAGCCTCATCTTGTGACGTTGGGTGTATATAACCCTAGACATCCAAGGATGTAGAGATGGGTAGAAATGATGGCTAGACATGAAGGCCAATCATATATCGTTTTCTCAACTACATTATTTTCCTGGTTTAGGCGACAGATGATCGCCATCGATGAATATGCATATGCAAGCATCGATTTCTGTGGAGATCCAGACTTAGCTTTACCAAAAGGCACTCAGTGGGGTGCAATTGGTAAGAATGTTTTGACCATGTTTTTTTTATTTTTCTAAGGTTTATACATTTTTTTGTATTTTGATGTTTTCCCAAGTTTAAACTAAAGTTTTAATGTAATTCAGATGTGGGTTGAGTTCAACCAGTGGGAGAGCCAGAGCATGGAGCAGATGAGCCAGCAGAGAGGGCTATTGGGAGAGTATTCCTTCAGGATTTAGATATGGAAAAGACTCTTGTTGAGCTTCCACATCACATAGAGGTGTTGACCTTTGGGATTCCAGATTTCCAGATTGAATATTTACCCATGCGACTATAGTGCCACACTATTGGCGTTCCTATCCGCTGGATGCAATTACTGCGTAGGATAGCTATCTCAATATCATGTTATCATGAGCATCACTAGTTTACTTTTGACATGTCGCATACATTTTGAGGTCAGATGACCAATGTGTCTTGGGCACAAATTTTGTAAAAACCTATAACTATCTATCTATTTGATTTCAGTGTTTTCCTATGTTTATTGTGCAATCTTATTCAATTATGTAAATGTATCTTTACATGTGTTGAAAATGTCTGTTTATAACATAATTCGCTAAAGAATCAGTCAATGTGTTCAAGTTTCTGGAAATGTGGATATATAGAATGAAATCAAAATGTCTTTCCAAAAGTCGAACTCTTAGGAACATATGATGCAGTGTTGGATTTCTAACAGTATAAACACTAGTAAGTTGTAATACCAAAAGTTGTGAGTCTAACCTTATTATGATGTGGTTAATACCAAATAAACTGGCATCAGAGAGAAGTTTGATCAACGTGCTATACTCAGCGATATTGTTTGTCGATCGACTGATACAAATCCATTGAAAACTCACTAAATCATCGTTCGGAGCGAAAATGGCCCATGTTGCAGAGGATAGATTCTGTGTACTATGACTAGCACCATCAGCATACCCAACAAATGGTTCCAAAAATTCAGACATCTACGATGAAATGTAAAGTAGATTACTAACATCAAGAAAAATCTAAAAAAAATCTAAGGCAGTAAATGAAAATCAACAACATATATATACAATATACTACAAAAAATTACTACTCTCATGATTAAGCAAAGTAAGGTTTCAGATATAACCCATTTTGGGGTTGCGCCAACAGAATTCCAACGAATCTACCAACTCGTAGGAACCCTTAGCAAGAACTCTTTTGACAATATAGGGGCCATGCCATAAAATCTAAAATTTCTTTGTACCTATTACATCAGCTTTCTGATCATAAAGAAGGACCAAGTCGCCCTCTGAGAAAATGCGAGGTTGGACATGCTTGTCGTATAACTCCTTTATACGTCTCTTATGCGCTTCGTTGGCCAATTGGGCTTCACGACGCATTTCATCAAGACAGATGAGGTTAAAAGGACGCGCTTCTTCAACAGAGGTGCCAAGTAAAAAGTTTATTGCGAGTTTTAACGATGGTATTTCACATTGGATTAGAAAGATAGCTTCCAGACCATACACCAATTGGAAGGGGGTAAATCTGGTTGCATTTCTTAATGAGGTTTGGTATGCCCACAAGGCCAATTACAAGATCAAATTCCAATTCTGTTTATGGACTCTTATCATTCGTTGAAGCATTCATTTAAGAATATTTTTAATAGTCTCAGCTTGTCCATTTGATTGCGGATAATAATGAGTAGAACTATCATGTGATAGTCCCAATTTGGTAGTCAACTCATTCATCATATGATTGTGAAAATGTGAACCATGATCTATAACTATAACCTGTGGGACCCCAAACCATCAAATGACATGATTAAATAAAAACAATGCAGTTGTTTGTCTTGTGTTGTTGAATGTAGGCATTACTTTGGCCCACTTGGTAAAGTAGTCTATTGCGACAATAATATAACCATGCCCCCAAATGAATGAGGGTTACAGGTCATAAATTCAATGCCACATTTTGAAAATGGTCCCACAAAGACAACAGGATTCATTGGCACTGGCGGTTTGCATATTTTACGATCAAATATCTGGCACGCATGAAAAATTCTGACTACGAGGATGTAGTCGTGAAATATGGTAGGCAAAAAGTAACCGGCACGGAGTATCTTCTGCGTGGTAGTGTATCCAGACAAATTTCCACCACAAGCCCCAGCATGACAATCATTTAAAACCTTTTCGACCTCCTCATGAGTGAGCCACCTTCTTAAAATTGTATCGACACCACGACGATAAAGTGTATAATTAATGATCAGATAATCTTTGGCTTGGTATCAAATACGTCTCTGGTTAGAGCGAGAGGTATCAAGTCGAAAATTCTGGGTCTAGAGATAAATGATAAAATCCCCATACCAAGGATTAGATGACCCAATCAAAAACAGAGACTCGTGAGGAATAGATGGTTTCGACGTAATAACAATACTATCATAGGGAAGGTCACAGAGAAGCTCAGCCAAAACTAAAGACTTCTTTGACTTAGATTTGATGAATTCCAAATCAAATTCTTGCAAAATGACAATCCATTTTGAATACTTGCCCTCGAGAAATTGAAGTGATAAAATGTAAGTCATGGGTTTGCAATATGAAATGAAAATGTTCTTCCAGAACAGGATATAGTTGTGAAATCTTTGGATAGCTTGAATAGCCACCAATGCAAGATTTTCTATGTACGAATAATTTATTTCCGTATCATTGAGATTATGAGTCAAATAATAGATTGGATGTTCTATCCAATTTTCTACTTGGACCAATACCATATCAATGGTCGTATCATTCACGATGATATATAAGAAATAATCACTCTGGTAATTGGGGGGATACATTAATGACACCCGCACAAGAGTATCCTTGACAACATCAAAATAAGGTTGCAGAACTTGGTCCCAATGGAAGGGAATCCCCTTTTTGAAGAGCCGATAAAATCTGTTAGCCATTTCAGTGTAGCTTGGTATGAACCTCCTTAGGAAGTTAGCCTTTCCCTAAATTTTCTATAACTGAAGAAAATTTGATGGCGTAGGAAAAGAAAGAATGGATTGGGCCTTTAGTGGGTCTATTTGAATTCCTTCTTTTGAGACGATGAATCCTAGAAAACAACAAGAACCAACACAAAACACAAATTTATGTGGATTGAGGCGTATTTTGTAGTGTTGGCAGCGTAAAAAGACAACTCTCAGATGCATCAAGTGATCAGTCTGGCTTCATGAATGCGCAGGTAAATTGTCTAGATAAGGTTGAACAATGTGTTTGATGTCAGTGAAAGCATAATCTATTGCTCTCTGAAAATTTTCCCCAATGTTCTTTAAACCAAACGATAGTTTCTGATAAGTGAATGTACCCCAAGGATAGATGAATGTTTTCTTATATTGGTCCTCTGGGCGGATATTGATTTGATTGTGGCCATAAAATCCATCCATGAACAAAAATATTTCACATCTAGCATAATTTTCAATAATATGGTCGATAAAGGGAGTAGGATAGTTGTATTTGGACAAGCAAGATTGATATCCCGATAATTGACACGCACTCTGATGGTTCCTTGTTTTTTCATAACAAGACCGATGTCGGAAACCCACTCAGTTAGTAGAACAGGGTAAATGAAACCACCACGCAAAATTTTTTCAACTTCTACTTTAATGGTAGCGGCCTTCTTTAGATGAATAGGACGAAGGCGTTGACGTACCGGCTTGACATCAGGGTACATATTAATAGTATGTTCAACGATACTAGTATCTATGCTTGGAATTTACTCGTAATACCAAGAAAATACATCATGAAATTAATGAAAGAGAGAGTGATATGTTTCGATTTCTAATGGAGAACAAGACACACTGACATGAATGTTTTCTACAACATCGTGTTTGGTCTAAATATCGATAGAAATGGTTTCTTCAATATTTGATAAATTTCACTCGGAATTGATTGCATTAATAGGAAAATGATTCAAATAGAAAGTTTTGATCGATGGGTGACATAGTTCACTAAGATTATATTCTTCATAATTAGGAAGATGGGAATGATGATGATGATATTCCCATGGTTCTCCTTCTCACATCATGGTTTCCATAATATTCTCATCTGTCAAGAAATTTGAGGAAAAAGGATCAAATGGAGTACCAATATCTAATTAACGATCAACGACAATGATTTAGGATTTTCCGCCCAAGCCAGATATATTGATTTCTATGCCAGCTCAATTGGGTTGGGTGGCAGAAACTCATCCAACGTAACAACTTCAGAATCACCCATAGTTTTCCTTAAGCCAGATGAAGTGGAAGAGATCAAGTAGCAGGTCTCTATGTTTGCAATTTCTGCCAACATCACAGGTGGCGATAATGCAAATTTTCCCATGAGAGTGGAATCCTTTAAGAGTCCTACACCAATGTTATGAAGTGTGAGTTGGAGTGCATGAAATAACTGAACACTTCCAGTTACCTGGGAACTAGAGGCAAAGAATGATAGTTGATTAATGACTGTGATGACACCTTTATGTGAAAAGGCGATCATTCTAAAATATGTAGAGACAATCTCAGTCATAGCATATACCCATGGACTTCCGAGTAAAATATTGTAGTCAAGGGGTATGTCAACAACCTCAACTTCAACATTCACTATTTTTCCCCCTAGTTCAACATACAGGTTATTGATAATACCGCAAGGCTTATATGTACATCCATCGAAAGCTTTCAACGTCATTGGCGATTGATATAGGCGTGGTGATCCAAGTGAATTCCAAAAGTTTAGAGACATAATGCACGTAGATTCTCCCTCATCAATAATAGTAAGATGAACAAGGTTATTGAGAACATTTACTTGGATGGATAATTCCAATTCTACTAGTAATTGTGGCACATTGCCCATATGATTAAAGACTATGAGATTAGAATCAATTGGATCAATTCCACCAATTTCCGACAACAAAGCCTATTTTTGGGAGGGAAAATTTTGTAGCACCTCAATCATTGACATAGTTGAAGGAGATTGAGCCAAATATTCAACTATATTATAATTTTGAACAACTCTGGCTCGAGGATTAAATGTTGATTTATGAATGACTCCCTTCGGTGTCTTGATTGTCAATTCAGGAATAGTAGGTGGCAGTATCGATTCTATAGATGGATTCGTGGTCGAGGTAGTAGGTTGATGGATTTGTGATGGCATCAACTAATGTTTTGATGGCTTTGTGATGGAAAAATTAGTTGATGGCTTTGTGACAGACATCATAAGCACTAGTGAACTAGAATCTGGATTCATAGCAACCAAATTTATGTCTGGATTCGGAAATGGGTCTATCAACACAGTTGACGCATGCGATGTCTTACCCAATTTTGAGACTTCAGCATGGTGAGGACAATCCCAAACAAAGTGCTCCTCATTAAAAATTATGCAAAGGTAATGAGGTTTCCGATTTCCATACAATTGATCAGATGATCTTTCCTGCGGGGTAGAAGTTTGCTTTTTCTTTGATTTCCCTTTTTTTCTTAATTTCGGGATTCTTGTCACTTTTTCACTTGTCAGATGACATGGCATGGATTTTGGAAGAAGGCGCAAGATCAGATGCAGTAGATTGATGTGTACTTACAATACTGATCATACCATATCTGGCATGAGAGTGCTTTGATGGAGGAACAATAAAATTAGATCTCGACGCATTGGGAATTTTCTCGTAGAGCATTCCATATTGAGTTTAAATCAAGTCTAAATATTGGGCACGAGCAATGAACTTCTCTTTAGTGATGACGCCACCCTTAGCCACATTCTTAGTTATAGATGGTAACAGTGACTTAATGAACCACTCAGCAAGGAACTGATCAGGAACAAATGTCTTAACCATTATACAACGACGACGCCACTCATGAATATGATCAGAAATATGAGTAGCATTAGTCTGTTTAAAATTGGTTAATATTTCGGTTCTAGTTTCATATCATATGGGTAACTGGAATTGGGTCAAAAATATAGTAGCAGGGCAGTGAAATTATCAAAAGAAGCTCTTGGTAACTCAATGTACTATTGCGGTCGAACCAGTGAGCGTACACTGGAAAAGACGTAGTCGAACAGAGTCATCATTTAGGGAGTTAGATGAACACCACAAATGATAAGTAATAACATGATTCGATGGGTCTTCCCTAGGGTTTCCATTGAAATTAGGAATATCTGAGGGTAATTTATGAGGTATCACCAGCCACCAAGGAGCATAGTTGATTGGATCATTGGTGAGCCAGTTCAAATCCGGTAATTCTAAAGTTGCAACAAAGGGAAACTATCAATTGGGGTCGGGTTGAGCATAGCCAGGGTATGATAAAATTGCTTGGGCAATAGGCCTTTGAGCACCATCATAAGGAATCTGTTGCTGGTAACCTAGATAGCGGTTGTTTTGATAAGCAAACGCTTGAGGATTATGTTTACCAAAACCTGGATACACTACTTGTTTAAATGAACGTTGTGGCATTTGCGCGTGTGGCTGCCAAGGGGTCTGTCCACCAATGTTATAACCCAAATTAGGATAGCTTGGATTCATTTGAGGATAGGTATAATGAGGTTGCATCTGTGACATCCCATAATATGGTATTCTAGCTTGTGAATAAATGATTCTGGATACAAGTGGTTGTTGTAAACCAACTGAAGGAGTTGGAGTCTGAAGGCTCGATACTTTATGGTATTGAGTTGAAGGACTCGACTAAGACGGTTGAGGTACAACAGTTTGAGTTTTTAATAGGGGTAAAGATGTATTAACAAGTGGAATTTATGTGGGTGAAACAGGTTGAACCGGTTGATACGAGTGTACAACCGTTTATGGTTGGATAGGCAGAGTGGGCTGCCATTGACAAACATTCATTTGACATTAGGATGACAAAATAATGACGGGTTATTGTCGCAGTGGGTGACCATAGGTTTCCTCCTAGCATGAGGATTATAATAAGATGGAAAATATTTTTCTCCAAATGTAGGGAGTCTAGTTGAAATTTCACTGGATGGAATATACCTAGATGGACCAGCTTGATATTTCCCTGATGATGTGTATAAAGGATAAAGTTGTTCAGTACTCACTATATATTTACCAATTAGAATACCAGACAATGACATTGGTGAATTCCATGGGTTTGAGGATACACCAGAGAAGGTTCCAGATAAATATTGGTAACTAGGTGGGAAAAAAGGGACACCATATAAATGTGACTCTAGTGAAGTCGTGAACATTGACAAGCTAGCGAGAGCAGGTGTTGTCACAATTGGAACAGATGGTCCAGCCAAAGATGTTGGATTTGGCATGGTTTTTCGACAAAATGCATACCCTATTGGATCGACGAGAACTCTAATAGACACAGGATCAAAAAAATCAGAGGCAGGTGATTGAGGAAAATACTCATACAGGTAAATCTCCGCCCCAAAATGAGTTGGAGTTAAACGTGTTTCGTCTTGTGGTATTTCCTCAATTGAAATTAAACCAGGTGGAAGAATTTCACCATCATGCCCAAAGTATATTTCAGGAGGTTGACTGCATGATATGGGAGACTCAATGGCTAAAATTGATTGTGGGGAAAATGATACAGGAACAACTTCCGATCATTCAACTTTGGGATGCAGAAGTGTTGGGAAAAAATAGACAGGATCTGGATCACCTTCCAGTTGAACAACGTCGGGTTCAGGAGGTATGGTCTCACTGATTGGATGGATCATGACCACGGGTATCTGTGAGGACTCCGTCTCAACAACATTATATGAACTAGGATTTGTAGAAACAACTTGTGCCAACTCTTGTATATGTGAGGATGATGTCACACCATAGGTATTGATAGTACTAGTCTCAGTAGAGTGATGTCGACTTCACCAACCAGAAGTGACTTCCGATCGTAAACGTGGTTTCAGTGTTATTCTATGAAAACGATGGGGAAAGGGATTTTCTTCTTCCGTGATTACTGATCTATTTTATGACTTAAAAAAAATAAAAAAAATAAAAGGCTAATTCTAGGATAAAGGTTTACCAATAAAATGTGAATTGCAGAATAAATGTTGGTGAACCAAGAAGTACGGGCAGGAAATCTCCCTGAATGTTGTGTTTGGTGTATCACAATTTACAAGGCGGATGACTTGGTTCACTATGTATCAATAGAAACATAAATTTTTCCTCCCAAATATACCTGAAGGTATTTGGAGGCCCAAGTTCGTGTTAGCATTGTCTAATGAGAATCTGCACAATGAGAGAACCCCTTTATACTTTTCGTACTAGAACACCTCCCAATATACCCGAAGGTACGTGGACGAGCTCCGATATACATACGTATGTGGAGTTAGGTATCACGCTCAGAATGTATCACAGACAATTAATGACAGCTGCTATGTTTTACGACACTAGAACACGTCTCTAGCCTAGACCTTCTAAATGTTATCGTTATGGTTCCAATGCTTTTTTAGGTAAATTGATGTAAATTTTAAGTTGAACTTGTTTATCATTTTTCCTTTCAAGGTTCATCATGATGATCTTATGAAAATTCCTAAAAATTCAAACTAAAATGATAAGAAAATTATTCAATTTTAGTTTTTTCATTGAAAATCCTAGCTACTAAAGAGAAAAAGCAATTAGTTTTGAGAGCAAAAAAAAATAGCACAAACTAATATGCATCTCTCCTAACTTGTTCCTATGCAAACACAAAATTCATTATATGAAAACACAGGTTTTTCTTTTCAAAATCCTTAATTTGAACGCAAAAGGGAAACTATATGCATCAAATCAACAAAAAACAAATGCTTTCTTCTTTGAGAAATGATGAATTTAACAACAATTTCTCTTTTAGGAAAAAAGAGAATGGAACTACAATTTTTCCTACAAGAAACGAATAATTTAACGACAATTTCCTTTACGAAAACAAATGGATCTAAGGCATAAATAAAGTACTTTGAATTTTCTTTTTAAATTATAAATAAAAACACTTAAAGATACATTTAACAAACTTACTTTTCAAAGGGGGAAGAATCAAGAAAAATCATTGATCTCTAAGAGGTATCAAACAATTGAAAACACAACAAACAAATGGCTGAAAATGATGGAAATCAAAAATTCAAATGGAATTTGGTTGGCTAAGGGAGCAACGCATTCTCTAAAGGGAGACAATGTGTTGCAATGCACCCCTGAGTGCGAGACAGTGAAATGTAGTGCACTGTGTCTTGACCAATAGTGCATTGGGCACAGTAGAGATTGAAAATTCAAGCTACATAACACACTTCTAAAGAAATTATTTGATTCAAAAGTCTAATAACTGAAAGTAGATGCTACTGGGTGGATAAGTAGAGAAAAAAACACCAGGAATGAAAGGAAACTCCCTAGTGGAGTCGCCAATTTGTTATGCAGAATTATGATCTACGAATAAATCAAATTCCCTAAATATGGTGCTATGCATTTAGAACAATAGATTAAAGACTTTTCTATCACTTTCTCTAAGAGTAAATAGACACACATAAATATATAAGAACCTACTTTTGATCCAAGCACTTCCTATTCTCCTTCTGTCGCCTTTGCTGTAGCTTCTAATCCAACTTAGATCGCTAGATTTATTCCTGCAAGTATAAAAAAATAACAACAAATATATTGCAATATACAGATGCCTATTTATCTTAATTAGTTAAATCGAATAAACATGAAACATATATATCATTTAGGAGTCTGTTACATGAGAAATAGAAACATAAACATATACATATATGGGAAAATGAACATCAATATTTATTAATGAGTAGAAGGGGGAGCTTACAACCAATGATCGATTTGATGTCACCATCTCCAGCTTCATCCCATCCTCATCACAATCAACATCTCACCAACAGCATGTCACTTCTTTCATTCTCTCAATTGAGAATCCAACAACATTTCTTTACCATATTTCTTCCTTCCCTAGCACTAGGATCTATGCTCAATTTATAGGGAAACTAATGGTAGTTTCTCAATCAATAACATTCTAATAATAGGAAAGACATGTTCCCAAGCTCATATGTGTTAGATAGACACATGGATTCAAAGTTTGATACATATGGACTCTTCTAGATGGCACTGGCCATGTGGAGATTCCAGAACAATGAGAACTTCGCTCCCATTTGACCAATACACTCTTGAATGTTGAGAAGTGCATTATAGTGCACCCTTCAATGGAGGGAGCTACATATGCAATGCAGTTAGTCCCTTGAGAGGAAGCGTTGGTGAGCTCATAAGTGATATAACATATACTTCAAATCTTGGAAATCTTGCAATATAAGTCATGAATGGTTTGTTCTTGTCTTATGGCATGTAGCAACTGAAATGATAGGGGATGATAGACCCTATTTCTTTGGTCCTCTGGATGGTGTCTAGTTTAACCAGGTCATGGGGGATGATGCCCAAATTGACCTATAAAAATACTTGAAGTTCACTGAGCCAACACACTTTCATGTTTATGTAGTAAAAATTCTAAGACTACTCGTTTAATGTTTATGATGTATGTTGTTTTCATATTTACTATGGAAATTGAATTATTTTAGTGGCTTTTGTACTTATATTGTGTAGAAATTTAATACAAAATACATGTATTGCCTGGATACTCCTGATCTAACAATATGCCACTGTTAAATACAGAATCTCTTCTACTAATATTTTCATAAATTTAAAACACAATCGCCAATCACAATATCATGAAGAAAGATCAATCGCACATAACACAGATAATTTACCTGGGGAAAGCTTATAACTTAAAATGCCACTATATTATATTATGTATTATATCATGGATCATGAATAAATTACATACAAAGATCTAATCCAAGACCTCTCAGTACATGAGCTAATTGTATCACAATGTGTTGAGTCTCAAAAGTGTCTTCCATATTCATACATATTTCCATTATGTCATAACCATTTAGCTCTTATTTCATAGCCATTTGACTTAAAACCCTACATCAAGTAACCATTTTCATAAATATATGGGTTAGGATCCTTGTTTTACAAAGTTATTTATTTTATGTATTTTAAGTGAATTTATGATTAGAAACTAGAAAATTAACATAGTTTCATATATCTATATATGTGTTATGAGTTTTGTGACGTGTAGGTCAAAAGGAGACTTCTAGAAGACCCTTATGTGGCACTCTAAAGCCAAATTCGAATTTGGTTGGAGAAGATTATGGGATTAAGAGGATATGTGTCTCACTTCCTTGTTGTATTGAAACTCTAAGAGTATATGTGTCTCATTCCTCAAGTTGTGTTGAAACTCTAGAAAGACATGTGTCTTATCATTTCCTATTTTGATTGTAACTCTAGAGATGGAGGGAGAGATTCATGGACTCCCATTAATGATATGACTCCTCATATTTTGTATAAATAGGAGAAGCTTTCTCCTATCATAGGTAATGAGGAAGTAATAAAAAAGTAGTAGAGAAGTCTTTTGTAATAAAGTTCAAGATGGAATGGGATGTAGATTTGTGAGTTCTTTTTAATAGAGAAATTCAGTTCTTTGATGTTGTTTTGATTACAAATTTAAGGAGCTGAAGGACTTCACCAAATTGGTAGCAGAGGGCCCCTGCTATCCAAGGAGGCTTTTACATGTTTTCTAGATAAGTTGCTTTCAATTCTGTTTTGTCATATTTCCTTACTTAGATTGCTTTCTGAAATCATAGCTTTTAGCATAATTTTTCATGGCAGCCCGGACATTTGCACATCTTTTTATGACTAATGACATGGAATCAATATTGTCCTTCTGCTGATTTCTTTTTCTTAGTTTTTGTTTAATTCCAGCACTATTTGTTTATTTCAGTCTTGCACATTTACTTTAGTAGTTAGATTTAGATATATTAAATTGCTCATGTCATTTTCAGTTACCTCCGAAAGCCACAGCTGGACTGATGGTGAAGGATTGAAGTATGAGTGTGTAGTTTGATATTAGTTTACTTTCTGCAAGTTAGATATATTAAATTCTTCATGTCATTTTCAGTTACCTTCGAAAGCCACAGATGGACTGATGGTGAGGGATTGAAGTATGAGTGTGTAGTTTGATATTAGTTTACTTTCTGCAAGTTAGATATATTAAATTGCTCATGTCATTTTCAGTTACCTCCGAAAGCCACAGTTGGACTGATGGTGAGGGATTGAAGCATGAGTGTGTAGTTTGATATTAGTTTCTTTTTCTGCAAATTAGATATCAGATTGCTCAAGTTGTTTATGGTTACCTCCGAAAGCCATAGCTGGACTAATGGCGAGGGATCATAATATAAGTTGATGTAATTTGATTTAGATTTACTTTGTTGCAATTCTTGGATTTCTTTAAGCATAGTTTCTTTTGTGTTTAGACAGCAGCAAGGATAATTTGGTTTTCATGCTCAATAGTTCACTGTTTGATTTATTAGGCTAGCAACACATTTTCATTTCCTTTCAAGTTTTGTCATTGTATGTTTCAAATTCCTTTTTAAGTTTGAAGTTTGGTAAATCATTATAAAGGACATCATCGCCTTGAATATTCATAACCATACTTCTATTTTAGAATTTCCATCTCACATTAGGAAACCAACCAAGATCAATAAAAATCCAAAAACGACAAAAAGTAAGAGATAGGTTATCTTGCACATATAGTGCGCCACACTTCGTCAGCTTACGAATCCCTGGTTGATAATTTATGTTATCAATTTAGGACACACTAAATTGACCAAACACATTGTCATAAAAAAATTGGCAAGTTCCTTAGCCAATTTACTGTCTCCAGACAGCCTGCCTCCACTGCATAATCCCAGCTGATAGTAATCCCTGAATGAGTGAAATCATTCTTGCCTTTACTACGCAATCCTCATGGGCACATCCAATGTGCGTGGGGATGCATGTGTGTAATTGGATAATCTCACAACTGATAGTTTACTTCCCTTTCACCTAGAACTCAACTGGGTCTCCACTGGATCTGACATGCATGCAGTTAATAGTAGTAAATCTTTAGTTGCATGTGAGACCATTGATTGTGAATTAATTAATAATTAATTCACTTGATCTCTCACTAGTGTATCTTCAGTTACAACTAGCACAACTGAGTTTAACTCACTTAATTGAGATAAACTACTTTAAAACTTGCATAACTGCACTTCCAACTCTATTACAACTTTGAATCACTCAGTTACAACTAATTCCACTTGCATGTCTCACCAACCAACCTCTTAACTCAAAAATTATTTAGCTAACTGATTTCCCACTTCAGTTAACTATTTCCAAGTTATAATTGAGAATATATTATTGTTTAGTTTCCAACTAATATTAAGGGATAATAATAGTCTTCATGCATCTATAAATAGACATACAATCTATAAATAGAACTTGCACATACATCTATAAATAGAATTTTCTCATGCATCTATAAATAAACATCAACCTAAAATTAACTTGAGGCTCCATCATAGTGTAGGTGCTTAATTTTCACTAGGATATTCTTTTTGAATCTCAACACTCTCTCTCAACAAGAAAGGGATTATCCTTCACCCCGATCCTATCTCTATGGTATTCGAATTTTCTCCTGGTGAGTGCCTTCTTTAGAATATCTACATCCTGATCTTCTGTAGGAATGTAATAAAGTAACATCATCCTCCTCTACACACAATATCTGAGATGATGGTACCAGATATCTATATGCTTATATCTATCATGAAACCCAGGATTAATTGATAGTTTAATGCAACTCTGATTATCACAATGAATCATTATCGAATATTAATGAGAACCAAACAAACCAACCAAGATCTTTCTCATCCAGATAGCCTCACATGTAGCTTGACTCGCTGCCATGTATTCTTCTTTATCTGAACTGAGTTCCATGGATTTCTGCTTCCTGTTGTACCAAGAAATAGTTGTAGACCCGATACTAAAGATCCCCCCTGATGTGCTCTTTATGTCCATTGGAATTCCATCCCAATCTGCATCCATGAAGCCATGCAACTTCACTCCATCCATCTATCTGTACCATAAACCATACTCTGATGCTCCCCTCATGTATCTCAGGACATGCTTACCTGCCTTCCTTAAGAGCTTGGTAGGCTTAACCATAGCTTGACTCAGTTATTTAACCACATAGAAAATGTTCGTTCTCGTGTTCACTAGATACATTAGCAAACCCACTAACTTTATATATACAGTAGCATCCACTACCTCTCTATAAGTAGCATCCTCTTTCCTCCAGTTTCCCGGAAGAGGAGTATCCATGGGTTTGCAGCCCTCCATGTGAAACTTACCAAATATCTCCCTTGCATACTTTCCTTGAGACACAAAAATTTCACCATCTCGCTGCCATATTTCCTATCCAAGGAAATAATGAAGGAGGCCCATATCCTTCATCTCGAATTCCTTTACAAGATCCTCCTTGCATGAGTGTATCATTTTCTCCTCAATAGTTGTAATATCCCAGAAGGGAGAATGAAGTAATACTGAAACACAATATAAGAAATACAACTAAGTAAACATTAAATCTATACAAAACATCAGAATATACAGATAATATGAGCCTTTTTATTATATGGAGAGGATTTAGTTACACAATGTACAAAATATGAGGGAATCTAGCCAAAGAGATGGCCTAGAATCACCTTGCAAACATACTACAACTAGCATTGCGTAACTACTGAGCTTACAGGAAGCAATACTATGTTGTCCCTTTTGCTGATGATGTACATGAATTTCTTACAAGATGAAAAGTAGATCTATGGAGCTCAAGAGCTCTGATGATGCCAAGATTCAAGGTCTGGACAATTTGATGGGAACCCAAGATAACCCAGAAAGGATTTTCCAGATCTACAACTTTAGAAAATCACCCTCCTAGGGTTTGATCCTTTGACTATTGGGTTATATATATTTGAAGCTAGATCTGATCCAAATATGGTTTCAATATTTTCTACAAATAGATCTAATCTTTTAGGGCTAATCCCTCCTTCAAATCTACAAGGTAGGAGCTTCAGATCTTGTCTCCTCTTCTTCCTCCTTCAAGTTACAACAACTGAATATGCAGTTGCTGCTGAAAATACGTTGTATAAGAGGGAGAGGCTCTATTCCTAATGAAATATATTTCAATTAACTCCAGGCTGATGGAATTTTTGATGGCAAGGTGAGGGGATGATCCCTCATAGGATTACTAGCTGAAATACTAGTAACTTCCTTCCTCCTTTGGATCCGCAATGATGGACTGTGTAATCCTTGATGGGACTGATGCTTATAGGAGGTCAATAATGTTTGGCCTATGCCAGATCTGAAATGAATCCCTGGGAATGTTGATCTTCAAGCCCAAGGTGATAGTAATAATCCTACATCGGTTCTCCAGCTGAAATACTGAACACAACCTCCACCTCCCAACTGATCTTCAAAAATTGCATAATTCCTAAAGCTAGGTGTCCTGTAGAGAATGGAATATGTGTGGCACCAATTCCTGATGATGAATGAATTACAACCCTCTTCCAAGAGCTATTCAATGAAAGAGGTGGGATTCCCAACCTGGAACACCCAGTGTTAAACAACACTTGCAATATTAGCTAAACAACCAAAGAAAGCATGGAATGTCAAATGACAATTCCAGATCTAAACAGACCTTCAAATGAATAATCAAAAGCATTCCTCCAATGTTTTCTTCATCTCCTTTATATATTTTATGAGCCTTCCCATGCCTTGGCCCACCTCTAAACTGCGTTGTTCATGTGGACATAATCCTCCATGTTTGACTGTGCTATCTCTCCAAGTCCTCCATCATGTCTAAATGCAATGTGCACCCTATCCATCATATGTGCATTAATTTCACTACTACCTCCATCACTTAATCACGAATACTCTATGATCTTACATTAAATTCCTTCCATGATCTCAGTTGACTACTTCAACCTCCATGATCTATCTCATTGATGAGACATGATCTCCACTCCATTCACATTAGTAGTTGCTCCACTACCCCATTATGTATATATATGCTTAATTGATCCACATTCACACACATAAAAAGTGGATCTTTATTCATCTTGAGGATTATGGGTCCCTCCACCCTTTTATTTACTTAATTCATTGTAATATTCCAAAAATTTAGCCTTAATCTAAATGGAATATTATAGTTTGTTTATCACTAGGTAGGTGAATAAATGTGTGGGAAGGCCCATAATTCTCCTAAGAAAAAATGAAAACACTTCAAGTGTGAAAGGCGACCTTTTCAGTAGCTAAATAAAGCTCCTCCAAGTGTGAACAAGGGCTACATGATGTTGATACAGTCAACTTTGACCAAGTCAACAGTGCTGTCATGGAGGAGTGGAGGTTAATTGAGGAATAACACAGTTTTGGAGGGAGATGGATTTCTTGAAGGAAAGGACCTAATTGAGTGGGGACAAGGACAAGCAAACTCATATTATATTTAAGGAAGAGGATGGGAGCTATTTGAGATCATGTTTTAGATTATTATTTTGATATTGGTCTGCTTAGACTTTTCTCCCTCTTGCTGTTTAGCAGGGTAGATGTGCTACTTAGCATCGGGTGTTCCCGAGCAGGAATCCCACCTCTGCCCTTGACAGGCCTCTTGGGAGAGTATTGAACTATATTTCTCCACATCCAGGCTTGAGGCCAAGCATTATTCTTCAACTACAACTTTATTTCTGCAGAGAATAGTGTTGTGTTGCAAGGTGTTGCAGTGGAGGGTTGATAACACCACTTTCGGGTTTGTTTCTCAGTAGAGGGAGCTTTCCTTCTCTTGAGAGATCAGCTAGGAGGGTTTCTGGGCTCATTCACATCTTTTCACTTGGCCAAATTATTCCTCATCTCCAACAGCACAGTCCCTTGTAGAAACTACGTCATTTTTCATAGAGTTGCAGCAGCAAGGTTTAAGCCCTTGGTCTTGAGTTAGTTTCTTAGGGAAAGGGCCAACTCTTCTCCCGGAAAGCTAGAAGAAGGGATTATCATCCATCTATTGTATTATTCATCCATATGTATGTAATTTTGTAGTAAGACTGTGTTATTTCAGAGTTGAATTTTCAGATCTGCTCTTTTGTACTTAAGCTTTCAAGAAACCTTTGTCGGGTTATATCTACAATGTATTAAGGAGGTCAGATCTCTTTTTTCATAGCATATTGTTCAATAAAACTCCAGATCTATGATTTTCTATCATAATTTTGCAAAAATCCTCATAGAATAACACTATAATGTGCTTCAGAAATTCTGCATAGCCTAAGTCATGGTGTTTGGGTGTTTTAAAGCCATTTTGAGGCCGGGAGATCTGTTTAACTTAGTAAAAGGGATTTGTTTTTTATCCTGTTTTTCATATGAGGGCCATAATATATATATTCTAAGGAATCTAAGTGTTATTTCCCCTTGCTACAACGTAATTTTTTGGGAATAACATTTTTATGGTCCATATTGCTGCATTTCCCCACTTTGGAATGATGTAATGGAACATAATTATGTTGTTGTAATCATAATATGATGGCTATGTGTTCTATACAAATTTTATGAGATAATTTGTCACTGCCACTCTAGTTTTGTGTTCATATATCGCTGCATCCCCATTATGGGATATTATAGTGGTATCGGAGCATAATCTTGGCTTAGCTTGTGGATCTCAACCATTATGCTAACAGGAGAATAAGAAGAAGGAAAGATGTACAGAAAATAAAAAGAGAAGGCTCCATTATGTGGAGGAAGGAATGAGGAGAGGCTCTCAAAGCTTCTCTTTCAATATATACAGAGCATCAAAGGAGATCTCATGAAAATGAGAAGGGAGAGAGAATCTCCAAAGGAGTTTGGCTCTAGAGCCAAATCTAGATTTCCACATGATAGGTGTGAGCATGCAGCCACACACTATGGTGCACAGCACAGTCATATGCCAAAATCTACTATGAGAGAGATGAAAGAAGAGGAAATACCTAAGAGGGAAGCTCTTAGTGATTATCTACAAGAATATGAATCTCAAACTAATAAGTTTAGAGATCATATCACTTTACAAGAGTTTTGCAAGATCAAGGTGGAGAGGAGCAAGCAGCATGACATGAGCAGATTTTTTCTATCCACTTTTGATGGATCACCAACATGTTTAGCTAAAGCTTGGGTGGAGGAGTTACACACCTATTTGCAGCAGCACCAAATTTCTGAAGATGAAGCCATCAAAGTTGCAGCACTGCATTTTGAAGGTAAGGCCCATGCATGGTGGATATTTGAGTCTTTTTCATTAAGAAATGAAAATACTTCTTCTTATGCAAAGTTCACTAAGAGATTAGTGGAAATGTTTGATGGAAAACATTATGAAACATCATTGGTGGAACTAAACAAAACAAAAGCAACAAACCCTTTGCATGTGTTGGAAGAACCTATAAACTCAAATCCACTTCAGAAAACTATAGGAAAAGCTCACATCTTGCATAACACCTTGCTATAGGCAAGATCTCTGTCTCATATCTTTTGACAAGAGGGCGTGAAGGTTCCATTTTCAAAAGAGGATCCTCTTATTGAGCAGGTGACTCCCATTCATATTGAAGAGGAAGAGAAGGATGGGGATAACAACGCTGTCACATCTAGAGCATATCTAGACCCTCATGCAGAGGAAGGAGGAGCACATGCTCCAATAAGAGGAATTCTTGTATCATTGCAAGAAAATCCCCAGGATCTCACATATGGGGGACAAAGCATAATCAATGAGCAGCATGATTGTGAGACATTGCAGATGGAAGGAGAAGGTAGGGGGGAAGTTCAGCATCACTTGATGAGGAGCACACACCCCTATATATTTCAGAAAGCTAATGAAAATAAGAGGTAGACAAATTTGTGTTGTGAGGGCAAGGGAAAAGTTTCCCATCCATATGTACAGTCTACTCTTGACATTAGTGTCTCATTACATGGAGGCATTCCACCTGGGAGGCCACTAGATCTGGAGTTGGTAAGAGACATCTTGCCATTTGGTTCACCACTCTTAGATTCCAGAGAGGTGAAGACCTTGGAGGAGTCTAGTACAGTGCAGAGAGTTTGGGATAGACTCAAGGAGGAGGGAGACATTCTTCCATTTTCAGCATTACCCACTCTCACTACATATACTACGCTGACAGAAATTGTTTCAGTGATGGAGGATGGAACCTTCATGGTGCAAGGGAGCTGCTCCATGGATTTGGAGAAATAGATGGTACTTCCTTTGAGGAAGGAATCCTCCATACATTGGAGTATATGGAGGCTACTCATGCTTACATTGGCCAAGATTAAGAGGTTCTTTTTGGATGGTAGCTTCTCATGGGAGGCCAACTTCCAAAGATCACTACTTCTATTTGAGCATGAGAAGCTGCATGATGGGCATGGTAGAATTTTGGAGGATGAATTTGGCATGGGGGATGTCAAAGGAGAAGACAACAGCATGTGGAGAGCTTCACATTCCAGATCATCAGCGTTGTCTCTTGGGAGGATTGATCCATATTGGAAGTCTCAACTTCTAGTAGAGTACTCCAAGGATCTTGGTGCTTGCATGATTCTTGATGACCCAGATGGAGATGATAGATATATGGTGGATGATTCTTATGGCAGAGTCTTCTTGACTAGAGCTTCTGAGCTCAAGGAGAAGCTACTACATGCAGCACATGAGGACTTCCTTTCTATGCACTTTAATGCATATCATTCCTTGATGGAGAATTTCACTTGGGAGGGCATCCAACATGATATATTTCATCATATGGAGAGATGCATAGCCCGGATGCTGATGGAGAGGTTGGCAGAGCCACTTCCCTACTCATTAAGAGTGAGGGAGAATTTCTAGTTGAGTCATTTCAGCTCAAGGACCAAAGTACATGGTGGAGAAGGTACAATTTTTCATTATGATTTGTACTTATTTACTTTATATGAGCAGCATGTTGTACCAAGGAGGATTATCCCTTCTTGAATATTATATGGTGATGTACTTGAAGCCACTTGCATCATTGAGTTTGGTTATTTTATTAGTGGTTTGTGGGGGAAGCCACATGATTTTTGGTGTGCACCATTGACACCACATTGTACTTTCATGCTTCTCTCTTATAGAATGATTGTGGCAGCAAAAAATTGGCTGGGAGAGCATTTTTTATTACTTGTTTTGATGCAGGAAAGGGATGCACTGCACTAGTTCCATGTGAGGAATGATGACCCACCTCCTAGTTGTCATGTGGAAGCTTTTTTTCATTGCTTTTTGCTTCCATATTTTGGGGATGTTCTTATGTTTATGGGAATCTTTGTTGGGAGAGTGGCACAAAGGATGAAAATGCCCATTTGGATTATGATTCTCCCTACTTTACATGATGCATTTTTTAGGAGAAGAAATGGGCAGCCCATGGTTGCTAAACTACATCTCTTTTCTCCATGTGGGAAGAGCCATCTGGAGAGTTTGAGTTTTTGGAGAAGGCACTTCATGGCTTATTTGTTTGGTGGGGTAGCTTGGGCCATTCTTGGAGGCCATGAAATTTCAACCCAAGATCAAAAACAGCCCCATACTTACTAAAATTGAGAGAGAAACCACTTGGGTGGGAGGATCCAATCTCTCCATGCATCCCCAACACATTGTATGAACCGGGGGTTGAGGATATTTTTGATGAGCTACCTAGAATGGCTCATTTCATTTGGATGATAGAATGGGATTGGGAGTCTCTCATTGGGAATGAGATCCCCTATTATTTTCATAACTCCTACCTTGAGGAGGCCATTGGACAGCAAGAAGGTTTCCACTTACACCTTCCACCCTGATACTATGTGAGCCATGTGGTTTTGCATACTTGGGAGGAAACATTTGAGGGCAGATTTATTGCAGATTATTTTGAGCAGTGGTGGGGGACTATTGATGAGGAGGCCACAAGAGGAGGAGGGGAGGAATTTTTCTCTCCTTATAAAATTGCTTGAGGACAAGCAACATTTTGGAGGGGAGGACTGTAATATTCCAAAAATTTAGCCTTACGCTAAATGGAATATTATAGTTTGTTTATCATTAGGTAGGTGAATAAATGGGTAGGAAGGCCCATAAGTCTCCTAAGCAGGAATGAAAACACTTCAAGTGTGAAAGGAGACCTTTTTAGCAGCTAAATAGAGCTCCTCCAAGTTTGAACAGGGGCTAGACCATGTTGATATAGTCAACTTTGACCAATTCAATAGCGTAGTCATGGAGGAGTGGAGGTTAATTGAGGAATAATGCAGTTTTGGAGGGAGATGGATTTCTTGAAGTAAATGACCTAATTGAGTGGGGCCAAGGACAAGCAAGCTCATATTATATTTAAGGAAGAGGATGGCAACCATTTTAGATCATGTTTTAGATTATTATTTTGACATTTTTATGCTTAGACTTTTCTCCCTCTTGCTGTTTAGGAGGGTAGCTGTGTTGCTTAGCACCGGGTGATCCCGAGCGGGAATCCCACCTATTCCCTTAAGAGGACTCTTGGGAGAGTATTGCACTATATTTCTCCACATACAGGCTTGAGTTCAAGCATTAGTCTTCAGCTACAACATTATTTCTGCATAGAATAGTGTTTTGTTGCAGGGTGTTGCAGCGGAGGTTTGATAACACCACTTCCGGATTTGTTTCTTAGTAGAGGGAGCTTTCCTTCTCTTGTGAGATCATATAGGAGGGTTTCTAGGCTCATTTCACATCTTGGCACTTGGAAAAATTATTCCTCATCTCCAACAGTGCAGTCCCTTGTAGGAACTACGTCATTTTTCATAGAGTTGCAGCAGTAGGGTTTAAGCCCTTGGTCTTGAGCTAGTTTTTTAGGGAAAGGGCCAACCCTTCTCCTGGAAAGCTAGAAGAAGGGATTATCATCCCTCTATTGCATTATTCAGACATATGTATGTAATTTTTTAGTAATATTGCATTATTTTAGAGCTGAATGTTTAGATCTACTCTTTTGTACTCAAGCTTTCAAGAAACCCTTGCCGGGTTATATCTATAATGTATTAAGGAGGTCAGATCTCTATTTTCTTAGCATTTTTTTCAATATAACTCCAGATCTATTATTTTATATCATAATTTTGCATAAACCCTCACAGAATAATGCTATCATGTGCTTCAGAAATTCTGCATAGCCTAAGTCATGGGGTTTGGGTGTTTTTAAGCCATTTTGAAGGCGGGAGATCTGTTTAACTTAGTAAAAGGGATTTATTTCTGATCCTATTTTATATATGAGGGCCATAATATATATGCTAAGGAATATAAGTGTTATTTCCCCTTGTTACAGCGTAATTTTCCAGGAATAACATTTTTATGGTCCATATTGTTGCATTTCCCCACTTTGGAATGATGTAATGGAACATAATTATGTTGTTGTAATCATAATATGATGGCTATGTGTTCTACACACATTTTATGAGATAATTTTTCACTACCACTCCAGTTTTTTTTCATATATTGTTGCATCCCCATTATGGGATATTACATTCATTAAGAAAATTAAGAACTCTAATATTCCAAATATTATGTGAAAATTTGGGGATATTACAGTCCTTCCCAAAAAAATGTTTCTTGTCCTCAATAAACTGCAAAATTAGATGCAAATCCATCTATTCCCCTCCAAATGGCATCCACATAAGGAAGTCCTCCTCCATTTGCTGCAATGTGTCATGCATGTTTGGTTCCAAAGTTGTCTCTCAAAAACGCATATAATGACCTCCAACTGTATGGTTAGATGTCCTCCTTCCACCATTAAGTACCAAGTGACAGCCATATGATGTCCAACATCATCATCAATACATGAGATACATAAAATAAAGTGGTTCTTTCCACAAAGGAAAAGCCCCATCTCACAATACATCTCTTCATCCCACACTTTATGAATTATATTGAGCATTGACACGCCCACATCCTTAACCCTGTTGGCCTTTTTGGTTCCAAGCATCATTTCAGCATTATGAAAAAAAAAAAATAGATACATATGGGTAGACCAAAGTGTCAAACCATATTCTCCCAATAGTAACCACCAGAGTAAGGCCCTTTGCTGCCATCCTCTATCTCCCCCATGCAAGATTGATAAGCCAAACTCCCCGAAAAGAAACCAAAGAAACAAGAGATATTGTTGCCTTATCTCCTCCTCATGTGCATCATGGAGTAAAGACATACTAATAAACATGTGGAATGTCACATCAGCCCAATACAAGTAAGCACCATTAATACACATCATGAGAGTACCATGCCAAGTTTTACACAATTCAAAACACATAGACATAGGGGATGTCATGTCATGGCCAAACTCTCGCATGGTCAACCAAAGTGAGCATGCTTTCTTTTGCTGCATTCTATCATTGATACACAAGGCATGAATTAGAAAAATATGAGCTATTAGGTGGTAACCATGTTCACCCAAGAGCAGCCAATGTAGGCATGCCTCCTTGTTGATTTCATGAGTTTTATTCAAGGCATGGATAAAAGAAATATGAGCCTTTGGGTAGTAACCAAACTCACCCAAGAGAAACCAGTGTAACCAAGCTTCTTGCTGGCCCATGTCATATATTTGCAATTGGTCTTGCAACTCTTTTCTTATCATCCTCACCCACCAATCCCAATGTGGATGATGAATGATGTTCTACATAAACATGGTATCCTCCCTTTGCAGAATACCATATACCTCATACTGATGAAGAAATTTGCACTCCATGAAATGTTGAAGTGCACCTCCAATGAGATCTCTTAATGAGACCCTATTCTCATCAATGGCCCTCCAAAACCAGTGAGTTTCTGGATCTGCTGCAAGTAGAAGTTTCTCTTTCAGCTGTGAGATGCTCATTAAGAAAGTGTCATCTAGAAAGGAGAAGAGATTCCTCATCTCAATATGTCTACTATTTATCATATTAACCTCCATTGATTCATGATTGAATATACCTTCAGAATGCTCCAAGAATAATGGGGCCCCTTCATTATCATTGATACTAAGTGACAGCGTTGTAGATTTGCATGATAATACATATGTTGTCTCAAATCAAGGCACAATGTTGATCTCATAACCAGTCATTGTACATAGGATCATGCTTATCCCATTTTCTAAAACTCTACACTTCAACTCAAAGGGTTGAATGTAGCTCAACAATGATGAACTAGGATAGCTCTTAATCTCCTCCTTGATTAGATCAAGGGTCCTCTGCATTGTAATATTTTGCTACTTCAAATCAACATTTTGTTCTAATCCTTGATTATGCATTGGACCTGATGGCATGTTATCATAGGTTTCAATAAGATCTACTGAAACAATATGTGATGAATATGTATGCAAACCTTGGATCAACTGATGTTTGGGAACCTCTTGCAAGAACACAAGAGTTCCTCCAACTGGGACAATGGTGTCTCCAACTACTGGTAAGAGTGATGGATGATCTTCTATCAATGTACCAGTGCTAGAGTATTCCTCCTCTTCCTCATGCATCTTCTAAATCATGCATGGGACTCTATGTGTCAGGATCTAAAGACTATCTTGCAAAGTTGCAAGTGTCTCTTCTCCGGATGCAAGTACTTCTGCAGCTGGTGGTGAATGTAGTGACCCCTTGTCCAGAGTGATAAGAATGACATCCCCCTTTTTTTCCTTAGGAATTGTCTCTTTGTGACACATCTCTGGTTTTCTCACATCAAACTCCTTCCTCAACTTGTGAAATAAATCTTAATATTTAGTCACATTTGCATGCTCCATGTGACCAAACCACCAATCATTGGCTTCACCATAAAGATGAAGTGCTGCAATCTAGACAGCCTCTTTTTCAGCCATAGGATGTAGCATGAAAAATTTATCTAACTCTTTCCTCCAAGCCTTAACAGTGCTTGAGGAATATCCATCAAATGTAGGAAAATAAAATCTATTGTGCCTCTCTCTTCTATTGCTGCTATAGGATCTTCTTTCTTCTTTGAGTTGGAAGAATTCTTGGAGAGTTAGACTCTCTTTCAATGCTCTAGACTGCGATTTATACTCTTCAAGACATAGACTGAGAGTCTCATGAGGCTCAGGTTCTTTTCTTTCTTCATTTCTACGCCATTCACCTTCTTCAAATAAAGTGGGCATAGTATATCTATGAGGAGATCTATGATTCTCCGGTTTTCTTTTTTGCTGATAGGAAGTGCTTGGACCTTCCTCATCAAATCTCCTCCTTGGATCCTCGTTTCTCCTTTTCCTCTTCATTTGATTGGCCTATTTGGAGAGATCTTGCATGGATATAAATATAGGAGTGGAAAAACTACAATCATCCTTCATGATAGATCTCATCTATCTACTTCTTATTTTCATGCAAAAGATGAAGTGTCCACAAGCTAAGCCAAAGATCATGCTCTAATACCACTGTAACATCCCAGAAGGGAGAATGCAGTAATACTGAAACACAATATAAGAACTGCAACTAAGTAAACATGAAATATATAGACAACATTATAATATATAGAGAATATCATCCTTTTTATTATATGGAGAGGATTCAGTTACACAATGTAGAAAAGATGAGGGAATCTAGCCAAAGAGATGGCCTAGAATCACGCTACAAACATACTACAACTAGCATTGTGTAACTGGTGAGCTTACAGGAAGAAATATTCTGCTATCTCTTTTGATGTTGATGTACATGAAGCTACTGCAAAAGGAAATGTAGATCTATGGAGCTCAGGAGCTCTAATGATGCCAAGATTCAAGATCTGGCCAATGTGATGGGAACCCAAGATAACCCAAAAAGGATTTTCTAGATCTACAGCTTTGGAAAATCACCCTCCTAGGGTTTGATCCTTTGACTGCTGGGTTATAAAAATATGAAGCTATATCTGATCCAAATATTACTGCAATGTTTTCTACAAATAGATCTAATCTTTGAGGGTTGATCCCTCCTTCATATCTACAAGCTAGGAGCTTGAGATCTTGTCTCCTCTTCTTCCTCCTTCAAGTTGCAGCAACTGAATATGAAGTTCCTATTGAAACTACATTGTACAAGAGGGAGAGACTCTATACGTGTTGAAATATACTTCAATGAACTCCAGGCTGATGGAATTGGTGATGGCAAGGTGAGGGGATGATCCCTCACAGGATTACTAGCTGAAATACTAGTAACTTCCTTCCTCCTTTGGATCTGCAATGATGGACTACGCAATCCTTGATGGGACTATTGTTGATAGGAGGTCAATAATGTTTGGCTTGATGCTAGATTTGAAATGAAGCCCTAGAAATGCTAATCTTCAAGCCCAAGGTGATAGGAATAATCCTACATCGGCTCTCCAGTTGAAATACTGAAGACAACCTCCACCTCCTAACTGATCTTCAGAAATTGTGTAGTTTTTGAAGGTAGGTGTCCTACAGATAATGGAATATGTGTAGCACCAATGCCTGATGATGGATGAATTAAAACCCTCTTCCTAGAGCTACTCAATGAAAGAGGTGGGATTCCCAACTAGGAACATCCAGTGCTAAACAACACTTGCAATCTTAGCTTAACAACCAAAGAAAGCATGGAATGTCAAATGACAATTCCAGATCTAAATAGACCTTCAAATGAATAATCAAAAGTCTACCTCCAATGTTGCCTTCATCTCCTTTATATAGTTTATGAGCCTTCCCATGCCTTGTCCCACCTCTAAATTGCATTGTTCATGTGGACATAATCCTCCATGTTTGACTACATTTTCTCTCCAAGTCCTCCATCATGTCTAAATGCAATGTGCACCCTCTCCATCATGTGTGCATTAATTGCACTACTGCCTCCATCACTTCATCCTGAATACTCTATGATCTTACATTAAATTCCTTCCATGATCTCAATTGATTTCTTCAACCTCCACGATCTCCACTCCATTCACATTAGTAGTTACTCCACTACCCCATTATGTAGATCTATGCTTAATTGATCCACATACACACATAAAAATTGGATCTTTATTCATCTTGAGGATTATGGGTCCCTCCACCCTTTTATTTACTTATTTCATTAAGAAAATTAAGAACTCTAATATTCCAAATATTATGTGAAAATTTGGGAATATTAAACCAATCAATATTAAATCATCAACATAAAGAAAAATGATTAAAATCTTACCATCCCCCACAATTTGGTATAGGTTTTCATTTTCTTCACCAAAATTGAAGCCCATTTCGTTGAAATCGTTGTCTATCCAAGTGTACCAAGCATGGGGTGCTTGCTTCAGCCCATACAATGCTCTTTTGAGTCGGCACACATGCGACTTGTTGTTGAAGATCTCGAAACTTTCAGGTTGCTCTATGTACACCTCTTCCTCAATAATCCCATTGATAAACGTAGTCTTCATATCCATCTTATGAATGTGCCATCGCATCTGTGCTAAGAGAGAAAGGATGGTACTTATGGAAGAATACCTTGCAACATGTGCAAAGGTCTCTTCATAATCTATCCCCTCCATCTGTGAGAATCCCCGAGCCACAAATCTAGCCTTTTATTTCTCAACGCTCCCACCAGCAGCTTTCTTTACCTTGTAGATCCATCTCGAACCTACCATTGATTTATCAACCGACCTTGGAACAATTTCCCAATCATTGTTTTTGACAATGGAGTCATATTCCTCCACCATTTCATCTACCCATGTGGGCTACTCCACTGCTTCCTGAAAGGAATATGGTTCACTAACAATACATTTGCTCATGAGATCCATGTATCTAGTAAATCATTCAGGAGACTGTCTTTGTTTGTGCTGTGAAGTACGGGCTCCTACATTCTGTGCAGCATCAAGTCTTAGCCCATCAGCTTTTGTGGTATGCCTTCTGCCAGTTCTGATGGTTGGCTCTATGTGAGTGGACTCCACCACTCCATGAACCTCCTCTTGTGGATGATCCACATCTAGAGACTCATCTTTGGGAACCAACAATTCCTCCTCTACTTGCAAGGCCAGATCCCTCTCATGCAACAACTGCATGGATTTTCCCTCATCAAATTTTATATCCCATCGCATAATAGTCATATTACTGTTAGGAAAATACACACGATAATTATGGGGTGTTTCTTTGTACCCCACAAAAATCCCAACTGCAGTAGTCGGCTCTAGCTTCTTCCTGGCATTCTTGGTCACATGCACATAAACAAATGAGCCAAAAATATTAAAGTGTGAAACATCTGGTTTCTTACCAATGAAAGCTTCTTCAGGTGTACTCATGCCAAATACTCTATGAGGACAACAGTTTTTCACATAAACCACAGTGTTGCATGCTTTCGCCCATAAATGCATTGGTAGGCCCTGATCATGCAACATCGCTCATGTTGCACCCACAATCATTTTGTTCTTCCTCTCCGCGACCCCATTTTTTTGTGGGTTATGAGGCACTATGAGTTCTCTTTGAATTCCTTCTTTGCTGTAGAAGTTCTTGAATTAGTTAGAGATGTATTCTCCACCATTATCGCTCCTAAGAGCCTTCAATTTCTTCCCCAACTCTTTCTCCACCAATGCGTTAAACTCACAGAACTTTGAGAATGTTTGATCCTTCTCATGCATGAATAATATCTATTATTTATGAGAAAATTCATCAAAAAAAATAACATAGTACTTATGTTTTGTTGTTGAAGCAACCGAGAACGGTCCACACACGTCTGTGTGAACTCTCTCAAGGATCCCCGAAGCACGGTTCTCCTTCTCATGAAAGGTGGACTTTACATACTTCCCCATGGTGCAACCCTTGCACTGATCTAACTGAGCAAGTGTTCCCATTGGAAGTCCAGTAGATATTTGCTTCATGACTTTCAAGGCTCCATGATGAAGATGGCCCAATTGCCTGTGCCATAATTCACCCTCATCCTGGCTCACCACTTTTTTTGCCTTCCGCATCATGGAAGCAAACCATCTACCTCTAGCTTATATAGATTCTTAACTCGAATCCCTATCCTCTTGGCTTGACCCATATTTTTATGTCGCAGGAATTCTTTTCCATCGCTAAAAACAAGGTCATAGCCTCTGTCCTCCAACATTGTGACTGAGACCAAATTTTTTTTCAAACCTAGAATATGCATAACATATTTCAATTGAAATTTTTTACCATACTTCCTCTAAAAGGTAATGGCACCAATCCTGGTAGCACTGTATCCTCCATCGTTTCCCATCTCTATATGCATCTGGAGATCTTTCTCCTCCAAGTCACTGAAAAGTTCCTTATCTCTCATCATGTGAAAGTTAGTGCCACTATCCAAATACCACATCGATCCCAATGCACTTGACACCATGCATGTGATCAAAGATAATTCAAGCTCAAATTGCGAGGCAAGGGCCTCACCAGCTGCAGCTCAGGCAGCCTTCTTGTTCTTCTTCTTTTGTAGACAATTAGTAGCAATATGCCCATGTTCGTGTCAGTGAAAACACTTCACCTTGGACATATCTAGATTCTTGCCTTTAGACTCATTTTTAGAATGGATTTTATTCACCTTCCCTTTCCTTGCCTTGGAAGCCAAAGCACAATCCTCTTCATGATGAAGAGACATCTCTGGTGTTCCGCCTAAACTCCTCTTGCACCAGATCTGACCACAATTGTTCTCAATCTAAAAATGTTTCCCGTCCATTGACAGAGTCTTCATAATTATTCCAACTCTTAGGAAGTCCCAAGGGAGACAATCTCACCAAATCATCATCAAAAATAGTTATTCCCACACTCCTCAGTTCATCCTGACATTGGACAAACTTCTTGAGATACTTTGGAATGTTGTCGCTCTTTTCCATCTTGATCTTCCTAAGTTTATCTTTGAGAAATTTCCTATGGTCATTGCTGCTTTGGAAAAGATCCATCAAATCCTTCTACATAGCATATGGTGTGGCTTTCCCATGGAGGATTGAGAAAATGTGGTCTCGTACTCCCTCCAAAAGAATCCTCCTCTCCTTTTCCATTTTCTTTTTCCATGCATCAAGATTGGCAACATCTGATGAAGCAGGCTTAGGAACATCATTTTCAATGAATTCCTTCAAGCCATTGTCTTCTAGCACTACCTCCATCATATCCTTTCAAGAAATTTAGTTTTAGTTTCCCTCGAGTGCATACTCTAACCTCAAGCCATTGAAATCCATTTCGATCTTGAATCAACTGTAACACTAAGAAAGTCTTTCTGCAAATTTTAATTCTTTCCACCAACAAACTCAGCTCCTGCTTCAATACAACAATCTCTTGTGCTCTAATATCATGTAGAAATTTAATAAAAAATACATGTATTGCCTGGATTTTCCTGATCTAACAATATTCCACTGTTAAATACAGTGTCTCTTCTACTAATCTTTGCTAAAATTTAAAACACAATCACCAATCATAATATCATGAAGAAATATCAATCACACATAACACAGATAATTTACCAAAGGAAAGCTTATAGCTAAAAACCCCACTATCTTCTATTATGTATTATATCATGGATCATGAAACAATTACATACAAATCTCTAATCCAAGAGCTCTCAATACATGAGCTAACTGTCCCACGCTGTCATACAAAAATTGGCAAGTTCCTTAGCCAATTTACTATCTCCAGACAGCCTTCCTCCACTGTGCAATCCTAGCTTATAGCAATCCCTGAATGGGTACAATCCTGCTTGCCTTGACTACACAATCCTCATGGGCACATCCAATGTGTGTTTGGTTGCATGCGTGCAACCGGATAATGTCACAACTGATAGTTTACTTCCCTTTCACCTAGAACTCAACTAGGTCTCCACTAGATCTGACATGCATGCAGTTAATAGTAGTAAATTTTCAGTTGCATGTGAGACCATTGATTCTAAATTAATTAATAATTAATTCACTTGATGTCTCACTAGTTTATCTTTAGTTACAACTAGCACAACTAAGTTTAACTCACTTAACTGAGTTAAACTACTTTACAACTTGCATAACTACACTTCCAACTCCGTTACAACTTTGAATCACTTAGTTACAACTAAGTCCACTTGCATGTCCCACCAACCAACCTATTAACTGGAATTTCCTTTAGCTAATTGATTTGCCACTTCAGTTAACTATTTCCAAGTTCTCATTGAGAATATATTATTGTTTATTGTCCAACTCATATTAAGGGATAATAATAGTCGACATGCATCTATAAATATACATGCAATCTATAAATAGAACTTGCACATACATTTATAAATAGACATGCATATATAAATAGAATTTTCTTATGCATATATAAATAGACATCCAACTAAAAATAGCATGAGGCTCCATCCTAGTGTAGGTTCTTAATTTTCACTAGGATCTTCTTGTTGAATCTCAACATCTTGTTGAAGGTGTGTTACATCTGTTTTAACAATTTTTTCTTCTATGTAAACTAATTTATAGAAATTTTGATGTATATTTGCAACTGCTCATGAAGTTTTAATCAAGATCGCAAGACAAAAACCTACTCTACTTCTTTGTGGATATTAATTCACAATTTAGAACAAAAATCTTATACATGTAATTAGAAATCACACACATGAAAATAGTATTTTTCCTCGAGAAATAAATCTACCAAAAACCCCAATTCCTATTTTCATTAGTATAATGAATAGAGATGTATTACAATTGATTTTCTCAATTGAGCACAACCTGCAAGTGCATAACCTATCTCTTTTCTCACTGAGAATATTTGACACAAAATTAGTCAAATTTTTCCTCTTCTTGAGCTCTTTTTTCCTTGTGTTGTTCCTTGAGAAATTAGGCCCATATTATTTAGGAATTCCTCCAAAATGGATTGTGCAGCTCCTTAGGTTGATCATCTGACTACATGCAACACATGTACACTCAAGACTAGTCTAAAATTGATGTTACACTGCCTTGGAATCTCTACCAAGCATGGGGAACTCAAATTATCTACATGCATTAGGTATTTTGGGTTGATTTATAATTTAATTGGGTGATCACTAAGTTTTACTAAATTCCCAATGCTTAAATGGAATTCTACTAGTTCCTTCATTAGTTAGAACTGATCCAACTGAAAACAACATGAGATAATTGACCTTGATTTCTATAAATTAGTAGTCACACATGCTTAACTTAACCCTAACTATTGGGGTTAGTGGTATCAATTTTACAGATGTATCTTAGAAATTTTTCTTGATACTTGAAGCTCACTGAGCCAACACACTTTCATGTGTATGTTGTAAATATTCTAAGACTACTCATTGAATGTTTATGATATATGTTGTTTTCATCTGTACTAAGGAAATTGAATTATTTTAGTGGCTTTTGTACTTATCTTGTTGAAGGTGTGTTACATTTGTTTTAACAATTGTTTCTTCTATGTGAACTAATTTTTAGAAATTATGATGTATATTTGACCCAAAATCACCTAAGCAGCAGTGTTCAATAGCCCGGTTATGAATATGATTCTACCCAGAACATACCGCAACCCAGCTATCAGATTCATCGTGAACCTTTGCAAAACATGACTAATAGGGTGTCGTCGTACCACCATCAGCAAGGAGGTCCATATCCTCCTGCTCAGGGAACCCAATATGCAGCTAGACATGCTGAAAGAAGAACTCCTCCTCAGTATCCATTCATAAACCAGGGACAAGGACCGCAATATGCCTAGTCCCCAGCGCAAAACCCACTCATGCAGAATAATGCATAAGTAAACTTTGTGCAACCTTACCAACCACAACCGCACCAACCATACAATTAGGAGAGTCCAAAATACCCTCCTAACACGGCAAGGAAGAAAGGAAAAAACAAACCAAAGGGGAATCCTAGATAGGGGGGCAGCAACCAACAACGTGTAATATTCCCAAATTTTCACATGATATTTGGAATATTATATTTCTTAATAAACTTAATTAATTAAGTAAATAAAACGGTAGAGGGACCCAAAAACCTCAAAGATGAATAAAATCCACTTTTAATATGTGTATGTGGATATTCTAGATCTAGATCTAAAATCATGGAGTAGTGGAGCAGCTCCATTAATGGAGATCATGTCTCATTTATGAGATAGATTATGGAGGATGAAACAGTCAAATAAGATCATGGATCTTAAATGCAAAATCATGAGGATCTTTGATGAGGTCAACTAAGATCATAGTGCATTCAAAGAAGATCATAAAGCACTTATGATAAGATAGTGGAGGAAGTGATGCATTTAATGCACACATGATGGACAGGGTGATCACCCCATGTGAACATGATGAAGGACATGATGAAACACCGCAGTAAACCATGGATACTTATGTCCACATGTACATCACAGTTTTGGAGTGGGCCTAGGATATGGAAGGATCATATCTATATAATGAATGTGAAGGCACAGTGGAAGGCATGATTTGGAGTATTCATTTCTTGATTTGTTTAAATCTAGACTTGTCTTAGGACATTTCTATGTAGGCTTTGGTTGTTTAGAAGAGTTTGCAGTGTTTTTTAGCACAAGGTGTTCCTGAGCAGGAATCCCTCCTCTTTCATTGAGTAGCTCTTGAAAGAGGGTTGTTCTTCATCCCTTATCAGGAATTGGTGCCATCTTCAGGAGGTTGTTTCTAGAATTCAACTAGGAAACCGGTGGCGGATTCATCCTACCACATTGTTCTTCACATCCAGCGTTTTAGGAGTAGCAGATCTACATCTGGCATTCAGACCATTGGGTTTTACCTCCATGCAATAGTATTCCCTTCAAGGATTGCACAGTCCAGTCCTGTAGATCTATTGGAGGAAGGAAGTTTCTAGTATTTCAGCTGGAAATCCTATGAGGAATCCTCTCGTCACATTGGATCTATTGTTTCAATCACTCGAGACCTGATTTGACACATCTAGCAATAGGATATTGAGCCTCTCTCTCTTATAGCTTAGTTTTCTAAATTTTTTGTTCATATAGCAGCTATTTTCAGTGGAGGAGATTGGAGGAGCTATATCTTGAGCTTTTAGCCCAAGGATCTAGAGAAGGGATCAACCCTTCTTACATAGATCTGATTGTGTGTCATTGCAACCATCATATCATCAAATCTAGCTTCAAATCTGCATTCTCAACAGCATATATGTGAAGCCCTAAGAGAGTGGTTTTCTTAGATTGATAGATCTGAGAAACCCTTTCTAGGTTATCTTGGGAATCCATCATTGAGCCCTGATCTACAATTTCAGCATCATCGAAGCTCCCATTCTGCCTAGATCTGACTTTCTATCTTTCAGGCAGTTGCAGTCCTAATAGTTGTAGCAGGAACAGTGCGGTTTACCTTCCAGCAGTTGAGCAGTTACATAGTCCCTCTTGTGGGATCATTGTGGGGTCATCCCAGGCCATCCCTTTGGCTTGAGTGTCTCATATTTTGAGCACTATTGTACTTTCTTTTTCACCTCCAATATAATAAAATGGCTCAGCTATTACTGTGCATTATGATGTGTACGTATATTTATTGTTTACTTTGTTGTAGTTCTTATATTATGTTTCAGTATTACCACATTCTCCCTTTTGGGATATTACACAACACTCTCTGCGATCTAAGGCTGGAGGTAACTCCAACCAAAATCAAAACCGGGAGCCAAGAAACCCCCAAGGTCAGAAAAAGAAGGAAAATTTTCACCCTTTTTCAATTTGCGCTGAGTACATCCATTACACTCACCAATGTCCTGATCTCCCTAAGCTTGAGAAGCTTAAAGGTAACCACAGACAAGGGGGGTCCTCACAACAGAAAGGTGTCATGTAGGAGCCTTCCCCCCATCAGGGTATAGTTAGCACCCAACAGCAGCAAACAACTCCTGATGATTCTGGAAAAACAACCATGAAATCTACATGATTGGTGAAGAAATGTTTTTTCAAACACGGAACCTGAACTATGATACCCCACGAGAATCCAACCCGTCAAGGGCTAGTACAAGTGTGCCAACAACACCTTTGACCATATCAAAGATGCCTATTGAACCTTTGCCAAAGATGTTAAGGGACCAACTAGGCGGGCAGGAAACCATTCCAAAGAGGCCCATAACTACAGCATTGTGGACGATTTAGCACAATCTCCTATCGCCATGTCAGCTTTGGAGGTATTATAATCATGCCTGAAGAAAAGGAAAGTCTTTCTTTCTATATTAGGTGCCATCAACCCTGCCTATTCGTGCCTAATGGCTTTCGATTTAGATAAAGCCACCCCTAGGCTTCCTTCGATGGTTGCCTTCTAGATACCAGTGTCAGTTCAGAACATCACCATTCACCAATGTATCATTGATGAAGGTGCATCCACATGCATCATGTCAAAAAACGTCTTGCAGAAGTTAGGATCTCCTTAACTAAATCCATTAGACATCACACTTAGAGCATATGATGGACGCCCTTCAGCTCCTATCGGCCTTTACCAAAACATCTTGTTCTTCTTAGCTGGAAAGATGGTCCTTATAGACATAAAATTCTTGGATGATCAACTGGATTACAATATACTCCTTGGCCAGAGTTATATGTACACCATGTCAGCCATAGCATCCTCCATCTTTCCGAACTATGATGTTCCCCCATGAGGATCGCATCATTACTGTCGTCCAATCGACATACAGAGAAAAGCGACCCTTAAAAAATACCGATGTCATTCTACCCTACGTAGACATAGCTTCCGAGACGCTCACACAGTACCAAGAATATGGCCCCAGCCAGTTCAAACCATCATCCATCCTAGGGTCATTCCTAGGAGATCCCCCTGTTATACCTAAGTCATCACCGACTATCACAGAAGCCCCAGTGTGCATGATGTCCTCATCAAGAACCAAATCCAATCAAGAAATGGAGATGAGCAGTAATGACACTGAGGCTTTGGCCACAGTAGCCTCTCTAGCCTACGTTGTCTCCCAAACTCCTTTCCTCTACCCCCCAGCTGTTATTTTATCCCAGCATATCTTGGCCACCATGGTGTTACCAAACGTATCTTTTGTGATCCCAGTTTGGTACCTGGTCCCACCTACTGGGACGGGAGCCACGCACATCACCTCTACAAGGTTAATTCCCCTTAGTCTTGAGGATGCCCCACCCGTTCAAGAGACCATCACAAACCTCCCAGCGCATGAAACTCCTACCACAAAACTAATGATTATGACCAAGAACACCAATAAAAGAGGAAAGAAGGTAGAGAACCCCACCACGTAATGGGAATCAATGCCCTGCTCCACATGCGACATAGTAGGCCACCCTACCCACATATGCCCAAACCTGGATGAATTAAAATTGCACCTTAGCTCTGCAGTAGACATCGTGACAACAAGTTCCCGTAAAAAGGAATCTGCCACCAAAAATCAAAGCAAGGCATTGTGTACCAACCATGCATGCATTATTTGCAACAATTATGGACACTATACCCATCATTTCCTAGAAATTCCACGATACAAGGACTCCTTACACACCATCAAGCAATCCTATCAAGAGGATCCCTCCATCCAGTCAGCTAAAGATGAACCTCGCATCATTCTATACCTACAGGAGGAATGACAGTCACCTGAAGGACCCCCATTCATCTTCCCCCATCCTATCATATGTTTCACACTGTGCGATGAATGTGGCCACTTCATCGAAGAGCGTGTAGCCTTGGAACTCATCCATGGATGGTATCCAGTAGAGTGCGTATACTATGTTGGTTTGCAAGAAGCAAAATTTTCATGTTCGAAATGTGTAGACAACCACATTTTAGAACAATGCCATTATATCCCCTGATTTCACTTAGCACTAGCAAGTTTTCATTCAGCCATAATTCGCCTCTCTCGAGAAGATGGCTCTAACTATGAATCCATGAACAGCTCGAAAACTCAATAAGATGTGACAAGTAGATCCATCCTCTTCCTGTCGGCTAAAAAGAAATAAATCGAGGAACCCCTAGTCACCCCCCACTGCCCTCAACAAAGGAGACCAATATGTGTGTTATATAGCACACCCAATCATGTGGTCACCACTTTTCCTAACTTGGAAGTGCTACGCCACTATTACCCCGTCACACCATCAAGAGAGTAGGACAGAAACCCCATTTCTAGGATGTTTTTCCTAGTATGTCAGGGCAATCACCATGAACAGCGTTGTACCTATATCCCATGAGTACACCCTCTAATCAAAATGATACATCTATTAGAGATGAAACGCCAGGACCTTATCAACCCAGAACCTAACAACCAACATGGAAGGCAGAACGGCCCCAGGCAGTCTACTCCATACCCATGTCGACATAATGGGAAAGTTAGGAAGGCGCGCTAGCCAAGCATGAACCAGGTTCAACCTAGGATAACATGCGGACTATGTGACCTGATGGGCCAATGGTTCAATCAATGCAAATAATTGAAGCACTTCGCAAACAGTTTTCACATAGTCTCTTCTCTCCCACAAATACATATCTCTAACTAAGAGAAGATCACGCACAGCTATTGCTGTATTTTTTCACACTTTCATCACACAATAAAATATCATCATCTCCTGAAGCTTAGAGTGGTAAGAGCGGCATTAATTTTGCACTCCCAAAGAAAGATAGACATACCTAAGCCAGAAACTCAGAAATGGAAGCAGAGGACCTCCTCCTATACGTCTAATCCCTTCTGGGCTTCCACTTCTGGGACGAAGAGTAGTGTTGATTCCAACACAATATACTCAGTTGGCAAAGTGGTACCGTGCACCATTTGCAACGGCCATAACCATGAACCAGAGGTGTTCTCGCTAATGGAAATGTTCAAGCACCTATGTACCAGGAACAAATTCCATCCGCCAGAAAGTGCCCATCCCAACGAGGGATCTAGCTTTGTGCCCACGCAAGCTCCCATCACAGAAATTATTCCCCCACCAAACGTCGATGACATGATACACCATATACAATTCATATCATCATGTATCAAAACTATGACTCAGGTTGTCTGTTAATCTACCCTAGGTGTCGAATCAGCTACAACTACGAGAGTAGTTATACCTATGACAGTGCAGACCCAATATGTTTCCAATTTTTCGACCATGTCTGGTTCCACCATGATAATGATGGAATCCTTCTTGTATCTATCAACCAGCTCCATTCAAACCAAACCATTTTTGCAAAACCATGCGCAGAACCAATCCACCTTAGGATCCCTATTTAATTCAGATGAGGACATATTGGATGCCATGAAGAAGCTAGATTATCCATGGGATGCAAAAAATCACCGCTCGCTTTTTCTCCCATGAAAAGTGTTCAGTCTTGACAAAATCAAAGAACAATAGATTTATGTGATTGAGTCAAAATATTTCCTCCCATCATGAAAAATCGATTGGTTAAAAAACTTCATCTCGGTGCTCGATGCGTTCAAGGAAGGAAACATGTCAAACATTTCACCTACCGTCAAGGTGAATATATCAAAAAATCCTGGAAAGGTCGAAGAAATATCACTGGGGGCAGCATGTTCACTAGAAGAAATAACCTCTTATAACCAATTGCTACAAGAGTATAAATATATCTTCACGTTGGACTACTCAGAAATTCCTAGGCTTAGTCCCACTATCGTAGAACACCATATTGAAATCTAGGCTGATGTACCACCAATATGCCAGAAACAACGTCAACTGCACCCATTAATGGCAGAAGAAATAAAACGAGAAATCGACAAGCCACACAAAGCCAAGTTTATCTACCCCATTTCTTACACATCTTGGGTTTCCAACCCTATTCCCGTCATGAAAAAATAGGGCACCATACGCGTTTTCACCGATTTTTGTGATTTGAACAAAGCATGTCCCAAGGACAATTACCCTACCCCATTCATCGATCAAGTCATCAATGCTTGTGTGGGTCATGAGGCCCTCTCCTTCATGGATGGGTTCTCTAGGTACAATCAAATTCAAATCTTCCACACCGACCAGTACAAAACTGTGTTCACTACCCCCTAGGGCACATTCGCATACAAGGTAATGCCATTTGGCCTGAAAAATGAAAAATACACCTTCCAAAGAGCCATGAGTTACATCTTTCATGACTTGGCACACCTTATCCTCGCCTACTTGAATGACCTAACTTTCTGATCCAATAAGTGCTTAGACCATCTTGAGGATCTACGACTGGTATTCCAACGATGTCAGCAATACAACCTACGCTTGAACCCCCTCAAGTGCATCTTTTGCATCACAGTAGGAAGAATTTTAGGTTTCATTGTGTCCCAATGAGGAATTCGATCGTACCCCCTCAAGGTCCAAGCCATCAAAGAGGTACCTTCACCCTTAACCCTTAGGCAACTACAAATCTTTCAAGGGAAGGCCAATTTTCTGAGACTTTTCGTCCTAGATTACACCACTTGTGCTCAAGGGTTCCTACGCCTCCTTCGCTAGGACATCCCATTCAAATGGGATGACCACACCCAACAAGTGTTCGATGCACTGAAAGACACATTGTCTTCAACACCGCTCATCAGTCCCCCAGACTATAACAAAGATTACATCATGTATCTATCAGCATCTGAGACTACTTTGGTTGGAGTAATGATCTAGGAGGACCTATATGGGAAGGAGCACATAATCTACTACATCAACAAAACCTTATCAGGCCTGGCATTAAGATATGAACCCAAAGAAAATACTGCCTTAGCTCTGATTCATGCAAACCAAAAGCTTCACCATTACATCATCTTAAAGACCACAATGTTCATTGCAGATATCAAACCCATAAAATATCTGCTCACGAGCCGCCTAAGGAACCACAAGTACGCCCACTAGATAGTCATTCTACAAAAATAAGACTTACAATTTCACTCCCCCAAGAGCAAAAAGGCGTTAATCTTAGCAGAGTTCATTATGAACCTCCCAATTCATACCAATGGATCACTAGTAAACGATTCTCTACCAGACGAACATCTCTTCTTTGTAGCAACTGACAACCCTTGGTACGGAGATATCCTCCTCTTCTTACGAACCCAAAAGTTCATACCCCACCTCACTCGAGATGACTGTTGGCGCATTCGCCATCAAGCCCCATGATACCTCCTTATGGGAGATGTGATATACCAACGAGGCATCGACACCATTTTATGTCGATGTGTGACTCACGACCAAGCAGAACAAGCCCTTAATGACTGCCACGGCAGAGCTTGCGGCAGCCATCTCTCTAGAATGGCTACCGCCCAAAAATTCCTATGAGTAGGTTATTTCTAGCCCACTTTGTTTCGCGACTGCAATACAACAGTCCATAGGTGCGAGCAATTTCAACACTTCACACATAAAGCAAGAGCCCCTCCCACTCCCCTACACCATGTCATCGTCGTTGGTCCCTTTTGCGAATGGGGGATCGACTTCATGACTTGCAACCCTGTATTTTCTATCACAACTGTAGCAAAGCCCTTTTGCTCTTTTTTCTTCCAATTGTTGTGGTGTCAACCTTGTAGGTTGTGGAAATCTAGGCGTAGCAACACTTCCTTCTTTATAGAATTGAGTGGTAGGCTTCCTTGTCGCCATAATTTTACATTCAACTTTTCTTGCCAACCCGAATGCCTTCTCCAATGAATCAGGTTCCAAAACGCGAACTTCATGTTGGATGTTATCCTTTAAAGTGCCTAGGAAGAGATCAATCCTGTGTTCCTCTGTAAGATCAGTTACCCTTATATTCAATTTTTGGAAGTCCTCAATGTGCCGCCCCACTAAACCCTTTTGTTTGAGATTTATCAATTGGGTAAAGAAGGTGTTGCTCTTTGTATCCTCATAATGTGCTATCATTTCCTCCGTAAAAATTGACCAAGTGACAATTTTTTTACGGGAGCAAAGCCATTCATACCATACAAATGTATTTTGTTCTAAATGTAAAGTTGCAATGCGTACCTTTTGTGTGTTTTGCACGTTATGGAGATCAAAATATTGCTCCATCTGTAGTATCCATGTTACCAGATCCTTTCCATCAAACTTCTTCATATCCATTTTTGGAATATGGTGGTTCTTCCGCCAACATTCGAGTTTATGAAATCATGATTAACATTTATTTTGTTCTCATCATGAGGTTCTTCTCCTATATTTCTGCCATTAGGAATCATTTCTGGTTTTAAGCTTGTCATCAAGCCTTCCATGTATGCTTTTATATCACTCTTCATGTTTTCCATGTTGTCTTTCATGTCATCCATCTTAGCTTCCACGCCATCCATTTTAGCTTCCATGCCTTTCTTCAAACCGTCCATCTTCACTTCCATGCCTTTCTTCAAAACTTCCATTTCATTTTTTGTTGCTCTTTGCGAGAGTGAAAACCGTTGCATTTGCTCTTGTAATTTTGATAGATCATGTTGCAATTCTTCATCTTCATGAGTCATAGTAGAGCCTTCTGAAGGCTTAATGGGTGTTGAATTCTTTTTAGGGGCCATTTTAAAATCCAATATTGATATCTATTCTACAAGTTGCCCTTGGAATCAATTCAACTTGATTCTTCAAACAAGACTTATGTAATTCGGAAAAAAAAAACACACCTTTTACTAGCTTTTAGGAGCTCGATATTCAAATTGAATTATCTTTGTAATTGAAAATCTTTGATATCTAAAATTCAGCCCTGTAGTAGCCCTCTGAAGCTTCTTTCAAATGCCACAGGTCTGACCTGATTTGGATTCTCCAAGACAAATTTGTGTCCAATCTCCCACAATGACCTAATTTTGGACTGGTTCAGTAGAGCGAACTTGTACGACTTGCCACGTGTCACTGTTTTTTTCTTTGTCTCTGAAATTGATATCCAAGAAACTACAGGCTGTGTACTTGCGACCACTTTTGACGGCACTCCAATCCAATCTCCAGAGAGAGTTATTGAACTTTTCCCACGATCACCTCTTTGAGATGAAATTCAGGAGCCTGAAAAAGCACTACCTTCCACAGATCATATCTCCAAAAATATTGCGAACCAAGCTCTGAAATTTTTTGACGAATTTCCTCAGGATTTCAGCTTCACACCATATGAATTTCAGATTCTGAACCTTCGTAGAAAAATTTTTATAGCGAAAATGCCACGATGACCTGTTTAGGAGCTTGAAAAAAGGCCTAACTTCCACAGATGATATCTCCGAAAATATTGCGAACCAAGCTCTGAAATTTTTAGAAAATCTTCCTCAGGATTTCAGCTTCGCACCCTAAAAATTTCAGCTTCTGAAACTTCGTAGAAAAAAGTTATAGCGAAAATGCCACGATGACCTGTTTGGAGCAGCGAAACCCTAGAATCCCAAGGCTCTGATACCAAATGTTGTGTAACCAACTCCAAAAAGAGAAGAAAAGAGATATCAACGCCTTAGAAATAAGCCACTTCGAGGGGGCAACCTCCAATACATTACATGAATGAACAATTCTTGGATGATACAATTTACAAAACCTCCTTTCTATATATAGGAGTCCATGGGGGCATAATGTAATCCTAGTGGGCCACAATGTAATCCTAGCCGACCTAACAATAATAATTTAAGGGCATAATAATAACAAAATGGGGGTTACAAGGGTACAACAATAACAATAAGGGGTTTACACTAACAATAATAAGGGGCTATACTAGTGATATAGGGACCTAACACTTTGTCAGGGAATCAGAAATACATCATCGTGGTTGTAGATTATTTCACCAATTAGGTAGAGGCTATGCCCATATACAACAACACCGCAGAAATTGTCGCATGATTTCTGTTTAACCATGTCATTTCCCGGTTCAGCATTCCAAAGGATTTATTCTCTAACAATGGGAAACACTTCGAGAATGAAGTTTTCTAGGAGCTATCTCACCATATGATTCACCCATGAATTCGCATCACCATACTACCCCTAATCCAATGGACATGTAGAATCTGTGAATAAAGTCCTCAAAACTATGTTACAGCGCATGGTGAATAACCACAAAACCGACTAGCACCACATGATTTTCTTCACCCTGTGGGAATACCGCATGGCCTTGAAAACATCCACTGGTTTCACCCCCTTCCACTTGGTATACGAAGTCGAAGCCGTTATTCCCATAGAAAGAGAGATCCTGAATTTACATGTTGTCATCAAACTCCTCGATGATACCCAGCCTCTAGAACAATGTTTATTACAACTAGAGTTCATCGATGAAATCCAACGACAGTCGGTGAAACATAATGAGGCCCATAAGAGACGGGTAAAATCATCATTCGACCACCACATCAACCCTTTTTCATTCACTTAGGGAGATTTATTCCTCCGCTACAATGTCGCAAAAGAAGCCCTAGGTCTAGGGAAGTTTGAAACTTTGTGGAAAGGACCCTACATCATAAAAAATTGTCTCCTCAAGGGGGCATACATCTTGACACAGCCAGATGGAACATGCCTTAGCAACCCTGTCAATGCCTTTTACCTCAAGAAATTATACCCATAAGGGCCAAGAAGGCCCACCCCTAGATTCAAAGCACACAAACCAAAAACTTTAAATTTTTGACAAAAAGACTTGTCACGTGTCACAATGGATTATCAACCTGACCATTACATTGGATTCGCTGATGGAGCATCACAATGGTCTCAAAGTTTAGCAGTTGTCATCGGGGTCATCTACCACCCCGACCAATTGTCATTCTACACTAATGTTCTATGCATCGGTTCAGCGAGAAAAAATCAGGAAGAATATGACTTCAGCATCAGACTTATGTGCAACGCCCTCAATCAAGGCATGCACCCTCAATCAGGGCATACGCCATATGCATATCTACCTCGATTCCCAGTTAGTGGTGTCACAGTTAAACCAAGCATTTGAGATACGGGATTCACATCTATTTAGAAAATACTTGCGTGCAAAAATATTAAGGTGATAGTTTGACTCATTACATTCACACATGTACCATGAAATCAAAACCAAACAGTTTATCACATAGCTAACAATATTCTAAACTAGAATGCATCTCGGATAAACCATCATACATAAAAAATAAAAATAAAAACATAGAAAACATAGATTTCCATCAACATAGCATAATCCATAAACAGAAACAGGGGGCACACCATGTAGAGCCGCAAAAAATATCTCTCTCATATATACCAAAAAATATATGAGTCTGAGTACAAAAAATAGTGTCTCTGACCCGTAAGTCAGCCCAAAATATACAAATATACAAGTCAACAAAAATAAGGAAAGCATCCTCATAACGGGTGCTTTCCCTGTCTACAATATAGAATCTATGGCGGTGCTCCCCCAGGTGGGGCACCTGGACCCATAGCGGCTCCCGGTACCAACACTGGAGTCATCGTCAAAATGGAGATCGCCACCCAACATAAAGTCGGCCCATAGCCCCTCTCCTGGGCCATCAATGTCTATAACCAGGCGTCATTGAGGTCATCCACGAAGCCTTGAATAGGAATCCCCTAGGTCAAGTGGTCCACTTGACCCCATGCATCCTCTAACACCTGATATTTGACCTCCAGATCAGCCACCTTCTCTTTCAAATCGACAACGCGAACCTCTGTCGCCTCGGCATGAACCTGCTCAGTAGCAATCTCAGTAGCAGCCGAGCTGCTACCCTCCCCCGAGGGACCAACCTCCCCACCAGGTGCTACATCCTAAGGCTATACTTGAGCTCCTCCCTATCCCCCACCTACGCAAGGAACACCTTGAGCCCGTCGAATCGGCTAATGTCCCACCAACCAAGAAACTGTAATGTTCGTAAATTAGCATGCAGCTAATTGGAATATTCTTTTTTGATTTTATCATTTAGATGGATGAATAAGTGGGTAGGGAAACCCATAAATATATGTAGTATGAATAAAACCCTCTTAATGTGGAAAGGGATCATCTTAATAGCTGGATAAAGCACCTCCATGTGTGAACAAGGGAAAAATCATGTGGACAAAGTCAATGTTGACCAAATCAACAACGCTGGTATGGAAAGAGAGGATCATTAATGAGAGATAATGCAATGTTAATGGGAGATAGTCTCCATGAAAGTAGTGTCTTCAATGAGTGGGACCCAAGTTCAGAAGGCTCACAATGCATATAAGGAATGGCAAGGTAACCATATAAGGCATGTTAGATGATTATTGATTTTGTGGTCTGTATGACTGTTTGCACTCTTCAGCTGTTTAGCAAAGTCTGATGTACTGTTTAGTACGAGGGTGTTCCCGAGCAGAAATCCCACACTCATCCTTGTGGGAAATTGATTGCCTACTCAGGAGAGTTATTATTGAGCTACATATCCACATTCTGGCATCAGGCCAAGCTTCAGGCTTCAACTACAGTGCAGTATCTGTTCAGAATTGTGTTTTGTTGCAGGGTGTTGCAGTGGAGGGTTGATAGGGCCATTTTCTGAGCTAGTTTTCAGTGGAGGAAGCATTATTTCCATTGTGAGGCTAGAAAGGAAGGTCATTGGGCTTCATGTCATATTTTGTCACCAGTTCAGCCTATTTCCATCTCCTACAACGTATATCCCCTCATAGACTACGTTATTTCAGTGAGCACTTGCAGTGGAGGATTTAGTGCTTGATTTGGAGAGAGAGATCTTCAACGAAGGGATTAGCCTTTCACTTGGAGGATCTATTGGAGGAGATCCACACATTTATATATCAGTTTCAGCCACCTCCTTTACAGTATTAAGTTGCAGCTATTATTCATCCCTAGGGTTGCATCCCGGTATTTTGTACTTTTGGGTATTTCCGGAAGCCCTTTCTAGGTTGTCTTGGAAATTTGCTTGGGAGCTTAGATCTCCATCCCTATCATCTTTTGAGCCATATATCAGGAGATATACATTAATAAATTCTCCAGTAGAAGTTACCCTCATTAAAACTGCACTGTATTGGTTCTCCTGCATTTGTCTAGCAACTATTTTTTAGGTTATGGCATATGTATTCATGGGAGGCTTGTTTGCCTTGATTATTTGAGTTGTGCCTATTTCTATTTTACTTATTTGCTGCTGATTTACATAATAAAATTGCTCCATGTTTGTCACACATTTTGGTGTAATGTTATTCACTACTATTTCTAGTATTTTGTTCTATATTCTTGTCTTTTCCATTTTGGAATATTACTGTGGTATCAGAGCATAATCTTGGCTCATCGTGTGGATCTCAACCATTACGTTATCAAGAGAATAAGAAGAATGAGAAAGAGATCAGAATGATGGAAGGAATGAGTTCATCTCATCCCTTTTCAGATCTACAAGGGACCTCACCAAGAAGGTCTGTAATATTCCTAATTAGTCCTAAACTAATGGGAATATTCATTTTTGTCTTGTTTTCTTGTTTCATGAATAAATTGTAAAGGAGGATCATAAAACTCCTAAACAGCAAAATAAATCAATGCCAAATATGAAAAAGGCTATATCTTGGTTGAATAAGAAGGCACCCTTAGTTTTAAAAGGGGCTAAACATTTTGTTTGGGTCAACCATGACCAAATCTACAACGGTGTCTTGGAGGAGTGGCCATCAATGAGGCACAACGCGGTTTTAGATGGAGGTGGCTCATGGGAAAGGAGATATTTAATTCAAGGTGGTTTAGGGTTTTGCAAGCTCTCATCTTATAAAAGGAAGAGGAAGGAAGCATGAGAAGGTTGTTGATGTGATTAAATTTTCATAGTATATTTTCTGTTTAGACATATCTCATTCTCCTTGTTTTTTAGCAGAGAATAGTGTTGTTTAGCACAAGGTCTTCTTGTTTAGGAATTCCATATTTCCTTGAGAGGCCTCTTGGAAGAGCATTTCATGTCTTTTCCACTATCAGGTTGAAGTCCAAGCTTATTCTTCCAACTACAACACAGATCTTGTAGAGGTTTTGGTTGTCTTTGTAAGCTTCAGCAAGTGGAGGCTATATCTACTTAGATCTAGACCATTCTAGTGCTCCTTTTCAGTGGGGAAGGCTTCTATCCCATTGGAAAAAGAGTATTGGATTAGTGGAGCATTAGATATAGATATTTTCATGTGGCCAAACATATCTTAAACCCTACAGCATAGTTTTCCTTCCAGATCTTTGATTTCCTGTAGGTGTTGTTGCAGGGACTTTTGGCATAACTTTTTGGAGTGATTTTCATGTGTTGAGGATCTACCCTTCACATTTGAGATCCACTGAATAGGATCATATTATTGTATACATCAAATCAGATATGAATATTCCTAAATATCTGGAGATTTCTGCAGATCTACAGCTTTAGATCTCAGATCTACTCCATGTTCTTCATGTATTGCTGAAAACCCCAAGGGGTATTTGAAGAAGAGTCTTTATAGTGTATGGATCTGTCATAGATCTGACTTTTCATGAATTATTTTTCTCTAGATATAATTTTTAATCAACAGCTATTGCAGCCTAATAAAAATAACGTTGTCAAGGTAGTTTCTACTCATATGTATGGTTGCAGTACCTCCTTTTGAGGATTTTTCTTCATTGGAGACTTCTATTGCCTCTTATACATCTCATGGGCTTCATTGTACATCTAATTTGTTGTTTTAAATGTTAAAGAATGGTCTCCATATTGGCCTCCTACTATAATCTTGATGATCTGCGTTATTTTAAATGCATAACTATTTTATGTTGTTGCATTTCCCAATTGGGAATATTACAGTGGTATTAGAGCAATCATCTTGGCATAGCCTATGCTTTCTAAGAAGCCAATATGTCTTTTCATGAAAATAAGAGACAGAAGAAGTTTGATTACACTAAAGACAAATAAGACAAGGATGAAACCCCTTTATCTAGAAGAATGAAAGGGAAAGAGTTCTCAAAAAACTCTGTTCCAAACTATGCATGAGCTGAAAACTAAAATCAGGGGAATGATGAGGGAAAGACATGAAGATCCCTCAAGAATAATTGCACATGAAGAAAGCCCCAGTTTTTCATATTATGTGTGTGAGCATTCAGCCACACAATCAGATCTACAACGTTGTAGCATGCCTACATTCCTAGCAAGAGAAGAAGCAGAAGGAGAGACCCCAAAGGAGGAGACTCTTGGTGACTATCTCCAAGAATATTAATATCAGTATAAAATATTCAGGGATCATCTAAGATTCCAAGAGTTTTGTCAACTTAAAGAAGAGAGAAGATCCAACAAATACAATAGAAGAAGAGGGTACATGCAGCACACTTTGGGTAGATTATTTCTACCTACTTTTGATGGATCACCTGAGAGCTCAACCAAGTCTTGGGTAAAGAAGCTAGACACTTATTTCCAACTGCATCAAGTTTCATAAGAATAAGCCATAAGAGTAGCAGCACTGCATCTCCAAGGTAAGGCTTATGCCTAGTGGTTATTTCAATCTTCTTCATTGAAAAATGAAAATATCTCCACTTATGAAAATTTCACTAGGAGGTTAGTGAAAAGATTTGATTTTAAGAAATCTGAAACTTCCTTGGGTGGGCAAACCAAGCCCAAGAATTTAGAACCTTTGCATGAGTTGGAAGGATCCATGAAGCCAACTCCATTCCAGAACATTGTTGAGGGGGTTGAAGATCTGCTATATGATGTGCCAAGGTAAAAGGCCCCACTTCAACAAGAACCTTCTTCTCAAGAAGAAGACATGAGGATTCCTTTTCCAATAAGAGATCGAGAAAAAGGATCTCTTAATGATGAGGCATTCTCAATTGATGAGGAGAAGGAAGAGGAAGAGCTGGAAAGATCCCCTAGCACTGTGACAGCAGGAGGAGATCTACTTTTATGTGGAGATGGAGGTGAAGCAATTGCTTCCACTAGAAGGGATCTTGTATCTTTACAAGAAGCTCCAAAGGATCTTACACCTGAAGAACATGAGAAGCATGTGTCTATGATGATAGACAATGAGACAAAACAATGGAGGGAGTGTGTTCCAACATTGCATACAGTTTTGGGAACACACACTGTGACAGATCAGTCCTTTGTGATCAAAACTCTTGACACCAAGGAGATGATGGGTGCTCATGGGTTAACTAAATCTGAAGCACCTTAGACTATGAGGTCTTCCAAAAGGTAGGAGAAGAAGAATAGAGGAAGTATCACAGCACTAACATGGTAGGAGGTGATCCACTATTACAAGGAGGAAAAGATGGGGAAATTTCTCCAACTAAAAGCACTCTTGCATCCTTAAGAGTGATACCCCATTATCATGAGACTTCCACACAAAAATCAGAAATGGAATTGTGCAGTGGAAGCAATGATATGATGGTCCCATCTATTATGCACATGGGAATGAGCCATGAGACATCATTATCTTGTGGTAAACCACCTGGGAAACCACCTAATTCAAATTTGGTGAAATATTTTTCATGCACTGATGCTCCATTCATAGATCCAAGAAGGAAGGGAGCATTAGAAGACCATACTAGAGCACTGAGAGTGTTGGGAAAGCTCAAGGAGAGGGGAAATATTTTTCCCTTATCACCATTATCCATTCTCTCATCTCATACTGCACTGAGAAAATATGTTGCAAGGATGAAGAATGACACCATCATGGAGCAAGGAAGACAATCCTTGGCTGTGAAGAACCAGAAGATAACTTCATTTGGAGAGAAAGCTTCCATACATGATAGGAGATGGTGGTCACACATGCATACTTCGACAAGGCCAAGGAGTTTTTGGATAGATGATAGCCTTCCATGGGAGACTAACTTCCAAGAACTTCCATTTCCTATTGAGCATGTGCATATGCAAGAAGGGCAGCAAGGAAGAAATAGCAACCTTCCTCTTACACCTTTGGCATGGGAGGTGTCAAGGAGGAGAGAAATGGGAGGCATGGCCTTCCAACATACACCTTTGGCATGAGAGATGTCAAGGAGAAGAGAAGAAACATGGTAGACATTTCAGTTGACACATTACCAGCGTTGTCATTGTTGGGGAGATTAGATCCATATTGGAAATCCCAACTGTTGGTGGAATATTCCAAGGATCTTCACACATGCATAATTCTTGATGACTTGCTACATGATGGAGGCTATTCACTCCAAGCTGGAGTCATCTATTATCATGGTAGGATCTTCTTATCTAGAGCCTCCAAGCTCAAGGAGAAGTTGCTACAAGGAGCTTATGAAGAGTTTTGTTTCAGCCAAACCTATTCCATGAAGCTCAACAACATCATCTTGAGGAGCTACTATTGGGAGGGCTTTGAAGAAGAACTTTATCAGCATTGTCAAAGATGCATGTACCATGTGGAGATGGAGTAGCAATATAACTCTATGGAAGAGTTAAATCAGCCCTCTCTTTCTCTTTTTGAGGAAGGGGATAGATCTATGCACTACTCCATTTATATGAGGAAGATTGTTGGTGAAGAACATGCTCTTGTAAAAAACGTTTTATATTCTGATTGTATGTATTCTTTTACCCTGTTTATGCAGGCCATGGCTCCAAGGAGGAGTATTGTACCTTTTAAACTTCATGGACAACTTTGGGTCAAAAATATTTATGAAAATGGCCACTCCCCTGGTAGACAAAGGGAGATTTTGTATCATGATGGGTGCATTCCTAAGGCACCAAATATATCTCACACTTTCAGCTAGGGTGAGATGGTATGGGCAGCACATAAGTGGTGGGAAAACCACTTACCACATCTAGATCTGATGCACGTAGGAGATGCACTACGCTAGTTCCACATGTGGGACTATGACCCGCCTCCATATGCACACACTTCTATTTTCATATTCATTATTTTGATCCCCTACATTGATGATGTATTTGTACTTTTTATGAGGATATATGGAGGAAGGAGGGAAGTTATGTATGTGCCCTATGGGATAGATATTCCCCATGTACCTTATGTTACGTATTTCAGAGATAACATTGGGCAAACCATGTTTGTTTCATGTGATTTATTGTCTCCTTATGAGATGAAATATTTGCATCTCATGAGAACTTTGGAGGAGAAATTCATGGAGGGATGGATTGGTGAACACTTAGCTTATGGAGGAAGCTTATCACATGTTTGTGTCGCCAATGGAGAAGGAGAAGAGTTGCAGCACTCACCTTATCAGTTGCTTGAGGACAAGCAACATTGTGGAGGGGAGGACTGTAATATTCCCAATTAGTCATAAACTAATGGGAATATTCATTTTTGTTTTCTTTTCCTGTTTCATGATTAAATTGTAAAGGAGGATCATAAAACTCCTAAACAGCAAAATAAATCAATGTTAAATATGAAAAAGGCTATATCTTGGCTGAATAAGAAGGCACCCTTAGTTGTGAAAGGGGCTAAACATTTTGACTGGGATAACCATGACCAAATATACATCATTGTCTTGGAGGAGTGGCCATCAATGAGGCACAACGCAGTTTTAGATGGAGGTGGCTCATGGGAAAGGAGCTATTTCATTCAAGGTGGTTTATGGTTTTGCAAGCTCTCATATTATAAAAGGAAGAGGAAGGCAGCATGAGAAGGTTGTTGATGTGATTAAATTTTCAGAGTATATTTTCTATTTAGACATATCTCATTCCTCTTGTTGTTTAGCAAAGAATAGTGTTGTTTAGCACAAGGTCTTCCTGTTTAGGAATTCCATCTCTTTCCTTGAGAGGCCTCTTGGAAGAGCATTGAATTTTGTTAGGTCCCTATATTACTAGTATAGTCCCTTATTGTTGTTAGTGTAACCCCCTTATTGTTATTATTGTACCCTTGTAACCCCCATATTTTTATTATTGTGCTCTTAAATTATTATTGTTAGGTCGGCTAGGATTACATTGTGGCCCCACTAGGATTACATTGTGGCCCTATGGACTCCTATATATAGAAAGGAGGTTTTGTAATTTGTATCATCCAAGAATTATTCATTAATGTAATGTATTGGAGGTTGCCCCCTCGAAGTGGCTTATTTATAAGGTGTTTATATCTCTTTTCTTCTATTTCTGGAGCTGGTTTCACAACATTTGGTATCAGAGCTTTGGATTCTAGAGTTTTGCTGCTCCAAATAGGTCATCGTGGAATTTTCGCTATAAGTTTTTTCTATGAAGGTTCAGAAGCTGAAATTTTTAGGGTGCGAAGCCACAATCTAGAGGAACATATTCACAAAATTTCAGAGCTTCATTCGCAATATTTTGGGAGATATGATTTGTGGAAGGTAGGGTTTTTTGCAGGCTCCTGAATTTCACTTAAACAGGTCATCTCGGCATTTTCGCTATAACATTTTTTCTACAAAGGTTCAGAAGCTGAAATTTTTAGAGAGCGAAGTTGAAATCATGAGGAACGTCACAACATTTCAAAGCTTGGTTCATAATATGTTTGAAGATATGATCTGTGGAAGTTAGTTCTTTTTCAGGCTCCCGAATTTCATCTCAAAGAGGTTATCGTGGGAAAATCTTCATAACTCTCTCTCTCTCTGAGCATCAGATTGGAATGTTGTAAAAAGTGGCCATAAGTACACAAAATTTAGTTTCTTTTGTATCAATTTCAGAGCCAAAGGAAGAAACAGTGACATGTGGCAATTCGTACAAGTGCACTATACTGAACTAGTCCATAATTGGGTCATTGTAAAAGATTGGACATAACTTTGTCTTGAAGAATCCAAATCAGGTCAGACCTATGGCATTCGAAAGAAGATTTAGAGGGTGACTTTAGGGCCAAATTTTAGATATTGAAGATCCAAAATCATAGAGATAATTCAGTTTCAATATTGATTCCTTAAAATCAAGAAAAAGGTATGTTTTTTTTTTCAAATTGCATAAGTCTTGTTTGAAAAATCAGTTCTAGTTGATTCCAAAGGCCTATTGAGCATAGCTATCGGTATTGGGTTCTAAAATTCCTCCTAAAAAGAACTCAACTCCCATTAAGCCTTCAGAAGGCTCTACTATGACTCATGAAGACGAAGAAATGCAACATGAGATATCAAAATTCCATGAGCAAGTGCACCAAATTTTGCTATCGCAAAGAGCAACAAAAATTGAAATGGATGGTTTTAAGAAAGGCGTGGAAGCTAAGATGAATGGTTTGGAAGCTAATATGGATGGCATGGAAGCTAAGATGGATGACATGGAAGCTAAAATGGAAAACATGAAGAATGATCTAAAAGCAGACATGGAAGGTTTGACAAAGTTGATACAACAAATTTTTCCTAATGGTGAAAAGATAGTAGAGGAAACTGATGATGAGAACAAAATAAATGATAATCGTGATTTCATAAACTCTAATTTTGGCAGGAAGAACCACCATATTCCAAATATGGATATGAGGAAGTTTGATGGCAAGGATCTCGTAACATGGATACTACAGATGGAGCAATATTTTGATCTCAATAATGTGCAAAACACACAAAAGGTATGCATTTCAACTTTACATCTAGAAAAAAATAAATTTGTATGGTATCGATGGCTTTTCTCCCATAAAAAAATTGTCACTTGGTCAATTTTTACGGAGGAAATGATAGCACATTATGAGGATACAAAGAGCAACACCTTCTTTAGCCAATTGATAAATCTCAAACAAAAGGGTTTAGTGGGGGAGCATATTGAGGGCTTCCAAAAATTGAATATAAGGGTAACTGATATTACAGAGGAACACAGGATTGATCTCTTCATAGGTACTTTAAAGGATAACATCCAACATGAATTTCGCGTTTTGGATCTTGATTCATTGGAGAAGGCATCCAGGTTGGCAAGAAAAATTGAATGTAAAATTATGGCGACAAGGAAGCCTATCACTCACTTCTATAAAGAGGGAAGTGTTGCTACTCCTATATTTCAACAACCTACAAGGTTGACACCACAAAAATTGGAAGAAAAAATAGCAAAAGGGCTTTGCTACAGTTGTGATAGCAAATACACTAAAGGTCATAAGTGTGCCGAGAAGAAATTATTTTACATAGACTGTAAAGAGGAAGAATAAAATGAACAAGAAGAGGATATACACCAGGAACCAACCCTAGAAGAGCAAGAAATGAGTCTGACCATATCTTGTAATGCATTGGCAAGAATTACAACTCCTCAAATTCTCAAGATAGAAGGACATATCAAAAAGAAAAAGGTAATAGTGTTGATTGATTCAGGTAGTACCCATAATTTTATTCATTGTAAGGTAGCCAAGGAATTGAATTGTTTCCTATACCCAGCACCAGAATGTCAAGTGGTGGTTGCAAATGGAGGAACTATAAATTGCTCTGGAAAATGCCATAATATCAAGCTAACCATGGGGGAATATGTATTGACTAGTCCAATGCTTTCCATTCCTATGGGAGGTGTTGATGTCGTACTAGGAGTACAATGGTTACAATCTTTGGGGACGGTAGCTTTTAATTTTCAAGAACTTTTCTTGAAATTTTTTTCAGAAGGAAAGGAAGTCGAATTACGGGGTATTGAAGGGAAGCCGGGAAGGATAATAAGCTCTAATGTCATGACAAAGCTTCTAAAGAAAGAACAACGAAGCGTAATTGCACAATTATGCTCACTAGAAGTTCCGACATCAAAATCATCTATTTCTGCAGATCTCCAACAAGTCTTGGACAATCATTCCAAGGTGTTTGAAACTCCCAAAGGACTCCCACCTATTCGTGATCATGATCATGCTATTCATTTGATTCCAGGAAGTTTTCCTCCAAACATTAGGCCTTATAGATATCCTTACTTCCAAAAGAGCGAAATTGAACGTATGATTGCAGAAATGTTAGAGGCAGGTATAATTCAACCCAGTCAAAGTTCTTTCTATGCTCCTGTAGTATTGGTACACAAGAAGGATGGATCATGGTGAATGTGTCCGGATTATAGGGAGCTCAATAAGCTCACCATTAAAGACAAATTTCCCATTCCTGTGATTGATGAATTATTGGATGAATTACATGTAGCAATTTATTTTACCAAGTTGGATCTTCGTTCAGGATATCATCAAATTAGAATGAAGACTGAAGATATTCCAAAAACAACATTTCGAACTCATGAGGGTCATTATGAATTTTTGGTCATGCCTTTTGGCCTTAGCAATGCACCTTCTACATTTCAAGGGTTGATGAATTCCATTTTCAAACCCTTCCTTAGAAAATTTGTGCTAGTATTTTTTGATGATATACTAATCTACAACAGGTCTTGGAATGATCATGTTCGACATATTGACAGGGTGCTCAAACTATTGCAGGAGAAACAATTATATGCAAAAAAATCCAAATGTTTCTTTGGAGTACAAGAGGTGGAATATCTGGGTCATATTGTATCTCACGAGGGTGTTAAAGTACACCCTAACAAAATTAAAGCCATTAAGGAATGGAAAGTCCCCACAACCATAAAGCAGTTGCGAGGATTTCTCGGGTTAACAGGGTATTATCGCAAGTTTGTTAAGAATTATGTGAGAATAGCAACACCTCTAACAACATTATTGAAGAAAGATGCATTTTCATGGACTCCTGAAGCAACTAAGGCCTTTGAACATCTTAAAGAGGCAATGTGCCTAGCACCAGTCTTAGCTACGCCAGACTTCACAAAAACCTTTATTGGGTAATGTGACGCCTCAAGAAATCGAATTGGTGTTGTTTTAATGAAAGAAGGAAGACCCATTACTTTTGAAATTCTTCCAATCAAAGGAAATTATTTACAGAACCCTATTTATGAGAAGGAAATGTTAGCAATACTGCATGCATTAAAGAAATGGAGAGCTTACCTAATGGGAAGACACTTCAAGGTAAAAACTGATCATGATAGTCTTAAACACTTTTTGGAACAAAGACTATCTTCAGAAGAGAATAAAAAATGGGTCACAAAGATGTTGGGTTATGACTTTGAAATAATATACTGAAAAGGGAAGCTAAATGTTGTTGCAGATGCACTCTCAAGAAAGAATGAAGAGGTGGAAGCATTGCTTTGTGCCATTTCTATTATCCAACCAGATTGGATAATCGAAGCAAGAGATGAATGAAAGAAGGACGAAGAATTGTGGACACTCATTCAAAAGTTGCAACAAGATCCTAGTACATCTGATACATTTAGTTGGAAAAATGATTCCTTATGGTACAAAGATCGCTTATATTTTTGTAAGAATTCCCAACTAAAACAAAAGATTCTTTTGGAATTGCACACTTCTCCTTTAGGAGGACACTCAGGATTTTTAAAAACATACCACAGGGTGAAGAAAGAACTTTTTTGGGATGGCCTTAAATATGATATTCAAAATTTTGTGGCGGAATGTTTAGTTTTCCAGCAGAATAAAGTTGAGACAATTAAGACCCCGAGTCTTATACAACCTTTATCCATTCCAAGTCAACGTTGGGAGGAGATTTCAATGGATTTTATCATAGGTTTACCTAAGTCTGAAGGAAAGAGTGACATCATGGTGTTAGTTGATAGACTTACCAAGTATGCACACTTTTGTGCATTATCTCATCCATTTAAATCAAGTACAGTTGCTACTACATTTATGGACACAATTCAAAAGCTACATGGAAACCCAAGGGTTATTGTGAGCGACAGAGATCTCATTTTTACTGGAAATTTTTGGATGGAGTTATTTTCTTGTTTGGGTACTCAATTATCTCATAGCTCATCTTATCATCCTCAATCCGATGGTCAAACTGAGATAGTAAATAAATGTTTGGAAGTATATCTTCGTTGTTTTATATCTGATAAACAAACACAATGTGTCAAGTGGTTACCTCTCACTGAATGGTGGTATAACACTTCCTTCCATACTGCAGCAAAAAATACCCCATTTGTGGCACTTTATGGATATCATCCAATATCCATCACGTCATCTTTAAGAGAAAATTCTAAGGTTCATGTAGTGGAAGATCACATCGAGCATCAACAACAATTTCTCCAAGTCTTAAAGGATAACCTAACTTTGACACTGAATTGAATGAAATAATAGGCATATCAACATTATAGCAAAGGAATTTTTGATGTCCACTATCAGGCTAAAGGCAAAGCTTCTTCTTCCAACTACAACATAGATCCTGTTGAGAGTTTGGTTGTCTTTGTAAGCTGCAGCAAGTGGAGGCTAGATCTACTCAGATCTAGACCATTCTAGTGCTCCTTTTCAGTGGGAAAGGCTTCTATCACATTGGAAAGAGAGTATTGGATCAGTGGAGCATCAAATTCAGATCTTTTCATATGGCCAAACATATCTTAAACCCTACAGCACAGTTTTCCTTCCAGATTTGTGTTTTCCTATAGGTGTTGTTGCAGGGACTTTTGGCATAACATTTTGGAGGCGTGATTTTCATGTGTTGGGGATCTACCCTTCACCTTTGGGATCCACTGAAGAGGATCATCTTATTGTATACATCAGAACAGATCTGAATATTCCTAAATATCTGAAGATTTTTGCAAATCTGCATATTTAGATCTCAGATCTACTCCATGTGCTTCATGTATTGTTGAAAACCCCAAGGGGTATTTGAAGAATAGTCTTTAGAGTTTATGGATCTATCATAGATCTAACTTTTCATGCATTATTTTTCTCTAGATCTAAGTTTTAATCAACATCTGTTACAGCCTAATAAAAATAAAACTGTCAAGGCAGTTTCTGCTCATATGTATGGTTGCAGTACCTCTTTTTGAGGATTTTTCTTCATTGGAGACTTATATTTCCTCTTATACATCTCATGGGCTTCATTGTACATCTGATTTGCTATTGTAAATGTTAAATAAGTGTATTCATATTGGCATCTTGTTATAATCTTGATGATCTGCATTATTTTAAATGCATAACTATTTAATGTTGCTGCATTTCCCAATTGGGAATATTACAAGGTCAAGAAAAGGAGAATGGAGAAAAGCCATGAAACCATAATAGGGTTTCAAGATGAGGAAGTTCCATGCACTTCCTATTAGCAAAAGAGAAAACCGGTATTGCATAGAGCTCCAAAGAAATATTCTATGTCTACTTTCTTTGAAGAGGAAAGTGAAAGACATGGATATGGAGGAAACTTGAACATGAGATTCTAAGTATCTTGTAGAATATAAATCTCAATCAAGAGCTTTTAAGGAGAATATAACTCTCCGACGGTTCATTCAGCTCAAAGAAGAGAGGATACCTTGCAGCTATGGAAGGAGAAAGCACAATAGATTTCTATTGTCTACATTTGATGGATTATCCGCATGCACAGAAAGGGCTTGGGGAATGGATTTGGATTCATTATTCCTCCTACATCCAGTATTAGAAAGAGAATTTGTTGAGATTGCAAAGCTGCACCTTGAGGGTGAAGCAAACATTTGGTGGTTTAGCCATTTGAGTCATGAAAGAGTGACTGCATATGTAGATTTTACATAAAGGATGATCAAGAATTTTGACAAGAAGAAATCTGAGGAGAAGAAACTTCCACCACCACTTCCTGTAGGAGAATTTGCATCAGGAGAAGGAACACTTGCACCTTTGCAAATTGGTCTTGATCTCTTGACATTTAGAGTCCCATGCATTATTTGGGAGATGCATGAGGAGGAGTAGACTTATACCAGCATTGGTACATCCATAGATGAGTAGCCATCATCTTCAGTAGTTGGGGAAGTTATCACACCAGTGGGAGGAACCCTTGTAGCAGTACAAGATGTTCCCAAGAAAAACCAAGGTATGCAAATGTTTCCACTTTCTATTATTTCAACACATCTTATGGAAGGTTGTGGGGACATGTCATTACATGACCTAGGATCAAAACACACTGTTGATTTGGAGCAGCAGACTATCACTGCGCAGAGGACCCTTGACAAGATCAATGAGGAGATGTGCATTCATCCTAGTATATCATTATTGAGCTGCACACAACTCTTGGGGTTGGAGTGTAGATTTTTGGAGGATAGGATGAATATTGTCCTAAAAAATCCAATGCAGAACTATATGTTCAACACTAAGTATGATCATGAGATAGCATATGCACCATCATGGAGATTAGCAGTGCTATCATTGAGCAGTAGTGATGAGTTGGGAGCCCAACCATTGTTGGAGCATTCCAATGACCATTCTACATGTGTAGCAGAGGATAGGTAGATGGTTGATGAGACACATCTTATCTTCCATTACTATGATGGATCCTTCTTGATGAGCATTTCACATATCAATGAGAATACCTTTCCTTCAGCATACTTGGATCCTCATGGGATCAACTTGGTCATTTGTGAGTGGTCTTCATTTGGAGATCTCTAGGAGATTTCATTTCAACATCCCATGAAATGCAAAGATAGTAATCAGATTTGGGAGGATGGTATTCTCCATTAGAAGGATACCAAGGTGGAGCATGGCAGGAGGCACCCACATTTTGATAAGTGGGTGTGGATGGTGAGCAAGGGGTTGGTGAGCCACTTGAAGATTTATGACATAGGGCAGCAGGAGGCATGGTTGCGCTGGCTACTCTTGAAAGAGTTTGGCCATCATGTGACATATCCTATCTCAAAGGGTATGTTTTGGGTTGGGTCTTTGCATGGCACCCATATGTTATGGAAGAAGAATATTTGGTTGTATTGGGCATTCTACAAGTCAATCATCATGATGTTACTCCATGACTTTTATGATGATAAGATGAGCAGTCAGCAAGAGTTGTTGCTGCTTTGGATACTTTTGGGAGAGCATGGGTTGATTTTCCCCCATTATTTGCATGATGTTGCAGGAGTAGATGGTGGCACAATAAGGGTGAAAAGGGGATACTCCTTAGCTATGGAGGATTAGGAGTTACTCCCACTTTGGAATGGATCTCCCATATATAGCAGCATTATGGTATATTACTTTGCCATTTGGCTTGTCAAAGAATGGAGCTATGAGATGACAGGAGCTTTATTACAAAGGCCAACAACGATGTCACTTGGGAGCTTGGATTTGTTGATGGAGGATCCCCAGGATCACTTCACATATGATGCACTTGATGGGAAAGTAATAGATGAAAGTGATGGAGTAGTGGATGGAGACATCTATTACCATGATATGATCTTCTTGACTTGGATCTCCAAGCATAAGAAGAAGGATTTGCATGCAGCACAAGGTTCATTCCTTTCCATTCACCAAGGTCTCATGGAGACATGTCATACCACTAGGGGAGGATTATTCATGGATCCTATTATTAGCCTACTCTCGGTACATGGTAAGAGTTGTGTTTTTGCACTTATTTATTATCTAACATAGTATTTTCATTCTCTTGCCATTTCTATACAGTGCATTGCTCCACAAGAGGGCAAGCCTCTATTTGGGCTTCATGGTTTCTCTAAGACCAACATCAGAGTTGGAGATAGCCAATTATTTTATGGCTTTGGGAAAGTGTTGTAATATTTCTTGTATGCTCAGTTATTATACAATGCCATTTACTATTTACTAGTAGATGAGATAACATGCACAACTAGCAAATTGTTTGGAGACAACTTGCCATATTATGTTCTGAAACAATAGTTAGAAAAATTGTGCTATAGCCACTTGGGAAAATGTTGGTACCTTCCAACACTACATGAAACCTTCAATATATTTCTCATTTGGATGCCATATGGTGATGATGTCCTATTCATCATATATGGGATGGTTTGGGCAAACATGATTCATGACACTAGAGAGAGGATCTTTGAGGATCTAGTTTTCTTCTTGCCTCTTCAAGGAAACATTATTGCAGCCAAAAATCAATAGCCACTCAACACTTATCATAAGTGGAGAGAGAGATAGTGTGGGAGAGACAATTTGGTCTATCAATTTCATCTATGCAACCCGGATACATTGTAGGAGCCTAAGGTGGAGGAGTTTTTCCATGAGTTACCATTTTGGAGGGTGACCCATTTTGTGTGGATGATAGCTTGGGGATGGGAGCTTCACATGGGAATGATGGTTCCAAATATATTTCTTATCCCGTGCCTCAAGAAGGCCTCTAGACAACTTATAGTTTCCTCCATGGATATCCCACTACTTCATGATGATATCCATTTGGATTTGTCACCAAAGGCTAGCTTATACACTTGGGAGGAGCAACTTGGAGACATATTGATGAGAAAGCATCTTGTTCATTTGAGAAGCTTATCATATGAGGATGCTATAGGAGGAGGATATGAGGCTCTTCAGTTCTATCCTTACAGTTTCTTTAGGACAAGCAACATTTGGGAGGGGAGGACTATAATATTCCTAAATTAGCATGCATCTAATTGGAATATTCATTTTTGCCTTTGTCATTTAGATGGATGAATAAGTGGGTAGGGAGACCCATAAATATCTTTAGTAAGAATAAAATCCCTCTTAATGTGAAAATGGATCATCTTAATTGCTTGATAAAGCACCTCCATGTGTGAGCAGGGGAAAAATCATGTGAACAAATTCAATGTTGACCAAATCAACAGTGCTAGTATGGAGAGAGTAGATCATTAATGAGAAAAATGGGAGATAGTCTCCATGATAGTAGTGTCTTTAATGAGTGTTACCAAAGGTGAGAAGGCTCACAATGCATATAAGGAAGGGTAATGCAGCCATAGAAGGCATGTTAGATTATTATTTATTTTGTGGTCTGTATGAATGTTTGCACTCTTCAACTGCTTAGTAGAGTCTGTTGTACTATTTAGTACAAGGTTGTTCTCGAGCGGAAATCCCACACTCATCCTCAGGGGACTTTGAGTGCCTACTCAGGAGAGTTATTATTGAGATGCATATCCACATTCTGGCATCATGCCAAGCTTCAGTCTTCAGCTACAGCGCAGTATCTGTTCAGAATTGTGTTTTGTTGCAGGGTGTTGCAGTGGAGGGTTGATAGGGCCATTTTCTGAGCTATTTTTCAGTGGAGGAATCATTATCTCCATTGGGAGACCATAAATGAAGGTCATAAGGCTTCATTTCATATTTTGGCACCATACCAACCTGTTTCTGTCTCCTACATTGCAGATCCCCTCATAGACTGCGTTATTTCAGTGAGCACTTACAGTGGAGGATTCAGTGCTTGATTTGGAGGGTGAGATCTTAAAGGAAGGAATTAGCCTTTCACTTGGAGGATATATTGGAGGAGATCCATACATTTCTATATCAGTTTCAGCCACCTCCTTTCTAGTATTCAGTTGCAGTTTCTATTCAGCCCTAGGGCTGCATCTCAACATTTTGCACTTTTGGGTATTTTCGGAAGCCCTTTCTAGGTTGTCTTAGAAATTTTCTTGGGAGCTTAGATATACATCCCTAGAATATTTTGAGACATATATTAGGAGATATACATTATTTCATTTTCCAGTAGCAGTTTCCCTCATTAAAATTGCGCTGTATTGGTTCTCCTGCATTTGTCTAGTAGTTATTTTTCAAGTTATGGCATATGTATTCATGGGAGGCTTGTTTGCCTTTATTATTTGAGTTGTGCCTATTTATATTGTACTTATTTGCTACTTATTTACATAATAAAATGGCTCCATGTTTGTCACACATGTTAGTGTAATTTTATTCACTGCTATTTCCAGTATTTTTTTCTATATTCCTGTCTTTTCCTTTTTGAAATATTACAACAACAGGACATCCGACCTTGCAAACATTTGCAAGAGTAAGAAAACTATGTTAGTGTCACCATAATACACATAATAAACATAAATACTGAAGTAAATGTAGAATAAAACATAAAAACATACCTGTTGGCCCCCATGCATACCCAGCAAGAAGACCCATGTCTGGGTCTCCCTAGAAATCCATCCCCGCATAAGGGAACGGTAGAAACATCTGAGTATTGGCCTCAAAAAAAGCCTCTATGGTGGCGTTCAAATAACGCCCCACCGTACCTCCACCTCCGTGAGGCATCATAGGGGCCCACCTTCCCATGTGAGGATCCTGAGGTCCCCCAGGAGGCACAGCTAGCGTAGGTATCAGCAGCACTACCCGCTCATACATAATGCTACACATAATGATAGCGCATACGAAAAGATTTGATCCATCCCTAACCTTGGAAATCTGAGCCAACATCTTGTCATAGCAAAAACAATCAAAATCGAAAAATTTTCCAACCCTCAGCCAGCGCAAAACACCTATCTGTGGCCCCAATTCCTGATGGGGTGCAGACGACCCCGCTTGTCATACAATAGCAGCTAGAGCACACTCTCAGCTAGGTCAGTCACAGAAGTGATCGATATGCACCCCTCTGTAAGTGGCACCCCGCCACAATGGCCCGCTAAAAACCACTCAAGATCCACTCTCCCAGGGGGAAGTGGATATGAAAGTGCCTCTCCCTAAGGTAGCAACCCAGTCACAAAATAGATATCCGTCTCGAGAAGGATATTAAGGTCGCACCCCCACAGTTCCATTACCTTGTGGCACCTGTTCCAGCATCATATCACGTAACACTGAAGAGAATCATGTGATCGTAGGAGGCCATTCTCCATAAATTTGAGAAGAACCCAGTGTGCCAACTGCTGGCGCGCATGAGCATTAGCGGTGAAAGCGGCTTGGAGATCAGGCCAATCCCACTCCCTACACAACATCCTGTCATCAAATAGGCACACATCGGTGACACTGAAAACACTAAAAAATTGAATAGTGCCTTTTTGTGTGGACACTTCGTGGAATAGTGCCTTAATTCATGACAATTGAAGCATTTAATTTTGGACAAATATTTCTTCTTTCTCCCTTGGCTAGATTCTAGTTTGGATTGATATTTCTTCCATTTTCCCTTCTTTTCCTTTCTAGCCAATGAAAATTTTTCTTCATCCTCGCCCTTGGATGAAGTCCCATCTCAAGTATTCTACCTTATTTCCTCATGTACCAAATCATACCATAAGTGCTCCCAATTTGGTATTTTATCTCTCTCGTTCACTGATTATTTATAGTTATGCCATCTCTTGGGAAGGGCTAGGCTTACCAATTCTTCTTCAGGAAAATTTACACCAACCCTACCAAGTTCATCATGACATTGTGTGAACATGCTCAGATACTACGGAATAGTGTCATTCTTCTTCATATTAATATTTTGAAGTTTATCCTTGAGCACCAGCGTCCTTTAGGGTAAAAATATGAAGTTTGGTTACACTTTTGTGAGAATCAGGGGCGAAAAACTTTTTTCCTCAACAATTCGGCCGAACGTTTATAAAATTTCGGTCGAACTATTCGAGATTTCGGCCGAAATTTTGAAATTAGTTCGGCTGAACTCATTCTGTAATTTACATTGATGGCGTACTGACAGCGTGGGCAAATAGATTTTTGGCCGGAGATGGGAAAATTGGCAACAAAAGTTTGGTTGAACTAATAGTCAGGCCAAACTTTTAAAATAGTTTGGTCAAAATTTTAAAATAGTTCGGTCGAACTTGTTCTTATAAATATATCGACCTGCAAACCTTAACAGGTTTTGGGTTATTACCATTGTCTTTTTGTCTCACGTCTGTGAGGTGTTGCTCTGTGACGAGGTGAGGTGTTGCTCTATTGCGCCGCGACAATGAGGTGAGGTGTTTCTCTGTTTTTTTATCTCATGTCTGTCCATCTCGCGTTTGTGAGGTGTTGCTCTATTGCTCTATGATGAGGTAGGGTGTTGCAGTTACGTCATGACGACGAGGTGAGGTGTAGCTTTGTTTTTTTTTGTAATTTTTTTTTGTTGATTTTTTTTGGTTTGATTTTAATTTAATTTTTTTTGTTCGGAGGGAATTTGGTCTACGTCCTCCATGAATTCTTCAGCGATCTCTCAGCTTCATCTTCGTTGTGGCTTCGTTTGCGAATTTCTGTGAATTTCCAAGTATGATATCCTCTGTCATTGAATTTACATTTTTATGAAGGTTAAACATTAAATGGTTAAACATTTAACAAGAAATCCTATTTATAGTACATAGTAAACTCTAATTTCAAATTTTCATTTCAGATATGTTAGAATGATGACTATAATTTTACATCATAGATTTGTGAGCTATATTCAAAATTGTAGAGAGTAGTATTTTCTAGTTTAAAAGGAAGATTTCTAAAAATGTTTCACTCCAAACTTGCCAAATGAGAATGTTGTTATGCCAAATCCACTCTCCAAATTCCTGATATTAGGTTGTCACTATCACTATGTTAATGCTCTCCAAACACCTGATATTAGGTTTTCACTATCACTATGTTAATTCTCTCCAAATGACTGATACTAGGTTGTCACTATCACTATGTTAACTTTGTCATTATGTCACTATCACTATGTTAATATTCCAATTTGGTTTGGAACCTTACCTAGGTGATTAGAGGGTCTATGGCCTACTCTGATCCTTATAATATACATAGAACCTAGTGACTAAAATAGATATTAGCGAGGGTCTCATGCACTGTGCAGTTTGAACTATCACGTGCATGTCTAAGAGTCTGTGACATGCTAGAATTGAATTTATGTCAAAAAACTTCACATTATAATTCTTGACGTATATAAGTTTTATGTTTCATTCTTTTTTGAATTGTGTGATGTGTCACTTTGGCTTGGAGGGTTCACGCCTTGTGGCCCTTTGGAGGTTGCAGGTTTGTATAACATGGATGTTGTGAGACCTTATGATTTGTATAACATGGCTATTATGTGCCCTAAGAATTGGTTCCGCATTTGAATTTGTTTTTCATTATAATTTTTGTTCATACATTATAATTAGGTGAGCTACATCCACTTCCCTCAAAAATGGCTAACTAGTGTTGTCATTTCTTCCATAGAAAAACAGAATTTTGCAAGCAGAGAAAAAATATCTTTGTGTCAAATACAAATTGAAAAATGACTATTTAGATATCTATTTTCATTTCTTCCACTGAAATTTTCCATGGCCAATTGCACCTCCATATGGTTCCTTTTCATTACCTATTGAATAATTTGCCTTATAATCTATACATGTTCTCTCCTCCACATACCATCAGTCCGCCTCCATCTTAGTAGATTTTTCTTGAGTTAACTTATTTTAATTACAAAATACCAACAACCTGTTCATTGGCCTTTTTTTATTATTATTTTTTTTAATTTAGAATTTTTTATTATTATTATTATTTTAATTTAATATTAGACCACTTCAAAGTTGTAGTGCATCGGAAGACAATACTATACAACCTTCCTAAATTGAAGGTCTCACTCTTTCATCATTAGTATAACCATTTGTCGTTTGTCTAGCCTTTTATTGTTTCCTAACAAAAAATTTTGTTTTGATAATAGTTATAGATTTTTGTCAGGAAACAATAATTATAAATTCTTTTTGACAAACATATTAATAATGAAGGCTAAACCTAGCTACATTATTCAACATCTAGGAGACACAATTGTATTGTGATATTTTCCCTTCTTTCCAACTTATTCCATCCTTCTATAAAAATCCATTTTAATGAAGAAAATATATCCATAGTGATCCACTGATATTTGTTCACCAACAACTATTCCATTTTGGACTTATATATCTCAAAACTATGCTCATTGAATTTATGCATCTATATATTTAAACTACTCAACTATGTTATTTCACCACAGGAATCAATTCGATATATCTCCCATTTTAATGGGGTCAATCACATTTCGAGAAAAACACATTAGCCATAAAATTTTCCCATTGAAACCAAAAGTAATTTGATACAAAACATACGTTTTAACCTTATATAGTTAATTGTTTCAAATAGATTCTTAATAAAATGAAAAATATTCAATGTAAAACACATGCATTAACATATAATTATGGTATTTTCCCTTCTTTCCAACTTATTCCATCCTTCTAGAAAAATCCCTTTCAATGAAGCAGATATATCCATAGTGATCCACTGATATTTTTTCACCAACAACTATTCCATTTTGGACTTATATATCTCAAAACTATGCTCATTGAATTTATGCATCTATATCTTTAAACTACTCAACTATTTTATTGCACCACAAGAATCATTTCGATATATCTCCCATTTTAATGGTGTCTATCACATTTCGAGAAAAAACACATTAGCCATAAAAGTGTCCCATTGAAACCAAAAGTGATTTGATACAAAACATAGGTTTTAACCTTATATAGTTAATTGTTTCAAATAGATTCTTAATAAAATGAAAAATATTCAATGTAAAACACATGCATTAACATATAATTGAGATATTTTCCCTTCTTTCCAACTTAGTCCATCCTTCTAGAAAAATCCCTTTTAATGAAGCAGATATGGATGTTTTAACCTTATATAGTTAATTATTTCAAATAGATTCTTAATAAAATGAAAAATATTCAATGTGAAACACATGCATTAACATATAATTGTGATATTTTCCCTTCTTTCCAACTTAGTCCATCCTTCTAGAAAAATCCCTTTTAATGAAGTAGATATATCCATAGTGATCCATTGATATTTGTCCACCAACAACTATTCCATTTTGGACTTATATATCTCAAAACTATGCTCATTGAATTTATGCATCTATATCTTTAAACTACTCAACTATTTTATTACACCATAGGAATCATTTCGATATATCTCCCATTTTAATGGGGTCTACCACATTTCTAGAAAAACACATTAGCCATAAAAGTTTCCCATTGAAACCAAAAGTAATTTGATACAAAACATAGGTTTTAACCTTATATAGTTAATTTTTTCAAATAGATTCTTAATAAAAATGAAAAATATTCAATGTAAAACACATGCATTAACATATAATTGTGATATTTTCCCTTCTTTCCAACTTAGTCCATCCTTCTAGAAAAATCCCTTTTAATGAAGCATATATATCCATAGTGATCCACTGATATTTGTTCACCAACAACTATTCCATTTTGGACTTATATATATCAAAACTATGCTCATTGAATTTATGCATCTATATCTTTAAACTACTCGACTATTTTACTACACCATAGGAATCATTTCGATATATCTCCCATTTTTAATGGGGTCTATCACATTTTGAGAAAAACACATTAGCCATAAAAGTTTCCCATTTAAACCAAAAGTAATTTGATACAAAACATAGGTTTTAACCTTACATAGTTAATTGTTTCAAATAGATTCTTAATAAAATGAAAAATATTCTATGTAAAACACATGCATTAACATATAATTGTGATATTTTCCCTTCTTTCCAACTTAGTCCATCCTTCTAGAAAAATCCCTTTTAATGAAGTAGATATATCCATAGTGATCCATTGATATTTGTTCACCAACAACTATTCCATTTTGGACTTATATATTTGCTCATTGACTTTGTGCATCTATATCTTTAAACTACTCAACTATTTTATTACACCATAGGAATCATTTTGATATATCTCCTATTTTAATGGGGTCTATCTCATTTCGAGAAAAACACATTAGCCATAAAAGTTTCCCATTGAAACCAAAAGTATTTTGATACAAAACATAGGTTTTAACCTTATTGTTACATAGGTAAATCCTCTCTGTGGACAGAGACGATCCCTCTAGCCCTAGGGTGGGTCTAGAAACAAAGGGACACGCTAAAGTGTTGCTTCCTAGTTAATGAATGAACAAGAGACATGGCAGATTGACCTACTTGGAATCCAATGTTGTCGTCGTTGTGGAAAGAGTAGTAGCCTCTCGCTCCTGCCTTGGAAAATCACAATCTGTTCGTTGTTACGCCCGGATACCTGCACATAGAATAAGAAACAAGAACAACATACGACATCATAGTTTCACTCATAAATATTAACAATTCAAGGAGGGCTAAACATATTTCATTACACAAACATCATAACACAATAGTGGAACCAAACAATAGTCATGTATATAAATGAATAGAAGGAAGAGTTACAACTGATGCTTTGACATTGCAGTCTCCTCTAGCAAGGTTCAGGTGAAGCGTGTCTCAGATGTTCGTTAGGTAATTTGGACGAGATGAAGGCATGTACTCAAGCTTTCTCAGAAGTCATAGACTCAATATTCCTCAACGTAATTCCTTCTTATTCTATCTTCTCTAGTAATTCAGCTATAGTATGTCTAATTCTCCAAGTTTAGCTAACTTGTACTAAGAGAGATAGTTTATTTTATAGAGGAAAATGAGGAGGTTGGGATCCCTAAAAAGGTGGGATGGAGTCCTATCCTTTAGGAGAGTTCCAAGGGAGGTGGAAACTACTAACTAAAGGAGGGAGTTTGTGGTTGTTTCAGTTCAACCACTCCCAATTGACTCATCCTCGAGGTGGTTGGAATAGAACCTCCGCCTCTATTTTTAAAAAACATTCCATAAATAGCTTACCATGGGTGCTTAACTAAGATATAGTGCCAACTGGTGCGAGCTTAGTGTTAATTTTCCAGCTCGGCGCAGGAGTGTAACTAGCTACTCGCGCCAAGACAAAAACAAGGTTTTTTACAGTCTTTCTCAGGTAATTGTCAACAAGAGGAATTTTATTCTCATGCAAAGGAATGCAGTGATGGATTTTGCAAGGCATGACATTGCTTATTGGTCACAGAAATGACCCTCCAATGGGTGAGATGGGGATTGCAGGGATAGTGAAAAAATGTTGTGTAACAGATGCCCCCTAAAGCATGAGGTTCAAGGGAGAGGGAGGGGAGAAATGCTTTATGAGAATGCGTTCAAACCAAACACTGCTGTTGGAAAACCTGCAATTACAAATACAACTGATATCTCTAATACATGAACATGTGGCATGGGCACAACCATCCATAATAGAGTATATATAAAAACTGAGATCCGAGGTATGGACACAACCATCTAGTAGTAAGGATCAACAAATAGACTCGGGTATGGTCACAGCCATCTAATCAAAAGAGTCGTGAAATAAGTTAAAACAATCCACCAAAATCCACAGCCTGGACTTTATCAGACAAAATCTAGGGTCTTGCACTCCATCTCAACCTGAACAAGTACAAATTCAAGCATGTGAATATATGAGCTGAAGTTGAACATGCAAGAAAATTACCTGATTTCCAGCCAATGATGAACGTTGTTAACAAGCACGAGAGAAACCAACAATAATGACAATGGCTCTCAAGGTACAAATGGTACAATCCACGGCATGTGAACAGTGATCTGGTGTCGAACATCTGCAGAATCACTCGATTGAAGGCCAATGATGTGGACCTTGCGTCAAATGAGAAAAAACTGCCATTAAGCCATGCAGGCTCCAAAGTACCAGAATAGAGTCTCTGGAACAAATTCCTAGATAATGAGTTGAAGTCAATAGGAAGTGACCTGATCAAAGGTGGGCCATAATGTTTCCCACATCATCGATATGAAACAGAGGAACATGATAATAGTGAATCAGGACCAACAGAGAATCAGAGGGAGGTTGAAAATTGCAAAGGCAAACTTCTCTTGAACATATCAGTAGCACGACACTAGATTTGGCAGTATTTGACATCAAAGGATATGAGGTCATAATGATGTGAAAAAGAGCAGATGAGAGGTCAAAAGAGATTACCCAAACCCATGGAGGCAAAAATGATGAAATGAGATGTCCCCAACCTAACATGAATGAAAACAAGTGCCATGTTCAAGAGAGACATACTGCCAACATAACTAAAACTTGGTTCCATTTTCCCCCACCATTTCTGGCGAGTACCCCAATTATTTTTTTTAAAACAAGCTTGAAGGGGATAACATATGCTTGCAATATAAGTTTTTCCTTTGGACAAATCCATCCTAGTACATTTTACGAGCCCTAGGAAGGAGGAACTCGATTAACGTCATGGTGACAAAGTCCGATGTCATCAATGTTTAACAAGACTGAAAAAGGAAGAACTCGGCATCTTTTCATGTTTAGAGAGTTTGAAAAGAAGGCAGAAAAGAAAACTCCAACATTCCTTTTTCGTAGGTAGTCTCACAGATCCGAAAAGTTAGAAAACTGTGCCTGCGAGAACCTCTTAGTTGCGATAGGCTAAGGTATTCCTTTTTCGTAAATAATCCATCTCAGCCTGAAAAGGGGTCAAACGTATACTAGGTGGATATCGTTTCACATCCATTTAACGAGTTCAAAACGACAAGTATCTTGGAAATCTTTTCAATTTTAGAGAGTTAGAAAAGAGCTGAAAGATGTCTCTAGTAGTGACTTTTTCTTGTTTCTACCGACTCTGAAAAAGTATAAAATATAACTCATTACTTCATCATTATCGCATAAAAACCTGTTTCTGCACAAGAGACACGTGTAAAATATGTCTTAAAACCTAAATAAGGTTGTGAAAAAGTTATAAAATGCCAAAAATAGTAAAAATAATTACTTTTCACTTTTTACCTCTTGTGGAGCAATAGTTACCCATTTCATTGTGCAATCTTGCGGCGGCGATAGCGGTCAATCCAACAAACCAATCTCAAATCCATCAGTTCAGGATAAGAGCCGAGATCCCTCTTGTCATTTTAAGTCATTTCTTACTATCTGCAATTCCCAATTTTGAATTCTGGGGGAGGAAATGTAAATATTAGGGCATGGCGGTCGGCGCGAGTTTTGGGCACGGAGTCACACCAACCGCCCAATTTTCTACATTAGGGTGCACCCATTGGCGCGACTATTTGGAAAACAGACGTGCTAACAGCTCAAACCATTTTTATGTAAATTTTTAATCGAATACCCCAATTATTCACAAATTTAAGGTTCAAAATTGGCTAATACCACTCATATGAATGTGTTTGCAGGTAGAAAGAGGCAAAATGGTCATAGAATGGAAAGAACGGGAACATAGTGAAGAAGAAGAGATTGCCATGGAAAATGAGAGAGTCATGGAAGTTCTCAAAAATTATGGTCTGAAAAAATTCTTCCTAACGCCATGTCTCTGAGCCCAACCAGAGTTATTACAGTATCTGATCAGCATATGGGACGAAAATCAAGAGAAGTTCATCCTTCGGGATCAAGAACTTGAGATTGAAGTCTTTGACATCTACTTCATAACAGGCTTATCATGGAGGGGAGTAGCACCAATCCTAAGTGGCACTCGACCTTGCATGGAAAACATGACTATGGTGATAGACAGGGTATCAAGCAGTGGGAAATTTGATATCCAGACAATCCCAGACTTGACACTCAGAGTAGTTCTACATACCATCACTTGAGTTGTGGGATCACAAGCTCCACATGAAGAAACAAAGACACGGTTGCTCCTTGCTGTAGACTACTTGGCACTGACCATCTACAACTGGGCAGAGGCCGTGACAATAAACATGAAATGCCAGCTAACAAAATGCAAAAAGACAAAATTGAAGCAATTTGGTTATGGATCTATTCTGGTATCATTCTTCTTGGAACAACTACCCATTTTCTAGCGACAGGAGGTCATAGTCCCAACACCACCAGCCAGAGAACCACGGATGGCCCGATGGGTAGCTCTGATGCCAAGGGCAGGGGGTAGTCAACAGATGTCCTAGACACCGGAATTCTTCGATTGGCTCCACTGACAAATGATTGTCGTGGAGGAATGGCTCTATTATGTTACATATTTCACTGAAGATCCGGACCTCCCACACCCGGAGTGAGAGGATTGGGATAAAGATTTTGGTGAGACTCATTTTTTTAAGTTTCATGAGTATTATGATTTTTTTATCTATGTGCATTCTAAAATTAAATCCATGTGTTTGTATATGTTGGCCTAGAGAGACTCGCAGGCATGTCACCAACAGCGAGGTGAATCCCTCACAATTTCGACCCTCAAGACGAGGGCGGCGAGGAAGATGATATAGTGCATAATCTGGAGGGAATCACCCAAGGAGTACCGAACTATGCACGATTCAATGATGTTCCACGCACCTACCAAAGACATACTGTAGGGGTGCCCAGCCAAATTCACCGCTTGCTGAGGTAGCTTGTACGGGTAGTGACATGTTATCACAAGCACCATGCTGATTAGACACCTAGGTTTTATTTTCATCTACATATTTTGAGAGACATGATGTCTCAGGATGTAACAGAAACACACATATATTTTTTGAAGTTATGATGCACACAGATGCAAACATGCGATATATATATATATATATATATACATCTATTTTCCTACATGGATCTTTTACATGTGATGATGATTTTACAAATTACGCAAATATCTATCTAATACAATGTTAGCCACTATATCATTTAATGTATTTATTCATCTACGAATATGTTGATATGCAATAAAATCAAAATTTATTTCTCAAATGAATACGTAAATACAATCTCAGAATGTGCAGATTTCTAACTGAATAATGACTATTGAGTTGCAGAACGACAAGCTGTGAATCTAGATTTACAAGCAATGCGTGTATGCCAAGGTTGATTGCTTCAGTTAATAGCTCAATAATAGCACTATATTCAATGACATTGTTTGTAGCTCGTCCTAGACAAATACCTTGTAGATCTATCAACTCACCAGCAGGATCATAAATTACCCAGGTTGTCGAAGACAAATTCTTGGTACTGCAGGAAGCACCATCCACGAAACCCACATAAAGGGTAATAGACATCTGCACCATAAGCAAGACCCAATAAGTAGGAAAACACTCACAAAGCACATCAAACCAAAACATGTACAAAAATTGAAAATGACACCTATGTACACCTGTTACACATGGATGACTCATGCATAATATTTTTTGAGATACAACACATTTCTGGGTTGTTCAAGAGGATGACCTTCATAATCAATAAGCTCATATGCCCCATTCTGCAATACACGTTTAATGATGTAGGGCCCATGCCACATAGGTTGAAATTTTCCTGCCCCCAACTATCATGAGCTTGGTCATACAGGAGGATGAGATCTCCTTCAACGAAAGAACGAGGAGAAACTAATTGGTAAATGAGCCTTGACCCGCTTTTTTGTGCTTCGATAGCCAAAGTAGAAAAGTGGTGGGTTTCATCTAGTATTTCTAAATAAAGGAGACATTCTTCCTCTGGCGAAGTATTCGGCAGTAATTCAACAGCTAACTTGAGCGAAGGTATTTCACATTCAATCGGGAGAGTAGCTTCCAAGCCATAGACCAACTGGAAAGGAGTGAACATGGTTGCACTCTTAACTGAGGTTCGGTATGCCCAAAGAGCCAAAAATAACATGAGATGCCAATTTTATTTATGGATCCCAATCGTACGTTGAAGCATAGTGACAAGAACTTTGTTCACAACTTCAACTTGGCCATTGGCTTGAGGGTAGTACGACGTTGAGCTGTCGTGACGCATACCCAACTTAGAAGTCAACTCAGCCACCATATAATGTCGAAAATGGGAACCATGATTGGTAATAATGGCTTGCGGGACACCAAACCTAACAATAATGTGATTGAATATAAACTGAGCAATTGTCTTACCGTCAGCGGCAAGTGTAGGCATTGCTTCGGCCCATTTGGTGAAGTAGTCCACGACTACGATAATATAAGCATGCCCCTCGGTCAAGCGAGGGTTACATGTCATAAAATCGATGCCCCAATTTGCAAAGGGACCAACAGTAATGATAGGATGAAGAGGAACGAGTGGCGCATGCATCTTGCGTTGGTAAATTTGGCAATCATGGCATTTACGAACCGCGACAATGTAGTCTTTCAAAATAGAAGGCCAAAAATAACCAGCAAGAAGGATTTTTTGAGCAGTAGCATAACCAGACATGTGACCACCAAAAGCGCCACTGTGACAGTCATTCAGGGCTTCTGAGCCTCCTCAAGATTCAAACATCGACGAAGTATAGAATCGACTCCAATACGATAAAGTGTATCTCCAACTATTCGATAAGGTTGTGACTGATGGCGAATGCGTCGATGGGCATCCTTCGTCAACTCGGATCTAAAAGATGAATTTTGAAGATAGACAATGATATCACCGTACCAAGTATCGAGGGTGCTAATCAAGAAAAGTGAATTGTCTGGAATGATTCCTCAGAACGAAAAGAAGCGGAGTCGGAAGGAAGAGAACAAAGCAAATCATCAAAAACTAATGATTTCTTAGACCTGGCAGCAGTAAATTCCAAATCAAACTCTTGGAGGATAACAATCCATTTAGAGTATTTTCCCCCCATAAATTTTTGAGAAAAGATGTAGGTCATGGGGTTGCAGTCAAAAATCATTGTCACTGTGCGTAAGAAAATATAATGACGAAAACGTTGGACTGCTTGAACAGCAGCTAACTGTAAGTTCTTGACATGAGCATAACGAGTTTCTGGGTCGAGAAGGTTATGAGACAAGTAATAAATAACATGCTCATGACCGTCATCATCGTCTTGTACCAAAACCATTGGAAATCGTGTTGAAAGTGGCAACTAAATAAAGGGAAAAATCACGATGATAATTTGGAGGGTGAAGAAGAGGAGCATTGACAAGCAATGTCTTCAATGCATCAAAATATTTCTGAGTGATTTCATCCCAACATAAAGGGACACCCTGCTTCAACAATCGTGTGAATCCTTTAGCTACTTCGGCATAGTTAGGTATAAAACGACGTAAAAATTTAGCTATCCCTTGTAAACTCTGCAACTGGTGCAATGAGGAAGGAGAGGGGAGATTAATAATAGCCTCAACTTTAAGAGGATCGAGGCGAATTCCGTCTTTGGACATGATAAACCCTAAGATTCTACCAGAATCAACACAGAAAACACACTTGTGCGTATTAAGTTGAATGTTATAGTGTCTACAACGAAGAAAAATCTGACGAAGATGGTCAAGGTGATCCTGACGCTTAGTCAAATGGGCCGGAAGGTCATCCAGATAACGCTGCACAATGTGACGAATATCATGAAAGGCCTATGACTTCGCGCACTGAAATGTGGTCCCAACATTCTTTAAACCAAAAGGAAGCTTATTATACGCAAAGGTACCCCAAGGACAAATGAAGGCAGTCTTGTGTTGATCAGTCGGGAGAATGTTTATCTGATTATAACCAAAAAAACCATTCATAAGGGAAAAAATCTCACTCCTGGCACATTCGTTAATGATCTGATCAATGAAGGGAGTACGATAGTTATCCTTGGGACAAGCTCAATTGATATCACGATAGTCAACACAGACATGAATAGTGCCCTGTTTCTTATCTACAAGAACAATATTAGAGACCCACTCTGTCAATGGAATCAGATAAATGAAACCAGCTTTGAGAAGCTTTTCCACTTTGGCTTTAATGGCAGCAACTTTCTGAGTATGCACCGGACGATGACACTGGCAAACAGGTTTCGAACTGGGGTAAGTAGGAATTTCATGTACCACGATGCTAAGATCAATGTCGGGCATTTCTTCGTAGGACCACACAAAGACATCACGTAATTCACAAAAAAGGCTAGTATAGACTTGTACTTCATCGAAACAACAAGTGACCCCAATATGGATTTTCTCGACAATTCTTGGTTTAATGGAAATGTAAATAGGCATCGTCTGTGTAATTTTACTCAAGTTACCTTTCGAAAAAACTTCATGGATCTGAACAGGCGTTTGAAGCAGAGGAGAAGGACCCTGAGAAGCAAAATGCTCAAGATAGGTAGACATGGCTCCAAGACTTGGCAGGAACGAGGAACAATGATGATTATCGTTCCACGAGAGATCTTCGAGAGACATGGTTTCCACGATGGCCTCATCGGAGGGAAACACTTATTTCAAAGGATCCAGCGAATCAAAATCACCAAGCCAAGGGGATTGAGAATAAATGTCAAGATACATGCTCGAAGGAGAAAAATCAGGGGACGGAGTGTCCGATGCGGTGATGAGTTCACAGTAATCAGTTTCAATCAGACTCAATGGCACCGAATCTCTAAAAGAATCGATCTATTCAGGAGAAGGTATAACCCATGGGTCATCAGTGCAAGAAATCATGTTGACTTGAACAATATTTTGTGGTGGAAGAGGGAAAATACTCATGAGGGCAAGATCCTTGAAAAGTCCTGGCCCTACGCTCTCATAGGGAATAGGAATCTTATCCACATACAGAACGTTTTTCTCAGAAGAAGAAGTGAAAAAATATAATTGATCGACAGTAATAATCTTTCATTCGTGCGGAAATTTAAAAACATGAAAGAGAGTGTATGGAACACATAGCATTGCATGAGTCCAACTGCGATCTAGGAGAAGATTATAATTGAGTTTAGCATCAACGACTTCAACCCCGACATTGATTGTCTTCCCTTCTAATGTGATTGGTAAACTAGCAAGAACACCAAGAGGTTTAGGCTCTCTTCCATCAAATGCTTCAAGGGCATTGGATGACGAGGTGAGAGCTGGAGAACCAGTGGCTTTCCAACAAGTAGATGACATAACACAGGTAGATGCACCTTCATTCACGACTACCTGGTGACTTTTCAAACCATTTATACCAACTTGAATGATGAGCGCAATTTGGTGTGGGGGTTGCGAAACAAAATTCTCTAAATCGAAATCACGCAAGCTAGTATCGGCAGGATCAACCCCACCTATTTCGGATAACAACTCTTTCCTTTCTGACGACAAATCTGAAGTACTTCTAACACATACATTGCAGATGGCTCCTGAGCCAAATACTCAACAATACTATAATGTTGAGCGGCACAGGCATTGGGATTGTACGAAGACTTGCGGAATACACCTTTGGAAGGTGGTCACATAACGGATTCAGTATTAGGCCATTCAATCTCAAGAGGGCCAAAAATAGGTGGAGGAGGAGGACCATCAACGATCTCCTTCCCCGCTACCTGACATGAACCAAAATAATCTTTCGATCAAGTAGTAATAGAAACGGGTGTAGAACTGTTCATCATAAAATCCTGAGAACCAAATGGGGTAGAGGACTGAGGTTTCTCTACCATCTGAGTTTGCTGAGTAGGAAAAGGTTCTTTAAGAACAACTGGAGCTCCTTGAGTGCCTTTGAGCAATCGGCTCACTTCGGACCATCAAGGATAGTCTTTGGTGATGTTCTCTTTGTCACAAATTAAACAAGGATACTTCGGTTTGCATTGAGAAATATCAGCAGAACGAGGTTTCGAAGAATCCTGTTTCAGGGTATCAGCTTTGGCCTTACCTTTACCCTTCTTCTTACCTTTAGAAGTGTTATCCGTAGGATTGGCCTGGACAGCATTCACTTCTTTAGGTTTACCAGAATTCAGGATTGGTTGAGAAGTAACATTATTAGAAGAAGTAGACTTCTGCTTCCCAGAATTAGATGGAGACTTCTAAGAAGTCTGAGATACTGAACCAATAATACCATCAACGGATGGATTCGCTGGTGGTTTAGAAGTTCCAGGTCGAGGAGCATCAGGCAAGATATCGTATAGAGTGTCGAATTGAGATTACACAAGATTGAGGTATTGGGCATAAGCAATGGCTTGTTCCTCGGTTACACATGCCCCCATAGCTATGTCTTTGGTGATCTGATTGACAAAGGAGGTAGTGAACCAATGAGTTAGAAGCTGATCAGGAACCTCAAATTTTATCATGCGACGACATCGCCGCCACTCATGAATATGATCCGAGATTTGAGTAGCTCGGTCCTGTTTCAATGAAGTGAGGAGGTATGTCCCAGTCCCATAGCAGACTGGTAACTGAAAATGTGTAAGGAATGCCATAGCTAAGGAATTGAACTCTTGAAAAAATCCACAAGATAGCACAATGTACCACTTTGTAGGGGCACCAGTAAGAGTACGTTGGAAAAGATGGAGCCGACTAGAATCGTCAACCCAAGAGTTAGAGGAACACCACAAGTGGTAAGTCATAACATGCGTTTAGGGGTATTCGCCAGGTTTACCCTCAAATTTAGGACAATCACTAGGAATCTTGGTTAGAAATGGAGTGTTAAGCCCCTATATTAATAGTGTAGTCCCTTATTATGTTAGTATAACCCCACTTATTGTTATTTTTGTACCCCTGTAACCCCCATATTGTTATTATTGTGCCCTTACATTATTATTGTTAGGTCGGCTATGATTACATTGTGGCCCACTATGATTACATTGTCGCCCCATGGACTCCTATATATAGAAAGGACGTTTTTGCATTTGTATCATCCAAGAATTGTTCATTTATGTAATGTATTCGAGGTTGCCCCCTCGAATTGGCTTATTTCTAAGGCGTTCATATCTCTTTTCTTCTATTTTTGGAGCTGGTTACACAACATTTGGTATCAGAGCTTTGGATTCTAGGGTTTCGCTTCTCCAAACAGGTCATCGTGGAATTTGCGCTATAACATTTTTTCTACGAAGGTTTAGAAGCTGAAATTTTTAGGGTGTGAAGCCGAAATCCTGAGGAATATTTTCTAAAAATTTCAGAGCCTAGTTCGCAATATTTTCGGAGATATGATCTGTGGAAGTTAGGTCTTTTTTCAGGCTCCTAAACAGGTCATCGTGGAATTTGCGCTATAACTTTTTTTCTACGAAGGTTCAGAATCTGAAATTAATATGGTACGAAGCTGAAATCTTGAGGAAATTCGTCAAAACATTTCAGAGCTTGTTTCGCAATATTTTTGGAGATATGATCTGTGGAAGGTAGTGCTTTTTCAGGCTCCTGAATTTCATCTCAAAGAGGTGATCGTGGGAAAAGTTCAATAACTCTCTCTCTGGGCATCGGATTGGAGTGCCGACTGTAGTTTCTTGGCTATCAATTTCAAAGACAGAGGATGAAACAGTGGCACGTGGCAAGTCGTACAATTTCTCTCTACTGAACCAGTCCATAATTAGGTCATTGTGGGAGATTGGACACAACTTTGTCTTGGAGAATCAAAATCAGGTCAGACCTGTGGCATTCGAAAGATAATTCATATGGCTACTTTGGTACCTAAATTGAGATATTGAAGTGCTACAATCACAGAGATAATCAAATTTCAATATCGAGCTCCTCAAATGCAAGTAAAAGGTGTTTATTTGTTTTTTCGAATTGCATAAATCTGTTTGAAAAATCAGTTTGAAGTGATTCCAAGGGCCTATTGAGCATATATTTCAGTATTGGGTTCTGAGATGCCTCCTAAAAATAATTCAACACCCATTATACCCTCAGAAATCTATACTATGACGCAATAAGAGGAAGAATTTCAGTCTGAGATATCAAAATTACGATACCAAGTGCAACAAATTTCGATCTTACGAAGAGCAATCGAAGATGACATAGATGGTTTAAAAGAAAAAATGAAGGCTAATTTGGATGGTTTTAAGGATCAAATAAAATCTACTATGGATGATAAAGTAGTGGAATATCACATCAAGCATCAGCAACAAGTTCTCCAACTCTCAAAGGATAACCTAACTTTGGTGCAAAAACAAATGAAACAACCGGAAGATCAACATCACATCGAAAGAAGTTCTGAAGGAGTCACAAAAACAAGAACACGAAAAGTACAATCAATTTCAGATTATCTCAGCAAGTGGAAGAACTTTCCTGTAGAAGATTCCACATGGGAGGATGAGAATTTTATACAGAAGCATCAAGAAATAATCAAGCGTTGAGGACAACACTTGTTTGAAGGAGAGGGGCATGTTAAGACCCTATATTAATAGTGTAGTCCCTTATTATGTTACTCTAACCCCACTTATTCTTATTGTTGTACCCCTATAACCCCCATATTGTTATTATTGTGCCCTTACATTATTATTGTTAGGTCGGCTATGATTACATTGTGGCCCACTAGGATTACATTGTGGCCCCATGGACTCTTGTATATAGAAAGGAGGTTTTGTCATTTGTATCATCCAAGAATTGTTCATTTATGTAATGTATTGGAGGTTGCCCCCTCGAAGTGGCTTATTTCTAAGGCGTTCATATCTCTTTTCTTCTATTTTTGGAGCTGGTTACACAACACGGAGACCAATACGGATTATGAAGAATAGGATCATTTGTCAACTTTGACACATCAGGTAATTCCAATGTAGCAAGAAACAGTAATTGAGTATTAAAATTCATTGGAGGTCTTTGATAAGGACCCATGTGTACATTCCACCCAGTCTGAGCGAGATTCTATCCCCATACATTCTGTCCCGAAAGATTTGGATCATAGGGATTAGAAGCAGGATAATTTGGTTGATACTGGGGTTGAGGACTAGGATATTGAGTTGAAGTAGACCACAGAGGTCCTTGTTGGGCAGTATAAGGATTCTGTCGTGGAATGTAAGTAAGGCTTTAAGGTTGATGATACATAGGTTGATTTTGAAGGTAAGGAATCTGGGGCGCGCTATATGCCAGTTGATATGAAACTTGAGGGTAGTAAGCACCCTGCGGTTGACTAGGTTGACCTTGTGGAGCAGGTTGAGCAGGCTACTGAGTAGGGTAAACAGGTAGAACCAGTTGCAGAATCGAAGGAATCTGTTGATGGGCAGGTTGAAACGGTTGTTGAGCTGGTTGAACCGGCTGTTGAAACTGTTTTTGGGGACCACCAGGTTGTCCTTGTGGGAAAGGCTGGTCTGATGGTTGCAACGGACCAGGTTGTCCCTGATAACCAGTTTGACCCAGAGAAGGACCGTAGGGTTGTCCTGGTTGCACAATATTTGGGCCATACTGAATGTGCGGCTATGATTGAGGTGCAACAGGTTGTCCCTATGATGAATAATTATGCTCGCCAGGACCAAAAGATGGTCCTCGTTGATTCAAAGGTTGACCTGAAATACTGGAGGGTTGTCCATGTTGGGCCAAAGGCTGCCCTTGAAAATTTTGGCCTTCTGTACCATATGGTTGTCCTTGTGGACCAAAAGCAGGGCCCTGCTGAGCTAAAGGTTGTCCCATGGAGGGTTTTCCTTGCAAGCCAGAGGGTTGCACAGGAAAGGTAGGTCTAAATTGATAAACGATTTGATGAGGATAATTAGGAGGAAAATAAACAGGGTTACCATGTTCATCATAATAAAGTGTATATGAATAAACAAGGTTACCAACCACATCATAGTGAAGAAAAAGAGGGTGTCCAACAGCCTGGGACTGCTGAGAACCCTGAGAGCTCTGCTGTTTAACAGCCAACATATACTCCTCAAAATTAAGGCCGCCAGGAATCACAGGGGTAGTGGAAACAACACTAGAAGCAGGTATAGCCTCTATGGAGGGAGCATAACATCGGTCAATATCCAACATCTGCTCGTCAAACTCATATGTAGAAACCATAGGAGCGGTAGAGGTAGCTGGAGTTTCCACGGCACAGGGTTGTGATCTACCCGGGTCGGGATTAACATGCCACGTAGGGTTGAGAAAGATAGACCTGCGAGTGTGAAATGATTCAAATGACTGAGATGCAACAGCCAGTGTAGACGAAGCTACACAAACAGTAGGTTGGACTGGGACAGACATGATAGTAACTGATGGATCTGATGCCGAAGGTGACGGTCCTAAAAAAGGGAGGACCGAACTCCGTGGAGGAGTTACCGTACTAGATTGTGCTATGGATGTAACATCAGACATAATCTGACTCAAATACCTACAGCCAGCTGGAAGTGACACTGATGGTGGAGAAGATTGGATAGAGGCACGAGAGATATCTTCAGGAAAGAGTTGATATTCTCCGGTGGAAATAGGCATTCCTTCACTATCAACAGAACTTGAGGAATCCATATCTGAGTCTGCCGTAAGATCTTCGAAAATATTATGGGGACTAGAAGGTACCGCAGTAACAACAAAAGGAGATCCTAACGTAAGAGGAGGAAATTCTCCTTCTTCCCAAAAACTAGACAAGGCTCTTAAAGGAGGCCAATTGAACTCAACCGGCTCATCAAGTAGAGATCGAGTAGCAAGGGGTTGTATAGAAAGAAGAATAGGCTACAAAAACTCAACAGACCTAGTGGACTGAGGGGTTTCAAAAGAAACATCTGGAAAAGAACCACCACTAGGAGGTAGTGAGGACGAAGAAACTGGATGTTCTGCCACTTTGACTGTATATCAGAACAGGAAGGAAAAGAGATAACCAATCGAAGGTGCCAAAACAAGAACCAAGGAAATTAATCAAGCCAAGTAATAAAATTTAAATAGGTGTGTGATCGTAGGTGATTAATTCTATAACACTAAAACCAAAATTCATTGTTTCATGTTTTAAGAGTAGAGAAACAGGAAAAAGATGACTCTAGTCACTTTCAATTTGAAACGAGTGTGAAAGGACAAGTGCTTGATGATCTCTTCTCTTGTTTAAAGAGTCATGAAAAGATTGAAATGACTTCTCAGGAATTCTATTCAAGAGGGTGTACCAGGTTTCCGCAAACTGCCATATACACCTTGGTGATCAAATCAAAGAGAAATGACCAAGGACTTAATGTACGTGCAGGTAGTCTCCCTGAATGTTGTGTTTGATGTATCACGGTTACAAGGTGGTAGACTCGGCTTCCTATAGATAAAGGATTGCAACCTAGAGGGGTCTCCCTTTATATACTTGACGGTACGAGGAGCACAAGTCTGTACTAGCGCTATCTGAAGCCAACAGGCGAGTGACAACTACCAGGTTTTAAGATGCTGGAACATATCTCTAGCCTAGACCACTAGAAATGTTGTGTTAGGTTTCAATGTTGCCTTAGGTTCATTGGGTAAATTTTAAAGTTAATCTTGGATTATATTTCAATTTCAAGGCCCTATCGAATTTGGAGCTCAACTTCCTAAATGCAAACTATATGCAAATGAACATCATTTCAGTTCGATGGATGCTAGTTATAAGAAGGATGGGAATGTTTCAAACAATAACAAACAAAGTAAGTATATGAAGAAAACTTCTAATGCCTCTAATAAAATTAATCGAAAATGAAATTCCTTCCTAGATGACAAAGGCTAGTTATGCAAAGGGATATTTCAATTTCGATGCAACGAAAGAATGCAAAACATATTTTTTGATTTTTCAATGGAAAAAAGCACAGTGTACTAATTCAAATGGAAAAAAAAATAAACACTAGTTTGAGCTTTGCGAATGTAGGGATTTTAAATTGAATGACTCAACCGAAGTGAAACAAACACAAAAACATTCAAGATAATGCATCAAAATTTCAATCAAATAGAGAAAATTTCCAAAATCGACCCAACACAAGCAATGTAATTTATTCCTAGAGAACTAAGGGGAAGGATCAATCGATGAAATGAAAAGACCATTCAACCAAAACAAACACTCAAAAGGATCAAGAAAAACTTAGTGCAATGATGCAAAATGAAACGAGGTTGACAACAATAAAAGATACTTGTGTTTCAAAAATAAGGCTCAGTGTACAAGAACACTTAGAAACCCTAAGGCCTTAAATGAAACTGACAGGAAAATGGACAAACAACTGAAAGAAATAAGTCTACAATAGTCAACAGAGTTCCAAAGGCTAAATCACACCCAAAAAATAACCCAGAAGCAAGCACAATTGACCAAAAGACTAATTAAGGAGGTCAAACCAAAACCTACAGGGATTGGCGTGACTGTAAGGTTGTAATCTGCGCCATACAGGGGTTGGGGCAAGTGAAAAAAGAGAAACATGCGCCAATAGGTGCGACTATTCAGAAAAAAACCGCGCCAAACTAGATACCTATGGGAAAAAATTAAAAACCAAAACTTAATGAGCAGAGGCCGATCTTGATAGAGCTTAACAGAGGATAGAAATTAAGCAAACAAACCAAAAACAGACAGAGAATGAAATCGATAATCGAAACTAACCCAACAGGATGAAACGACAAACTCGCACTGATCCCCAATGGAGTCGCCAATTTGTTACATAGGTAAATCCTCTCTGCAGACAGAGACGATCCCTCTAGCCCTAGGGTGGGTCTAGAAACAAAGGGACATGCTAAAGTGTTTCTTCATAGTTAATGAATGAACAAGAGACATGGTAGATTGACCTACCTGGAATCCAATGCTATCGTCATTGTGGAAAGAGTAGTAGCCTCTCGCTCCTGCCTTGGCAAATCACAATCTGTTTGCTGTTACGCCCAGATACCTGCACATAGAACAAGAAACAAGAACAACATATGACATCATAGTTTCACTCATAACTATTAACCAGTAAAATAGGGCTAAACATATTGCATTACACAAATATCATAACACAATAGTGGAACCAAACAGTAGTCATGTATATAAATGAATAGAAGGAAGAGTTACAACCGATGCTTTGACATCGCAGTCTCCTCCAACAGGGTTCAGGCGAAGTGCATCTCAGATGTTTGTCAGGGAATTTGGACGGGATGAAGGCATGGACCCAAACTTTCTCAGAAGTCATGGACTCAAGCTTCCTCAACGTAATTCCTTATTTTTCTATATTCTCTAGTAATTCAGCTATAGTATTTCTAATTCTCCAAGTTTAGCTAGCTTGTACTAAGAGAGATAGTTTCTTTTATAGAGGAAAAGGAGGAGGTTGGGATCCCTACAAAGGTGGGAGGGAGTCCTATCCTTTAGGAGAGTTCCAATGGAGGTGGAAACTACTAACTAAAGGATGGAGTCTGTGGTTGTTTCAGTTCAACCACTCCCAATGACTCATCCTTGAGGTGGTAATTGGAATAGAACCTCCGCCTCTATTTTTAAAAAACATTCCATAAATATCTTAGCACGGGTGCTTAACTGGGACAGAGCGCCAATTGGCACAAGCTCAATGTTAATTTTCCAGCTCGACACAGGAGTGTAACTGACTACTCGCGCCAAGGCAAAAACAAGGGTTTTTATAGTCCTGCTCAGGGAATTGTCAACAAGAGGAATGTTATTCTCATGCAAAGGAATGCAGTGATGGTTTTTGCAAGTCATGACACTGCTTATTGGTCACATAAATGACCCTCCAATGGGCGAGATGGGGATTGTAGGGGCAGTGACAAAATGTTTTGTAACACTTATATAGTTAATTGTTTCAAATAGATTCTTAATAAACTGAAAATTATTCAATGTAAAACACATGCATTAACATATAATTGTGATATTTTCCCTTCTTTCCAACTTAGTCCATCCTTCTAGAAAAATCCCTTTTAATTAAGCAGATATATCCATATTGATCCACTGATATTTGTTCACCAACAACTATTCCATTTTGGACTTATATATCTCAAAACTATACTCATTGAATTTATACATATATATGTTTAAACTACTCAACTATTTTATTACACCATAGGAATCATTTCAATATATCTCCCATTTTAATGGGGTCTATCACATTTCGAGAAAAACACATTAACCATAAAAGTTTCCCATTGACACCAAAAGTAATTTGATACAAAACATAGGTTTTGACCTTATATAGTTAATTGTTTCAAATAGATTCTTAATAAAATGAAAATTATTCAATGTAAAACACTTGCATTAACATATAATTTACTCGAGAAACCCAAAACGAGAAGATCATTTTTTTTATTAGTATATTAATTTTTAGACCATTAGACACACACACACACACATGTGCTTACATGTTTATTTATTCTTTTAAAATGTTAAAAGTGGAGTGTTTTATGATGTAATGGATATAAATAATCTAGATTGACATGGCTACAGTGATATGATGATATTGTAGGTTTATGTTGAAGTTGTAAAATTCTTGTACATATCAATTATTATAAATTATTAAACAATTTAAGTGCTAAATCATACTTCTTATTAAGGATATAACTAATTTTTGATAATAGTGTAGGTTGATGTTGAAGTTGTAAAATTCTTGTACATATCAAGGATGAATGATAGTACATGCCAAAAATGACATTATTATAAATTATTAAACAATTTGATAAGTGCTAAATCATACTTCTTATTAAGGACATAACTAATTTGTCATAACAAAACTCTGATATATAAGCATAGTCTTCAATTCCATTGTTTTGTAGGTAAAGAACTATCTTCACATTAAAGCATTTTATAAGGTTACTCTAAAACTAAAGGCTTTCTCCCATTAATTAAAGGCAAACTTTAAAGCCTAAAAATTGAACCTAAAGTGGCTGAACATCCATCGGATTTTAGTCTTTCTGTTGAATGTTAACTTCTACAAGGTTCTATAGGCAGAGTCTGTAAAGGGTTAGGTAGTGTTAACTTCTATAAGTTATAAAGGCAGAGTCTGTAAAGGGCTAGGTAGCCTCTGGATCTCATCTTTTCTGAAAGGTGACATATCCAGTAAATTCCCCTACAGTCAATTTCTGGAATAGATCTAAACATAAGCTCTTCATTTTAATATCCATAGACCACAACCACTTTAAGGAAAATTGTGTGCATGTGTCATTTCTCCCATACATGTGTCATTTCTCCCATAAATTCTTAGGCAAAGTTTTTAAATCATGTGTCATGTTGGCTTTATCACATTAACTTTAAAGCATGTTTTTAGTAAGTGCACAAAATAATTTTGCAAACCATGTAAATTTCATTTCTCCCACAAACTAAAGGCTTTCTCTCATTAATTCAAGGCAAACTTAAGGCCTAAAAATTGAACCTAAAGTGGCTGAACTCTCATAGGATTTTGAACTTCCATAGGATTTTATTCTGTCTGTTGAGTGTTAACTTCTACAAGTTCTAAAGCCAGAGTCTGTAAAGGGCCAAGTAGCCTCTGGATCTCTTCTTTTCTCAAAGGTGACATATCCAATAAATGCCCCTACAGTCAATCTCTGGAACAGAAATAGAAGTTCTTCATTTTAATATCCATAAACCACTACCACTCTAAGGCAAACCTTGTACATGTGTCATTTCTCCCTTCTCCCATAAACTTCTAGGAAAACTTTAACGCATGTGTCATTTCTATTTCATTTCTCCCACAAACTCATAAAGGTGTGACTTCTGACATAACTAGTTTTCTTAGTAAGTACATAAAATAATTTTGCAAACCATGTAATGTCATTTCTCCCACAAACTAAAGTATTACTCCCATTAATTCAAGGCAAACTTTAAGGCCTAAAAAATGAACCTAAAGTGGCTGAACTCTCATAGGATAGTATCCCCCAAACTCAAGGCTTTGCCCCATTAATTCAAGACAAACTTTAAGGCCTAAAAATTGAACCTAAAGTGGTTGAACTTCCATAGGATTTTAGTTTTTTGGTTCAGTCTTAACTTCTACAAGTTCTAAAGCAGTCTGTAAAGGGCTAGGTAGCCTCTGGATCTCATCCTTTCTTAAGGCATGTTATTTCTAGATGTGATTTATTCCATCAATTTTAGGGCAAACTTTCATGCAAACCATGCATGAACCATGTATATGTATCATAAATCTCCCTTAAACTCTAGGCAATGCAATCTTTAACACATCTCATTTCTAGATGTGAATTCTACCATAAACTTTAAGTCAAGCTTTAAGATAAACCACGCACATGTAATTTATCTCATACACATGTATCATTTCTCCATTGCATTTGCAATAAATGTCAATTTAATATATTTTTATTGAATTTTTTTTTTAGAGATAAAAAAACCCACTAAATATGGTTGAAAATTGGAAATTATGCATAGATGTTTCTTGCTATCCCAATCCAGGGAAAGCAGTGATTACATATTGGATCCCTTATGGAAATAAGGCCCAACTACCATATTTTCTTACATATTTTCCTTGGCTACGATGGTCGGCATAAGAGAGTAATGTACATGTACTTTCAGATGAATAAGTGAGTATGCCTTGTGGAATATTTAGTTGTATAATGTATCAGGGTTCTTCTGCTGGAGGGAAAATAAGAGTGAGCCTTTAAATGAAGAGAAATAGTACTAATATAGTAAAGTCACACAAGCATATATATATGAATGAACTGTTGATGAACTAGTGAAGTATGTTGCAAAATGTAGCAAAAAAAATTCAAATTTATTTCACCTTGATTAAATTGAGAAAATTTGAATTTCCACATCAACAGATAACTTGGATGTAGTTAACTTGTGTAACATGGATTGTGTCACCCACTTTACTCAGTAAATTTGAGTTGGAGTTAGAGTTCAATCAAGAATGTGTGACTGCTAATTTTTCACAATCAAGGTCAGTTATCTCAGGTTGTTTTCAGTTAAAATATTTCTAACTATTGAAGGAACTAGTGGTAGGTTAGTTAAGCTGTGGGAATTTAGTCAAACTCAATGATCATATAGTTAAGTAATCAATCAAACCAAAATAACTAGTTCATGAAGAGAATTCGACTTCCCTAGGCTTGGTGGAGATTCCAAGGAAGTGTAACATGAGTTGTAGAGTATTCTTGAGTGTACATGTATTGCATGCAGTAATATGATCAACCTAAGGAATTGCACAATCCATTTTGGAGAAATTTCTAAATAATAGGGGCCTAATTTATCGAGGAACAATGAAAGTAAATAAGAGCTCAAGCAGAGGCAAAATTTGACTAATTCTGGGTCAAATCTTCTTCGTAAGCATGGAGATAGGTTATGCACTTATAGGTTGTGCTTAGTTGAGAAAAGAAATTGTAATACATATCTATTCATCATATTAATGCAAGTAAGCATTGGGGTTTTTAAGAGATTTCTTTCCCTATGGAAAATACTATTTTCATGTTTGTGATTTCTTATTGCATGTCTGAGATTTTTGTTCTAAATTGTGAATTAATGTCCATAGAGCAATATAGTAGGTTTTTGTCTTGTTATTTTCATTAAAAAAATCATGATAATTTGCAAATATGCATCATAATTTCTACATGGTATCAGAGTAAGATTCACATTAGAGGAGAAATATCAAATTTGTTTCTCAGGAGGTTCAAATTTGGATTTCAACGCAACAAGATATCTTGAGAGCTAAGAATATGGCCTTCAATGGAATGAGGCTAGAATATGCCTTCGAAGGCACCTCTAATTTTGTTGCATGGAAGGATCACATGGAGGTGTTATTGGATGAAAATGGATTGCTAGAATACATCAAGAAATACGTTGCAAAACTCTAAAAATCTTATTTCCATAACCTTTCTCAGTGGAAGAAATATGTAGCCAAGGTGAGGAGAATAATCTTGGAGGGATTACAGGATCACATTGTCTCAAATATCCACGGAAATGAAAATCCATTTGTAATGTGGAAATCATTGACATAATTTTTTAAGAATAATAATGACTATGTAAAAAATGGTGCTAATTCTGGTTGGGACTTTTCATCGTGGAGACTCCCTCGATTGACAGATTCCCAACACTGTTAACAAGATGTCCAAAAATAATTTCATCTGGATCTCAAGAGGCCTGATATGAAAAATGGGAAATGGTTAGGTGAGAAAATAAGAAACCCAACAAATATACTAAAAAAATTGAGTCTCCACACCCTGGATTTACTTCATCAAACCCACACCATGCATCCTCCATTCCTTGTTTTTCAAATTCCAACCCCCTGCCTCAATGTGAGTCCTCTATTCCTAGCTCCTCTAATACCTTTATGATTTTATCCAATCTTCCTTCTAAGCCAAGTGACCTTCAAACCTAAAAATAGCTTGTGGAGGCCTTCGAAGAACCACCTTCTACAATCTAACCTCGTATTATTCATCAAATCATAATTCCAGTCATATTATCTCACTTCCCACTCCCCCCTCAGTTGATCTAGTAATAGCTCTAGATATGGCTCGCGATGCTCCCATCTCCCCCGTGCTTTCCTGAATCCCTCAAACCTCGCCTTTGTTGGAATCCTAACCAGAAAAAAGAGAAAAGAAGCTACAATTCCATGAGAAAAACTTCAAAGGAAAATTGGAAGAAATACAAACAAATAGTTTCGTGATGAAGTAGCACAAAAACACATGGAAATGAGCATCCAACAACTAATGGACTCATTCTTAGGGAAATGGAAAGCACCTTAGACATAGAAAGGTGTTGAGAAATCAATGTTATTAGGATTTAGGGTTTGATTCCTCTTTCTTGATAGTTACTTGTGAATTATGTTGGCTTCTTTTACTTCTTATTTAGTTTATATTTCATCAATAAATTACCAAATTATATGTACGAATATCACAAGAACAAGAGACACAAAATGTAGCCACACAACCAAGTAAAAACCCTTATGAGGGGAAAACCGAGTCAGAACTCTTCCTTTAGTAGATTCAAAGACAAGATGAGATAATACTAGAATCTTTGACCTAGATATAGGCTTCCTCCAACCACCAAGTGATCCCTTCCTTCTTCTCCAAATGATAACTTCATAGCAACAACTTTGACCTTGATTTTCGACATTGCAGTAATAAAATTTTGACCTCCCTTGCAATAAAACTTTGACCTGCGGTAAACTTTAAATTTTTGACCCCAGAAAATTCCTAGTAACTTCGCACGTGTGAGAGATAGATATCCCAAAACTTCAATTTTGTCTTCCCCTGCAATTTTCTTCTTTATCTAAAAACTTCACACTTTTCTACCTCTCTTTCTTGTATATCAAAATTGTTGAGTGAGTGAGGCAAATGGATCAAATTGTCTCTGTATATATAGCCTCTTCTATGGGTCGAATTTCCCTGATGTAGGTCAACTTCATTAGGATAGGACCGACTTGGTGTGAATGTGTCAAACAACCTATTTTACTCAAAAATAATTATTTTTACATAGTACAAAAGCCCAATAAGGGTTTAATAAAATTGAAAATGACTTTATTGACTCAATATAAAATCTACAAGCCTACAATGGAGGCTTTGGCCTAAAAATGTGACCCAAGCATGAAACCCATGTACTAATAAGTCATTTTATTAATAATACAATTTCTTTTGACAAATATATTAAATTATACAATTATGAAGATCGAACCTAGTTACATTCTTCAACACTCCCTCTTAACAAGGGAGAAATTCATAATTATGTATATATATACAATTACATGGAATATCTCAAAACACATCAACTAAAAATATTTTAGGCACACTCAATGCCATGGACTAGATACCTAACCAGGGTTAACTATTCGAGTGGTACTAAGATGGAATATAGTTTTCAGCCAGTCTAGGTACCATCAGGCTTACTAACTAACCATCAACCTAGGGATCTAGGTGCATATCCAAGGTTAGAGCTCCAAGACCAACGTCACCCTCCCTCTTCAGGATCTAGACATCAAACACACATAGGTCGGCCAGATGTCCTCCCAAGCATCTGCTATTAGATGCTTCAACTCTCCCTATCAACTAAATATGTAATGTCGACCAAATCAAACATGCTTCTCAAATATTCAAACTTCTTCTTCGGAAGAGACTTCATCATCAAATCAGCTACCTATTAATTTGTTGTAATATATTGTAGTTTACAACCCCATCCTCTACTAGGCTCCTAATGTAGTGGTACTTGTTGTTGATCTGCTTCATTCTTGCATAGAATATGGGATCTTCATACACCTTGATGTTGCTATGATTATCACAAGTTATCACAGTAGGATCTAAAGTCTTCCCAAACAAATCTGACAAAATTCTCCTCAACCACACAACTTCCTTTCCTACTTCACATGTAGCAACATATTTTACTTCAACACTACTTAATGGAACAGGATATTATTGTTTACTCATCCACGAAATCATAGTAGATACCAAAATAAAACATGCACCTGTAGTGCTCCTTTCATTAGTCTCACTTCCACCTCAATCTGAATTTATAAAACCTATTAACTTGACTTTTACTATCATATTTTAGGCAGTGATGTATTGTGCCACGTAGATATCTCAAGATATGTTTAGAAACTATCCAATGTTCATGAAGAGGCTCCAACTAAAACTGAATGGGGATATTTATGGAAAAACATATATCAGGTCTTGTATTTACTAGATACATCAAAGAACCCACCAACTTACGGTAGCTAGTAGGATCAACGAGACTAGATTCAGAGCTTCACAACTTATTAAGATTAGTGATCATGGAAGTAGTAGGAGGCTTGGAATACATCATACTGAATTTCTGAAATATTTTGATTGTATTTTCCTTTACCTAGATATATATTTATGACTTTCTTCCAAAATTCCAAACCCAAGTAATAATGCAAGAGTCCTAGATATTTCATTTCAAATCCGTCTTCTAGCATATTTTTGCATTCTTGTATTCTTTTCTCCACACATGTAGTAAATAAATCATCCACTTCTAGTATAATAATGACTAGTTCATTGTCCACCACCTTGATGTAGAGGTTTAGATCTACAGGATTTTTGAAGAACCCAATTTTAGTGTCCCTTATTGATGAGATAACTTTGATGACACTTAGAGAGGATGATTTTGATATAATGATATAATATTATGCGTGACAGACTTATGTACATGTTTATATGCTATAGACATGGTTTGGGTCACCTGGTTGTTGTGTAATTATGATAATATCTATAGTTGTGTATATAAGAATTCATTTTGGTTAAGACCATATTAGCGATGTTTTCTCTTTTGGTATCCTATTTTGTACATAGATGTATGACATGGATGGTGATCTAGGATTGAGACACATAGATACATGGATGATCATGCTTATGTGGAACATATGGTTAATTATTATTTATGGATGATACATGATCTGTATGATTATATGTTCTTCATATCATACTAAGCATGATGTGGTAGAGAACTTGGCCATTGCCAACAAGGATGCTCAACTTATAAATGATTGCAGAAGTCGTTTCTCCAAAACCAAAATGACTGTGGAAGTCATGCACAATCCTTGGTAAAATGTGAATAAGTTAATTATGAAATTCATTTGATTCCTTTGACCTATGATATTGTGATGTGTGCAGGTCTTGGAAGAGGACCTTACCAACAAACAATCAGATGGGTATGAGCTCACACTTAGTACCTTAAGGTGAAGCCCGGATTTTAAAAGAAGAGTAGATGAGAAGCCATGGAAATTAGGGCACAGAGTCCTAAATCCATGAAATATAAAGATGTGGAGTCTTGGATATATAATAAAAGGATTAGGGCGTGAAGTCCTAAATCCATGAAAGATAAATAAACGAAGTTTTGGATCTATAATGAAATGTTCAGGGCACAGATTCCATAATATTTAAAAATATTAAGGTGTGTAATCTTGGATCTTTAGAGTAGATCAGGGCGCAGAGTCCTCAATTTGTTAAGGCACAGAGATGCATGCAATAGGGGTGTGGAATTCCTATTCTCCTACCACTCATGGGCAGCTTGAGGATGAATTTCCTTAATAAAATCTCATTCTTGACAATTTTGGAGTGACTTTTTAAAAATAGAAAGCCATGTCTAGCATCTCAAGTATGACTTTCCAAAAATACTAAATCACCTCCAATCAATGGGTAATAAAGTATACTTCAAGGAAAACCACTTAACTTATCATTGATCAATCTTAATAGTTCAATTTCGACTTAATCCTCAATATTATTAATATTATTATTATCTTTTATGAGAATATTATATTATTATTAAAATGGAATTATATCTCCTCAATCACTTGACACCTCTCTCCTTGATGATTCTCATGGCTCTATGTAACTCTCTCTCTCTCTTAATAATACAGTACACTCTCTTTTATACACTCATCAAAGAATGGCATATTCCTCTTACACTCATTACAGGCATGTCATAAAAGATTATTCTTACACTCTCTTTAATGCATATGTTACACTCTCCTTAACTAAGGCATGCATACCTCTCCTTAATGGCATGAGTTACTGTAATATACCTAAATTAGCATGCAACTAATTGGAATATTAATTTTTCTCTTAACATGAAGTTAGATGAATAAATGGGTAGGGAGGCCCATAAATCTCTTTAGTAGACATAAAATTCCTCTTAATGTGAAAAGGGGTCATCTTCCTAGATGGATAAAACACCTTCATGTGTGAATAGGGGCTAATGCATGTGGACGAGGTCAAGTTTGACCAAGTCAACAACACTTGTTTGGAGGGTTGATGATTATTAGATTTCTGAATATATTTTCTGTTTAGACATATATCTTTCTCTTGTTGTTTAGTTGAGATTGAATGTTGTTTAGCATTGGGTGTTCCTGGTCGGGAATCCCACCTCTTCCCATTGAGTAGCTCTTGGGAGAGTTTGTATTGCATTGCCCACTATATGGATTTGGGCCAAGCTTCTTCTTTCAACTAAAACATAGATCCTGTTGAGGGTGTGGTTTTTTTTGCAAGCTGCAGCAAGTGGAGATTAGATCTTTTAGATCTAGTCCATTTCAGTGCCTCTTTTCAATGGATGAGGGTTCTACTTCATTGGGAGGACATTATTGAAGGTATTGAGCATCATTTTCAGATTTTGCATGAGGCCAACCATATTTTTACCCCCACAGCATATTATAGATCCAAATCTACGTTATTCCTGTAGGTGCAGTTGTAGGGTGTTTTAGCACATCATTTGGAGAGTGATTTTCTAGGTGTTGGGGAGCTACCCTTCACTTTGGAGATCTATTGGAGGAGATCATTTTTCTATTCATATCAGATCATATCCACTTTCCATATCCGAATATTTCCATAGATCTTCAGCCTTAGATCTCAGATATACATCTTGTACTTAGTGTTTCGCTGAAAACCCTAAGGGGGTTCATTAGAGGAGCTTGTATAGTGCATGGATATGCTATAGATCTAACTTTTTATACACATACTTGCTCTAGATCTGATGTGTAATCTACAGCTGTTGCAGAGCCAATAAAATAACATTGTAAGGCTTTTTCAGTCTTAATCTATGGTTGCAGCACCTCATTTTGAGGGTTTTCTTTCAATGGAGGATTCCTTTTCTTGTTATGCATCTTATGGGCCACTTTTTACATACATTTTGTTGCTGTAATAACAAATGAAAGGTCTCCATATTGGCCTAGAGATTTTTATATGATGAACTGCGTTATTTTTATATCATTCTGCATTTTATTGTTGCATTCCCCATTTGGGAATATTACAGTGGTATCTGAGCATAATCTTGGCTCAGCCTGTGAGTTTCAGCCAGTATGCTATAAGAAGAAGAAGAGAAGGAAAAAGAGATGAGAATGATGGAAGGAATAAGTTTCATCTAATCTCTTTTCAGATCTAAGAAGAACCTCACCAAGGAGGTCAAGCAAATAAAAATGGAGAGAAGAAGTGAAACCACATTATGGTTTCAATATGAGGAAGGTCCATGTACTTCCTATCAGCAAAAAGAAGATTTGTTATTGCATAGAGCTCCAAAGAAACATGTTATGCCCTTTTCTTTTGAATACAAGAGGCATGAAGATGGAGGAAACTTAGATCATGAGATTCTAAGTGAGTATCTTGCATAATATAAGTCTCAACCTAGAGCCTTCAAGGAGAATCTAACTATCCCATTGCTCATTCAGCTCAAAGAATAAGGGAGACCTTTCAGCAATAGAAGAAAAGAGGGCAATAGATTTCTATTGTCTACCTTTGATGGGTCATCCACAAGCACAGCAAGGGCTTGGGGAATGAGGTTGGATGCATTTTTCCTACTACATCCAGTAGTAGATAAAGAAGTTGTTGAGATTTCAGCACTGCACCTTCAGGGTGAAGCAAACATTTGGTGGTTCAGCCATTTGAGTCATGCAAGAGTGACTGCATTTGAAAATTTTACTCAAAGGTTGATCAAGAAATTTGACAAGAAGACATCAGAGGAGAAGAAGCCTTCACCACCACTTGCTGCAAGAGCACTTGCATCAGGAGAAATAATAGTTTCACCTTTGCAAATTGGTCTTGATCTCTTGACATCTAGAGTCCCATGCACCACTCTGGAGATGCATGAGGAGGAGGAGACTTGTACCAGCGCTGATGTAGCCACAGAAGGACGAACATCATCATCAGTAGTTGGGGAATCCATCACACCAGAAGGAAGAACCCTTGTAGCAATACAAGATGTTCCCAAGCTTTACTAAGGTATGCACATGTTTCCATTTTCTGTTGCTTCAGCACAACATATGGAGGATTGTGGGAATGTACCATTACATGACCTAGGATCAAAGTACATTGCTAATTTGGAGCAGGAGACTATCACTGCGCTGAGTAGCCTTGATTAGTTCAAGGAAAAGATATACATTCATCCTAGTGTATCATTTTTGAGCTGTACACAACTCTTGGGGTTGGATTGTAGATTCTTGGAGGATGGGGTGAGTATTGTCTTGAACAATACAATACAGAACTATGTGTTCAACAGTAAGCATGATCTTGAGACAACAGATGCACCATTATGGAGATCAGCAACGCTTTCATTGAGCAGCAGTGATGAGTTGGGGGCCCAACCATTATTGGAGCATTCCAATGACCTTTCTACATGTATAGAGGATAGGCAGATGGTGGATGAGAGACATCTTATCTTCCATAGTTGTGATGGATCTTTCTTGATGATCACTTCATTACTCAATGAGAAGATTTTGCCTTCATGATATTTGGATCCTTATGGGATTAACTTGGTCATTGAAGAGATTGAATTTCAACACCCCATGAAACGAAAAGACATAAATATGATTTGGGAGGATGGTATTCTCCATTGGAGGGATGCCACTTTTGGACATGATGATAGACACTCACCATTGGTTGGATGGGTGATGTTGATGAGCAAGAGGTTGGGAAGCCACTTGCAAATTTATGACACCAGGCAGCAGGAGGTAAGACTGTGTTGGTTACTCTTGAAAGAGTTTGGTCATCATATGACACATTCTATTTCAAAGGGTAGGTTGGTGGATGGAACTTGGAATGACACTTGCATCATATGGCAGTAAGGAGTTTTGATGTATTGGGATGATATGATATATCTCATATCAACTATCATGTTGTTGCTGCATGATTTATATGGTGATTGTGTGGGGAGGCAACAAGAGTTGGTGTTGATTTGGTTGTTCTTCAGAGAGTATGGGCTGATCTTCTCCCATAATTTACATGATGTTGCAGGAGTAGGAGATGGCACTTTCATGGTGCGAAGAGGCTACTCCTTAGCCTTGGAGGATCAGGAGGTACTTCCACTTTGGAAGGAATCTCCCACGTATAGCAGCATTATGATTGATGGATTTGACACATGGAATTTCAAAGAATGGAGCTATGAGATGACAGGAGCCTTATTACAAAGGCCAATAGCGTTGTCACTTGGGAGCTTGGGTTTGTTGATGGAGTTTCCCCAAGATCACTTTACAAATGATGCACTTGATGGGCAAGAAGGAGATGAGAGTGATGGTGTAATGGATGGAGACACCTATTACCATGATATGATCTTCTTGACTTGGATTTTCAAGCATAAGAAGAAAGATCTACATGCAGCACATAGTTCGTTCCTCTTCATGGGACTATGTCATACCACTATGGAGGGCTCATTCATGGATCTTATTATCATATTACTCTCATTATATGGTAAGAACTATTTTTTTTCACTTATTGATTATCTAACACAGTATTTGCATTCTCCTACCATCTCTATACAGTTCATTTCTCCACAAGAGGGCAAGCCCCTATTTGAGATTCATGGTCATTTTGGGACCAACATCTATGATGGAGAGAGCCATTTCTTGTATGGCTTTGGGAAAGTGTTGTACTATTTCCTATATGATCAGTTGATATACAATTCCATTTACTATTTACTAGTATATGAGATAACATGCACAACCAGAAAATTGTTTGAAGACAACTTGCCATATCATATTCTGAAACTGCAGTTGGTAAAACTGCGCTATGACTACTTGAGAAACTATTGGTACCTTCCAGCACTATGTAAAACCTTCAGTACTTCTCTCATTTGGATTCCATATGATGATAATGTCATATGCTTGTTGTATGGGATGATTTGGGAAAAAACCAAAGGGTGGATTTTTTAGGACCCTGTTTCCTTTTTGCTCCATAAAGGCAACATTATTGCAGCCCATATTCACCAGCAGCTCTACACTTATCATAAGTGGAGAGAGATACAGTGTGGGATGGACATTTTGATCCATTATATTTATCTATGCAGCCCACCTTCTTTGCAGGAGCCTAAGGTGGAGGAGATGTTTCAGGAGTTACCATGTTGGAGGGTGACTCACTTTTTGTGGATGATAGCTTGGGGATGGAGGCTTCACATGGGGATGATGGTTCCCAGTATATTTCAAATTCCATGCCTCAAGAAGGCCTCTAGACAACATATAGTTTTTTCCATGGATATCCCACTTTTTCAAGATGAGAGCCATTTGTATTTTTCACCAAAGGCATACCTACACACATGGGAGGAACAACTTGAGAACATCTTGATGAGAAAGCATCTTGTTATTTTGGGGAAATTATCACTTGAGGATGTTACAGGAGTAAGAGGAGAGGCTCTTCAGTTCTATCCTTTCAGTTTCTTGAGGACAAGCAACATTTGGGAGGGGAGGAATGTAATATTCCTAAATTAGCATGCAGCTAATTGGAATATTAATTTTTCTCTTAACATGAAGTTAGATGAATAAATGGGTATGGAGGCCCATAAATCTCTTTAGTAGACATAAAATCCCTCTTAATGTGAAAACGGATCATCTTCCTAGCTGGATAAAACACCCTCATGTGTGAACAGGTGCTAATGCATGTGGACAAGGTCAAGTTTGACCAAGTCAACAACACTTGTTTGGAGGGTTGATGATTATCAGATTTTCAAATATATTCTTTGTTTAGACATATATATTTCTATTGCTATTTAGCTAAGATTGAATGATGTTTAGCATTGGGTGTTCCTGGTCGGGAATCCTACCTCTTGTCATTGAGTAGTTCTTGGGAGAGTTTGCATTGCATTTTCAAATATTTGGCTTTGTTCCAAGCTTCTTCTTTCAAATACAGCGCAGATCCTATTGAGGGTTTGGTTTTTTTTGCAAGTTGTAGCAAGTGAAGATTAGATCTTTCAGATCTAGTCCATTTCAGTGCTTCTTTTCAATGGAGGAGGGTTCTACTTCATTGGGAGGATAGTATTGAAGGTATTGAGCATCATTTTAAGATTTTGGCATGAGGCCAACCATATTTGATCCCTATAGCGTAGTATAGATCCAGATCTATGTTATTCCTGTAGGTGCAGTTGCAGGGTGTTTTAGCACATCATTTGGAGAGTGAATTTCTAGGTGTTGGGGATCTGCCCTTCACTTTGGAGATCTATTGGAGGAGATCATTTTTTTGTTCATATCAGATCAGATCCACTTTCTATATCTGAATATTTCCATAGAACTACAGTCTTAGATCTCAGATCTACATCTTGTACTTGGTGTTTTGCTGAAAACCCCAAGGGGGTTCATTAGAGGAGCTTGTATTGTGCATGGATCTACTATAGATCTAAAATTGTATAAACATACTTTCTCTATATTTGATGTGTAATCTGCAGTTGTTGCAGATCCAATAAAATAACGTTTTAAGGCTTTTTCAGTCTTAATCTATGGTTGCAGCACCTCATTTTGAGGGTTTTCTTTCATTGGAGGATTCCTTTTCTTGTTATGCATCTTATGGGCCACTTTTTACATACATTTTTTGTTGTAATAACAAATGAAAGGTCTCAATATTGGCCTCCTTCTTTGTTTATGATGAACTGCATTATTTTTATATCATTCTGCATTGTATTGTTGCATTCCCCATTTGGGAATATTACATTTACACTCCTATAAATGTAATACAAGGAATGCATATTACTCCTATTTTATGAAAATAATTTTTTTCTCCTCCTATATATGTGTCTCATGTATTCTCACTTGGGGGAGGTGCATTGTGACACCAGGAGTTGGAGAGATTTGAAAAATATTATGAGAGGGAGAGACTTGGAGAGTAGCCAATTTTTTTCGAAATGAATTTGAAATTCCTAAACTAAATTACTAAGTAGCTCTACATGGTGGAGTTGACCATCAATGGCATTGGTAGGAAGTGAAACTTAAGGCTTCCTCAGATTGCCTTGGATATCTCTCTAATGCTATATTTTGGTATTGTTTTTGACAGCTCGAGGGTTCCAGGGGGAGAAGTTCTCCCTGGATATGGTTGGGTGGAAAACCGAATGGTCACAATGATTTGGTAATGATATGCATACTCTCATTGGAGATGGAGCATGTTCCCATCCTTTTGGACTTGTAAAGGATAGGCATACTCTCATTGGAGATGGAGCATATTCCCATAATTTTGGACTTGTATAAATAGACAAACAGGTATGTTCATAATCATTCTTGAGACAATTTCAGTCATTATTAGTTTAAAGTGTTTTAAAACTTTCAATTTATTGGAACTGATACTTGTGAATGTTTATGAGATGTTTACAGAGTTAATTCTAAGCTAACCAACAATGAATGGTAGTTGTAGTTGAGCATGTATATGTAGGAGGGATTAAAACAAGAATGTGTTGCTAAAGTTTTTAATTTCAGTTTATAATGATTTTTTGTTCATAGAAAGTTTTCATGAGTTGATGAAAATATAATATTAGCATAAATTTGGGTTTTCTTTCTCCATGTACAGTTGTATTTTAATTGATCTAAAGCTCAAGTTTTAGCTAAAAATTGAAAGTGCTTGAAATTGCTTCAAACCTTAACGACTGGATAGAGTTCATTGCTAGGATTCTGGCGCAACTCATTTCATCAAAATCTAAGTTCTTATGACTGAGTTATCATTTTTTGTTTGTTTTCCAAAATAGGCAAAAAAGGAGCAGAACAAGTACAGTGACGATGTGGTAGGTACAGTCAGCATTGTGGGGAATATTCTCCAGATTGCAGCCAGAGACACTGTGACAAGTTTCATCTTCAGATTCACCAGATGGGTTAAGTGAAGAGAGAAATTTTCCAATGACCTCCAATATCCTTCCTAAGTTGGAATTTGAAAATTTTTTTAAGGTTGGAGTACAACCCAACCAGAGGGCACCATGTGTCCTCTCTGGCGGGCCATCTCCTAACCTATGGGGTCAAATTATTTTTCATATTAATGTTTGGACATTTAAGTTTTATGGTGGACATATTTTGATATAACATATATATATATATATATATATATTATAAAGTTTTAAACCCATGGCGGATTTAACCAAGTTTGGAGGAGCTTTTAACCAATATGGCGGAGGTTAAATTGGAGGACAAGCTCTAAGTATGGCGGAAAAATCTTGTTGTAAATCCATGTAAAAAATTATGGAGGAGTGGGGGTCGAACCCACGACCTTTCACCCGCCATCCGCACGTCTTACCGTCTCCTCTGCCCAATGGATCTTACCCCCTATGTTCATCGATTATAATTGAAGTATACGTGTCTGACGGTTGGGGGTCAGAGGGGGCCAGCCCCCTCCTCATGTGGCAACATCTCTAAAACCAAGTGCTTAACCAACGAACCGACGATATTTGTTAATTGCATTTAATTAACGTTTAAACGTGGTTTAATCACGATAAGCTGCAATTAGCGCTAACTGTGTTTATCACATTAAACATGGCACTTATCCCCTAATAAAATGCACTTATCCATTAATTAAATGTGTATTATGTTGGTAGGATTTTAGGAGGGTGCGCCATTTCTGGAGGTTTTCTAAATTTAGAAAGTTAACTGACAGTTCCTCCAGTTTTAGAGGAGAAATTGGGGCAAAAATAGTTTTGTTTATAACTCACTCAATTTTCGCCCAAACAGAGCTCAGAAAGAGTCATTCTAGGCTAATTGGCATGCTGGGAACTCAATGGAGCAAGTTTTAGAGGCAGAAAAGGTCATATACAGGTGCTTTTGTGCATTTGAATATTTTTGAAGGCCAGGGCCACCAGGTGTTGGGGTCATTTCCAGAGCATCCAGAATCCAAATTCAGCAAACAAATAGTCATTTTTGGGAGATTATGATGTTTAAATTCATTGGAACAGGTTCCAAGAGGTCATGAATATTTTAACAAAAATTTGAGCACACTTGAAGCTAATACAAAGGCCCACACTATGAAGTTGGAACAAGGAGATGTAGCCCAGGAGGGGTGAACTCCTTTATCAAAATTCTATGTGTTAAGCTCTATTATGTGTGTTTGTTTTGTTTTATATTGCTTCTATTTTTTCATTTAAAATTATGATTTCTAAGCTTATAACAAACTCATAATTTCACTAAGTACATTGTTTGAAATTCACATGCTCATAAACAAACCTATGAAGGATAAGTAAAACAAAGCAAGGTAAATTTTATATCTGATATGAAACTAGCACAGCAATAACTAGTAGTCATTTTCATATCATTGATTTTGCACACTAAGTTTTTGACAAAATTGATTAATGAGGTAGTAGGAATTTTTTTTGTTGTTGTTTTAGGAAATCGTTGTTTGTGCTCAACCTAGTCTCCTAAATTGAGTTCATTTAATTGTCAACCAGGGTTGGTAAACTGCTGAAGTGAAGTGCACTGTATGTGCCTAGGTGTTTGTCTCCTAATGCATTGTGTTTAGTGTTTTATGATGTTTTTGGTCTTTTATGATGGTTTATGATGTTTTTGGTCTTTTGATGGTTTTTATGTTTACAAGGAAAATGACTAAAAAGCTAGTGGAAAGAAGCTACTGGTTAAAACAGAGTGAAGCCTAATTGGTTGATGACAAATGACAAATGCAAATGCAAATACTGAAACAGAATCAAACCTAAACTATGACTAATCAAAATACAAAGCTTGATAATGACTTCAAGAAAATGAATCACAACATAAACTTAACTTGTCCAATTCTTTCATCAAAGGTATTTTGGGAGAGCTTGAGAAATGGTCAGCTAAGTATACAAATTCTCTTAACTAAACAATTAAACAATCAAATTACAATGGTACAACATTTTATCCATGGTTAAAGATTTGTTGAAACACATTTGGAGAAAAATATTGTTAACATCATAAGATCTCTACTCTAAGACTAGCTCCTAATTCTATTCTGCAACTTGGTTTAACATCACTAAACCTTATTCAAAAGTTATAGATTTCTTTTTAAAGTAGTCTTTTGAGGAAAGTTTTTGTTTATGAAGAAGTTGCAAAAGTACTTCAGGCCTTGAGATGATACTGTCTTCTGTTCGGATGGTTATGAGTCAATTATGGATTTGGAACAAAAAGAGATTTTGTAAATAATGAAGGTTGTATTGTTTGAGTTTAATAACTAATGTAATCTAATCTACAATGGATGACAACTAAATGTGGAATGGAAATACAATGAGCTAAGCTAAAACTGAACTAAGATGTCACTAGTCTAAAACAGTGCTGAACTAACAAGCCATTATCAAACTTAAAACAAAATAACAGAGCATGAATTGAATGCAATTTGACTCCGGAGTACCCTAACTAAGTTATCATGCATTAATCTATGGGATTCTACAGCATGTTTTGTCCATCGTGAATGGTGTTTTGGAAGAGCTTCTTAGAACAATCCTAGTTGTACAATTCAGTGCAAATGCAAACATAAAGACTGAAAGAAATTTAAAAACTAAGACATCACAGCTATCTCCTACCCATCATTATGATATTTTGGAAGAGCGTTTTAAGAGTAAGATCAGCTATGCTACTTAGTGAAAACAAACAATTGAAACATTCAGTATCACAGTCATGCCTTAGACATGATAAGGATTTTTTGGAAGAGTTTGCTTAGTATAAGTTCAACTGTGATAATGAACAAAAGAAATTACAAATAAATCCTACAACACTACAGCCATTTCCCATTCATTATCATGATCTTTTGGAAGAGTTTCTTCTTTTGGAAGATTTTCTTAGAACAAGTATAGCTATAGTGGCTAATGAAATTAACTATGAATTCAAACTTCAAAAATGTAAAAACGACTAAGATACTTATCTAGATTACGAAAGTAAAGCCGTGCAGGAGGCAGGGGCCCTCTACCACCAGACGGAATCTAACTCCAAATCAACTCAACGCGTTCAAAGCAATGCTGTCTTTTTCATTAAAGGAAAAATAACTTGGAACAGAGTAGTCTCAGTCTTCAGAAATATAGCAGTCAATACATAAAATCTAAGCAAAATCTAGAGCTTGTCTCTCGGTTTCCCGAGTGCTTTTATAACAAATCTACATAACAGAACTTGCAACAATACGGGGATCATTGTCTTTCCTTATCAAAATTGTACTAGGACTCTAAAGATGGCAGCGTAAAGGAACAAAGAACATCTGGACTAGGACAGTCCTATTAGAAGTCTGCCTCCTTGAATGAGTTCCCACGTACCAAAACCACGTCCAGAATTCGGTTCAGTCTTCATGGTGAGCAACGAACAATGAGGACATAATGTGGAATATACCCATGTGTGAATTTTCCTGAGAGGATACTTGGAATATGCTTGAACGTGAAGACAGCTACAGAATTTCCGGTTAGCTATGGAATGTCTGCATTTTGCAGCTAGTTCCGGTCAAAATGCATTACAATGACAAAATCACAAAACTTAGCAAGTTAGCCATGTTAATCATTCTAAAAGTAATTTTAACTAATTTCATTGATCATTTGGGTTTGGGATAACAATGGACAAAGGAAAATGAGGTAAATTAAGATGAAAGAAAGCACAATATTGGGGCTCAACATACCCCCACTGCTGACTTCTTGCATGTCCTCATGCAACTTATTCCATAAACTCAGAGACTTCTGCAAGAACATCTAACCCCCTCGTTCTTCTTTGCCTGGAAATTAAAGGTCTTATGGGTTTTCTGATGACTAGTTTGAACCTTAAGTTGATAAGTGCCCTGATTAGCTTCTTGTTCCTCTTTTTCAACTTTTCATTAGCCTTTTCCACTTTGTCCATTTGTAGAGATAAGGTTGAGTTCATACTGGTTTTGAGTTTGACTTGTTCCTTCAGAATATCATTCTCATTTTTTATATTTCTATTAAGTATTTCCAGCTCATACCTATCCCTTCTTAACACATCTATTTCGGACAGTGGAGGACTAGGGGTTCTATCTCTACTCTCTTAAGCTTTCCTTTCCAATGTTTCAACATAGTCATAAACTTCTTGCTGAGCAGGGTCAATTTCAGGGGTTTCTTCATTAAAATCTTCTTCAACATCTTCAATAGATGTTTCCTCATCTTCTATATTTATCACCCCTATTTGTTTGATCTGTGTTTTCCTTAGTTTCCCCCTGAGTCTATGGCTTCTTCTTGGCTGGGATGATCCCTCTCCTTTTTTTGTGGCAGATTTCCTGATTACCCTCTATTTCTTAAGTTGTCTCTTAATTTGAGTCAACTTCTCAGAGATTATTTCTTCACTACTTTCCTGTACTGTTTTGTCAATTTCAATTTTAGAGGCTCTCCATTTTCTGCTTCTCCTTGTAGGCTGATGTTCAGGTGAGGGCTCTTTTGGTTCCTCAAAGTGGTTTCTTACCAAGAAATTATCCCAAGTGTCCTTTGTTTTGGCTAAATGGTGTTCAATTAAAATATTAACCAAGCCATGATGGTATAGAGTTGTCTCTAGGAATTGGACTCTCCTTTGAACACAAGAAGCCATCTTTTTCAAACTTTGAAGCAAGAAATAGGGCAAATTTAGCTCTTCCTCCAGAAAATGCATTATCAATCTAATATGGTAAACATAAAATGTGCCATATCTACCTTCACATGTGATAATTTTTTGTAGAATAAGCAATATGTTTCTCCATTTATTTTTTAATGCAGAACTTGGAATTCCCTTTTTAAACACAGTGACATCCATACCTGGTGATTTTAGGATTTGCTTCCATGATTCATTGTGAAATTCTCTGTTTTTAAACCTTCTCTCTCCATGTCTAAGCAATCTTGTTGCCTCTGCAATAAAAACCTCTGTGACAGTGAATTTAACATCTCCAACTTCGACCTCGGCTCCTTTGAATGACCTTGCAAATGTTTTAGTGACTTCTTTGTGGAAGCCATTAAATTTCTCAAGAAATTGTAGCCATCCTACCTGTTGCAACATTTCTCTACTTTGAGGGTATCCTTCCAGGTATTTTGTGCCCACTGGTTTAGTTCTTACAATGAGGCCCATAATTTCTTCTTCAATCTTCAGATTAGTACTCTTTCTGCTCACGGAAACAATAACTTCAACCTTCCAATTGATATACCTCTGGTTCACGGTGATAGTGCTTCAAAAAACTAATATATCTCTGCTTCTCGGTGACAATGACTTCAAATTCCACACTGATATACCTTTGCTTTTCGGTGACAATGCTTCAAATTCCACACTGATATACCTCTGCTTCACAGTGATAATACTTCAATCTCTGCTCACGGTGATAATGCTTCAATCTCTGCTCACGGTGATAGTGGTTTGATATTTCAAACTGATATACCTCTGCTCACGGTGATAGGGATATCTCTGTTTTGCGGAATGAAATGATGAAGGGTTGGCTACGGAATGGAGTGATGGAGGTAGTTACGGAATGAGTTAATGAAGTGAGGTGAAGAAAACAAATTAATGAGTGAAAAGACTGCGGAGATTTTTTTTTACAACGGATTCAAAAAAAAATCATCATTAAATGATTTGGCTGGGTGACGTGAGGAAATCAAACACTTCAGCCTTTTTTAACCGCTTAAATGATGGTCGGGTATAGAATTTGAAATGAAAGATTTTTATCCAAAGTTTTGCGGAGGGTATATTTGGTATGATCAATAAAAATAATCAAAACAAATTTTTCGAATGATTCATAACTAGACTATACTATAGTTTTTATGAAATGCCATTGTAACCAGAACTTTTTACCTTTGCTTTTCATTTTCTTTTTGTGGTCTTTGTATACTTTGTTCTCCTCTGGAAGAGTCTTCATAATCCTTCTTGATTCTTCTTATTCATGGATATACTGGATCATCTTGTTGCAATTCAGATGTTTGTTGATTAGTGCCTTCAGGATCTGTAGCTGCGGAATGATTGTCTGGCTGCGGAAAGTCTGATTAGCTGCAGAATATCTGTTTAGCTGCAGAATGTACTTGTGGAGAATTTTTAATCATGGAATGGAGTGGTTTGGAATATACATAGAATATTTTATGGAATGAGTGAAGATAAGTGATGGTATAATGAAATATGTATGAAGTGAATGATGAAATGGGATGGATTCAATTTATGAAATGGAGTGGAAGAATATAGGAAATAGCCTACAATCCATGACATGTGTTATTCATTTTGCAGAAAAACATCAAACTCTAAATTTTGATATGGAAATGAGGTGGATGAAGTATGGAATGAGATGAATGAAATATGGAATGAAGTGAAGTATGAATGAATGAAATGGAGTATGGATGGATAAGTGAATGGAATGAAATGAAATGAGATGGATCATAAGTGCAATGGATCTGAACTTATGATTTTGTAACAGCTGCTTGCAAAAACAAAATGGAAAAGTTAGAGTGTCAGAAAGACTCTGATTTTCACCCTATCTTTTCTGTATAAACATGCCAATCAATGATTGGTTTTCATGTTTATACTTTATTTTTATTTTATTTTTTTTATTTTATTTTCCAAAAGAAATGCATCAGAAAATTCAATCAAGTTGATGAAGAAGAAAGATTCTTCTTCATTAACTTCACATCATTGTTTTCCTAGAACTTCTTGACAAATTCTTCTCTTGAGAGTGGTTTGTGATACAGCTTCAATCTATGACCATTCACAAGAAAAGTGACCTCTTCTTCATCTATTGTCCTGATTTTTACTACTCCATTGTCAAAAATTTCAACAATTTCATATGGCCCAAGCCAATGTGTTTGAAATTTACCTTGAAAATCCTTGAATTTTGAATCAAACAAGAGAGCCCAATCACCTTCTTTGAACTTATTCTCTTTGATGTACTTGTCATGCCATCTAGTCCTTTGTTGTTGGACTAGACTTGTTTTATGAACTGCATCTTGTCTGATCTCATCCAATTCATTAATCTGCTCCATTCTATGCTTTTGTGCCTCCGTTAAATCAAGTCCTAGCTGAACTGCCATTTTGAAAGTTTGAATCTGGAACTCTATGGGAAACAAAACTTGCTTTCCATAAACAAGCTCATAAGGAGTATGGCCTGTTGTGTTTCTCCATGTAGTTCTATAGGCCCACAAGGCTTCGGGAAGCCTATCTACCCAATCTCTTCTATGTAAATGAACAGTCTTTGTTAGGATTCCTTCAATGACCTTATTAGTAGATTCCACTTGACCATTTGCTTGTGGATGATAAGGAGTAGATTTTATATGCCTGATTTTGTATCTCTCCATCATCTGTTCCACTAGCCTTGATGTAAATTGAGCTCCTTGATCTGTAACAATTTCCCTTGGGACACCAAAACGAATAAAAATATCCTCAAAAAGAAAAGTAACTACAGATGCTTCATTAGCAAAAAGTAATGGCTTGGCTTCTACCCATTTGGTAACATAATCAGTGCAAACTACTATATATCTCTTTTGTCTTGATGGAGGACTAATAGGTCCTACAAAATCCAAAGCCCATTTTTCAAAAGGTTCAATATGTACCTGAGGTTGTAATGGCATCTCAATTGAAGGAGAAGGTTTCCCTACCCTTTGGCAACTGTCACACCTTTTGACATACTCTTTAGCATCTTTAAAAAAAGATGGCCAATAATATCCTAAATTAAGGATCTTATAGGCTGTCCTCTTATCAGCAAAGTGTCCGCCACAAGGTTCATCATGACATGTTTTGAGAATCCCAGGCATCTCATCTTCACGAACACATCTCCTAATGATAAAATATGGACCTGTCTTGTACAACTCATTAGCAACCCATGAATATTTTGCACTATCATAAATGATTTTTCTTTTATCCCTTGCATTCATTATTGAAGAAAATTTCCCTGAAACTAAATAATTAGCAATGTCAGCAAACCAAGGAGTTTGAGTAGAAATTGCAAAAAGATATTCATCAGGAAATTGATCTTCAACTGGAGTGTCATCTTTGATGTTTTGAAGTCTAGATAGGAAATCAGCTACTGTGTTTTGTTTTCCAGGCCTATCTAGAATGGTAATGTTGAATTCTTGTAAAAGCAATAACCATCTTATGACTCTGCCATTAGTAATTGATTTGTTCATTAAGTATCTAATTACGGAATGATCAGTGTGAACAAAAGTTTCATAGCCTGTTATATAGTGTCTGAATTTGTTTATGGCATGAACAACAGCTAAAAACTCTTTTTCAGTTACAGTATAGTTTAACTCTACAGGAGTCAAATTTTTACTGGTATAGTAGATGGCATAAGGAATCAGGTTTTTTTGTCCCAATACTGCTCCTAGAGCTGTATCTGAGGCATCTGTTGAAATATGAAAAGGTAACTTCCAATTAGGTCCCCTTAAAATAGGGTGCTTCAGAAATTTTTGTTTTCAGGGTCTCAAAGGCTAACTAGCAGTCAGAACTCCATTTGAATTCACAGTCTTTGGTAAGTAATTTGAAGAGTGGAGATGCTATCTTGGTGAAGTTTTCTATAAATCTTCGATAATATCCTGTAAATCCTATAAAACTCCTAACATCTTTTTGACAACTTGGAATAGATAAGTTAGAGATGACTTCAACTTTTGACTCATCAACTCTAATCCCATCCCCTAAAATGTGATGCCCCAAAACAATACCTTCAGTAAACATCATGAAACATTTCTCATGACTGAGTGAAATATTTGCTTCTTGACATCTCTTTAAAACTTTTTCCAAGTTTGCTAAGGCTTCTTCAAATGTGTTTCCATAAGCTGTGAAATCATCCATATATACCTCTACACAATCATGTATTAGATCTGAAAAAATTCCTAATACTGCCCTTTGGAATGTTGCAGGTGCATTGCATAATCCAAATGGCAATACTCGGTAAGCATAGGTACCCCATGGACAGGTGAATGTGGTTTTGTCTTGATCTTCAAGTGCTACTTGGATTTGATTGTAACCACTAAACCCATCTAGGAATGAAAAGTACTTTTTGCCAGCTAATGTATCTAACACTTGATCTATGAAAGGTAAGGGAAAATGGTCTTTAAGAGTAGCTTTGTTTAGTTCCCGGTAGTCAACACATACCCTCCATTTACCATTTTTCTTTGGCACAATTACTAAAGGAGAAACCCACTGACTATTTGAAATAGGATAGATGAAGTTGACATTTAACAATTTTTGCAATTCTTCTTTAACAACCTCCCTAAGATTTGGATTCATCCGTCTTTGAGGTTGTCTGATTGGTTTGCAATTTTCCTCTATATAGATGTGATGAGTGCAAGTCTTGGGGCTTATCCCTTTCATGTCAGTGTACTCCCATGCATATGCAGAAGAATGTCTCTGTAATACTTTGACTAACTCTTCTTGTTGAGATTTTTCTAGGTTCTTGTTTATGTTCAAAGTTTTGCCTGGAAAAATCTCACTTGTAGAGCTGCCAAATTTGTCCATAGAATGAAGAGACATATGCCTTGATGACAAAAACTCAATATTGGATCCCTCTTGAAATGATTCATGTTTGTGTTCTGGAGCGGATTCAAAGTTTTCTAGAGTATTCAGAATTTGATTATCTTCACTAATTTCTGAAATTGTGAAGAGAGGTTGTAAATCTTCTTCATCCTCTATCCATTGAGTGTCATCTAAATCTGTAATTGTCCTAGTTGGAGGATATAAAGTGAATTTCTTAGTTGAACTACCATCAGAGATATACATATCACCGGATCTACAACTAATAAAAGCATCAGCTGTAGCCAACCAAGGTCTTCCTAATATAACAGGATGTCCTCCTAGATTATTCTTAGGAGTTAGGATCATGAAATCCACAAGGTACTCCCAAGAATCTAGGGACACTGGAATATCTTCTATTACCCCATCTGGTTTGATCACAGATCTGTCTGCTAATTGTAATAGTGTGGGTGTAAAGAGAAGATTAGGAAGTTTCAATTTATCCATGATTTGTCTACTCATGATATTGATTGCTGCTCCTAAATCAATGAGTGTGTTTTGGATTTCAATTCCATTGATGTGAATTTTAACAACTGGATTTCCTGGGTCAAGATACTTTGGAGTAGCAATCTTGCCCATCATAATGTCCGCTATTTTTCCTGCCAGTTGAATTTTATTTGTTTCTCTTATTCTTTTTCTTGTTTTCTTCATACTCAACTCCTTTATTGTTTTGGCTAAAATTGGAATTTCCTTGATGGCTTGTAATAATGGAATTCTAATGCAAACATTTCTCAGCTCATCTAGGAAATCATAATTAGGCACCATAATCATTTTCTACCTCTATCAATTTGTAATCTTTACGGAAAGGGAGGTATAGAAGTAGATGTGGATGGTTGCTCTAATACGGGGGTTGGAGTTTATCAGATCTTTTTGCTTTAATTTTTCGAGTGTTTGGGTCTTTAAAAGATGTATATTTCCTCAAGACTTTTATTCACCCGTAGAAAGTCTTCCTCAGAGTTATCTTGTTCTTGTATGATCACAGAAGGTTTCCTCTTTTCAAGTATTCTTCCAGGCCTAAGTTGAACATCACTAAGGTCTAAAGGAGTAATTAAATAAGTTGGAAACTGTTGGCCTTCTATCATGTATGTGTTTTGAGGATTTTTATTATTGGGGTTTGGTATCGGTTAAGCAGGCAATTGATTTGATTTTTGAGGGAATGGTAATGGAAGTGGTTGATTTTGATGTGGTAGGTTCTGATGATGTTGTTGAGGATTTTGTTGAAAATTTTGTTGAGGATTTTGAGGATAAAAATGTGGGTATGGTGGATAGGATGGTGGATACTGATAGTACTGAGAGTATCTTCCAAAGGGATTTTGTGCTCCTTGTGCCCAAGCTTGAGATTGATTTTGAAATTGAGGCCAAGGTTGCTGCCAAGAATTCCAAGGTGGAGGTTGGTTATACATTTGATCATAGAATCCTTGTGTTTGAGGTCCCTGCCAAGGCCTTCTAGAGACAAAATTGAGAGATTCTGTGGAATATGTAGGAGTTTCCTCTTGAAAGACAACTTTGAGACCAGGAAGAGAAGGACAATTCTTGGTCTCATTTTTTTCAGAACAAATGACACAGGTCTCTACAACTTTTACATCCAAAGGGCACTCTCTCAAGGCATGTTTCTTTCTACATTTGGGACAAAAGATTGCCAAGGCATCAGATTCAACTTTTTGCTTGTTTTGTATCTTAAGGGTGTCTATTTGTTCACTAAGACTCCCTAAGATGTCAGATTTGAAATCATCAAGCATGTGTCCTATTTCCGATCTACTTATTGTCCCAGAAGAAGACTTACTTGCCCTTGCAAGAGCAGGATCTCTTGGACCTTTTATAGTTTTAGATTTCCCTCTTGAAAGGTTGATACATAACTCAGATATTTCAGGTAATGTGAGCTGTGATATATCCCCTTTTCCCATCATGTTAAGGATATCCAACCATTCATCCCTAATTTTTTTCAACAAAAGAGATTTTAAGGTGTCTTGATCTAGGTTTTCCATTTTTGCTCTTTTGATGTTGTAATGAAATCTCTCCAACAAATCTTCCAAGTTTTCATATTCTTTTTGTACCATCTTAAACACTTCTTCTTTATGATTGACCGGCATACAATAATCCAAATACCTCTCTAGAAATGCTTGTTTCATGTCTTCCCATGTCCTAATAGAATTGTTGATCAAACTCATAAACCACTTCAATGTTGCTCCTTTCAATGTTGAAGGAAATAGTTTAAGTTTTTGAGAATCTTGTAAGTAGTCATAAGTTCTACACAGGATCTCAAATTCAAATAGGAAGGTTTCAGGATCTTCAGTTTTAAGTCCATAGAAGTTTGGAAGGATAGAGGGTGAAATGTTTTTCATGGTTGTATTGGTTTCTTCATCAATTATAGGGAACCCAAAAGAGTTTCCTATTTCTCTTCTACTTCTTCCTCCATCTGCACCTCTACCTCCTTCTCCTCTACCTCTACCTCTACCTCCAAATAATGTGTGTTCTCCATTAAAGACTCCTCCTCCCCCTTCTTCTGCCATGTTTGACTCTCCTATGGAAGTGGAAAAGTTTGTATCCCTGCAGGAGTCTTTAGATCTTCTTCTAAGGCAGGTTCAATGGATGAAGTGGAAGGTTTCTCTAATGGGATATCTGATCTTAGGTCTTCTAGAAGTCCAGGATCAGTAAAGTATGGAATATGGGTCTGAGTTGAAGGTGTACTAGCCCTTGCTCTAGGTGAAACAAGTGGTGTTCTAGGAATCAAATTTCTGTTTCTGTTGCTTATGAATCTACCCCTTGAATCTCTCTCTCTATGCAAATAATTGTTTTTGGGAATTAAGAAACAAAGGTTACCTAGTTTTCACTTCCCCGGCAACGGCGCCAAAATGTTTGTGCTCAACCTAGTCTCCTAAATTGAGTTCATTTAATTGTCAACCAGGGTTAGTAAACTTCTGAAGTGAAGTGCACTGTATGTGCCTAGGTGTTTGTCTCCTAATGCGTTGTGTTTAGTGTTTTATGATGTTTTTGGTCTTTTATGATGGTTTATGATGTTTTTGGTCTTTTGAAGGTTTTTATGTTTACAAGGAAAATGACTAAAAAGCTAGTGGAAATAAGCTATTGGTTAAAACAGAGTGAAGCCTAATTGGTTGATAACAAATGAAAAATGCAAATGAAAATACTGAAACAGAATCAAACCTAAACTATGACTAAGCAAAATACAAAGCTTGATAATGACTTCAAGAAAATGAATCACAACATAAACTTAACTTGTCCAATTCTTTCATCAAAGGTATTTTGGGAGAGCTTGAGAAATGGTCAGCTAAGTATACAAATTCTCCTAACTAAACAATTAAACAATCAGCTTACAATGATACAACATTTTATCCATGGTTAAAGATTTGTTGAAACACATTTGGAGAAAAATATTGTTAACATCATAAGATCTCTACTCTAAGACTAGCTCCTAATTCTATTCTGCAACTTAGTTTAACATCACTAAACCTTATTCAAAAGTTATGGATTTCTTTTTAAAGTAGTCTTTTGAGGAAAGGTTTTGTTTATGAAGAAGTTGCAAAAGTACTTCAGGCCTTGAGATGATATTGTCTTCTGTTCAGATGGTTATGAGTCAATTATGAATTTGGAACAAAAGAGATTTTGTAAATAATGAAGGCCGTATTGTTTAAGTTTAACAACTAATGTAATCTAATATGCAATGGATGACAACTAAATGTGGAATGAAAATACAATGAGATAAGCTAAAACTGAACTAAGATGTCACTAGTCTAAAACAGTGCTGAACTAACAAGCCATTATCAAACTTAAAACAAAATAACAGAGCATGAATTGAATGCAATTTGACTCCAGAGTACCCTAACTAAGTTATCATGCATTAATCTATGGGATTCTACAGCCTGTTTTGTCCATCATGATTGGTATTTTGGAAGAGCTTCTTAGAACAATCATGGCTGTACAATTCAGTGCAAATGCAAACATAAAGACTGAAAGCAATTTAAAAACTAAGACATCACAGCTATCTCCTACCCATCATTATGATATTTTGGAAGAGCGTTTTAAGAGTAAGATCAGCTATGGTACTTAGTGCAAACAAACAACCGAAACATTCAGTATCACAGTCATGCCTTAGACATCATAAGGATTTTTTGGAAGAGTTTGCTTAGTATAAGTTCAACTATGATAATGAACAAAAGAAATTACAAATAAATCCTACAACACTACAGCCATTTCCCATTCATTATCATGATCTTTTGGAAGAGTTTCTTAGAACAAGTATAGCTATAGTGGCTAATGAAATTAACTATGAAATCAAACTTCAAAAACGTGAAAACAACTAAGATACTTATCTAAATTACGAAAGTAAAGCCGTGCAGGAGGCAGGGGCCCTCTACCACCAGACGGAATCTAACTCAAAATCAACTCAACACGTTCAAAGAAATGATGTCTTCTTCATTAAAGGAAAATGACTTGAAACAGAGTAGTCTCGGTCTTCAGAAATATAGCAGTCAATACATGAAATCTAAGCAAAATCTAGAGCTTGTCTCTCGGTTTCCCGAGTGCTTTTATAACAAATCTACATAACAGAACTTGCAACAATACGAGGATCATTGTCTTTCCTTATCAAAATCATACTAGGACTCTAAAGATGGCAGCGTAAAGGAACAAAGAACATCTGGACTAGGACAGTCCTATTAGAAGTCTGCCTCCTTGAATGAGTTCCCACGTACCAAAACCACGTCCAGAATTCGGTTCAGTCTTCATGGTGAGCAACGAACAATGAGGACATAATGTGGAATAACTTTCTTCCCATGTGTCTTTTCACGAGGACCTGGGAGGCCATCACTTGACAATGAAGACAACTACGGTGAATTCCGGTTAATCGGAATGTACGTCACATGACTAGTTAGGTCAAAATACGTCATGTGAAAAATCACAAAACTTATGCAAATTAGCCATATTAATCTCATTAGAAAAGTAGTTTTAACCATTTCATTGATCATTTGGGTCTGGGATACTCAATGGACAAAGAGAAAATGAGGTAAATTAAGATGAAAAGAAAGCACGGTCTTGGGCTCATGTGGATCGGCACGAGAATCAGGACCCGGATCAGTTAAAAATGTAATCTAAATGAATAAGACTGTCTAAATGCCTAAGATAAGGTGATGGCCGCATACGAGCATCTGATTAGCGACATCGATTCAATGCACACCCTACATCACATTCCATCGCTGGGTGCATTGGGTAAGGAAAAGACATGGGAACAGGTGGATCAGGAGATCCAGACATTTTTGCAACCCATCAAACACGCCGCTGCCAGTTCCGATCTTGCAACATCACATGACAACTTGAGGAATTTAATTGTCACACTAGTCTGGATCTACACCAAACTGGCCTCCCTATCCAACCTGGTCACGCAGAAAAGAGAAACCTTAATTCCTAATGCTTTGGAGTATCTACATCGGCTGAGAGAATAAGTCCCCTTGATTTCCCCTATAGTGATGGATTATCGTGCGTGGAAGAACTTCCTCAAAGAACAACAAGTTGATTCTCTCGACCTCACGATCGCATGCACCTCCTCATGATCATATGACAGTAGGTCACAGGTCACACTTGGAAATAGGTCGCAGGTCGCATTTCGCAGCTGGGTCGCAGGTCACATCTCTCATTCAGGTCGTAGGGCAGCTCAACAGTTGGGGAGGCGAAAAGTCAGGAAGCCCAAAGGGAAAATTTTGGTTTATAAAACTCCCTCTGGGAAAATTGTAAGTGATCTTTTGTTTGGGACTTGAGATGAGTACACTGTATTACCAGGATTATACAATTTGAACATGAATACAAGAATTTTGAAAAATCCCTTTGTGGATCTGATGTTGACATATGTATGAGCACTATTGAGTATTATATTTTCAGTTTCTGAACATCTTTAGATTAAGGGAACTGTATCTTCAATTCATATCACAATTGCATAACAGTTCGCTGAGTATATGTTAATGGTGGTTGAGTTCATTTCAATTTATTAACGATGATGACTTTGTTTATTAGCATTTGTGTTATCATTTAAAAATTTTAGGAAGTGAAGGGTGTTCTTGCCATAAGGAATTGTTTCTTTTGTGGTCAGAACAGTTTACAAGCATGACCCGAATGATGTGTTGTTAACAACACTTCCTTCGGTACTTATGCTTTATTATTTCCTCTTGCTACTCATAGTGTTATATGCACATTTAATGCATCAATCATATGTCTTGTATCATTTGATTAAGTGTGTATCCTCTGGTTTATAGAGTTTAAGAGAGACCCGAAGAAAGGAGAAATCAACAGTAGTCGAACCCACACCCCGGACGGGATCCCTATTCCAAACGGTTCAAGGTCTAATTGGGACTTTTTACCGGGGAGATCCCCTGTTGTTGGCCGGACAGATTTTCCCATCAGCAGATGACTAAGTAGGATAGGTGGAATGAGAGGTTGTCAAATGAATAGGGCTATGGGGTCAGATGAAGTCAAGGGTGTCGAAATGATGAATCAGAGTGTATTGCAGGGCCGATTTAGCAAGGTTAATGGATCCTTAGGTGATGATGAGGTGTAATGAACATGAAGTTTGGGAAAAAATAAGAGATCTTAAACATATATAGTCTGAAATAAATAAGTCACGAGGTAGGGCAAACCATTAATCTCTATGAACAATAATCAAACTAATAAACATGTAAGATGAACAGTCCGGTGAGACATAGAAGCATTAGAACTCCTAACTTTAGAAATTCACCTTCAGCTTTTTGAGAAAACACATAATATAAAAAAACAATTCAATATATGGGGAGGGAATTCCTAAACAACATATATCAAACTATCGGGAACTCTGAAACAAGTTGATGAGCATGGGAAAAGGGCAAGATCGAAACAAGACCTTTTTGTATTAACCTAATCAATCAGTATTTCATAGAAAAGCTTCACAATAAGTTTTTGAAAAATTTAAATAAGTAGGGCATACCATGAATCATATTTATAAGCTAACATAATAATCATTCATGAAACAAAGAACAAGTTTTAGTGGGCCTAAGGAGCAGTCAAGAATTCCTTAAGATGAACTAAAAGAAGAAAACATCAAAACTATAGCAAACAGGAGGTTTGAGGTGCTTCCATGAGCATATATCAACCTATACTTTTCTGATCTATAGAAAACAAGCATATTGAAACAAAATGAAGAAAATAAAACACTAACGAGTTAGAAAAAAAATCACTATTCACCAAGCTATGGAATCCTGCAAGCAAGCTTCTCCAACGTCAAGCCACACAAGCCATTCATTCACTTCATAAAACCAAATATCTTCTCCAAGCTCATAAACCATGTATTTCTCTATAACACATCAAGTCCCAATAGTTTACAATGAATCCTCATGGCTTATATAACAAGCAAGGAGGAAGAGAGTTCACTAGAGCATCTAGAAGCCTATTGGCTCAAAACAAATATCCTAACTTGTCCTTGAGGCCCTATAAGGTCCAAGGCACAAAATATCATTTCCAGACTAAAATAGAAAAAATATTGAATTTTAGGCTCTGACATACATGATGAAACTTTCCTAATGCACATTTTCTCAGTTACACACAGGAACGCAACATACTGTCTCAAAAACTTGAAAATTTTCCAGGAGCGCAGCACCAAAAAAGGTATATTTGCAACAGAGTTTTGGAGGCCTTCCCGATGTCGGAAAAGGCTTTGTGATGGCCTGTTGGAAAGATGGGGATGTCTATTTTCCAAATATACCTTTTTTTTTCCTAAATATGACCTTTGTAACTTTCCAAGAAAGTGAAAAAATCCAAGGCTTCCAGGAGCGCAACACCTGTTCAGAAAAGAGGGCAGAAAGGTGAAAAATTGAGTGTTTTTGACCCTTTTGGGGTATCAAAACAACTCCAACTAAGATGAAATTTGGTGATAATACTCCTCTCATGATGGGGAATAAAAAAAAGTAACATTATCCCTCTGAAGATGCCCTAGGGAAAAGCGCAACACAGGGGGTGATGCGTTCCTAGGCTAAATAATTTGCAAAAAACAAAAAATAGTTCAATTTTGCTCAAATTTGGTGGGTAGGTGCCTCAAGGATCCTTAGAGACCTATAGAGAAACTTGGGCCAAAATACCAAGCCTAGCTTGGTATTTTTCATCATTTGGTGTCGGGCCCTCATTTTGGGCAGTTTTGAGCTTTTGTCTTGCAAAGTGATTTCTCCGTTTGTAGTGCTCAGTCATCCTCCTTTGTAAGCTCAAGTTTTTGTTGGCCTTCTCTCGTTTTGCCTCTAAATGTACATTGGCTCTCTAAAGCCATGCTTCCCCGTTATGCTCAATTTCCATGGAAAGGAGTTCGGTGAGGGGAAATTTTTGTGCTTGGGCTGATTCTTCCTCTCTTTGCTTTGTCAATGCTTTCCTAAGACCCATAGTCTTAGGTCTCTTTCTAGCTTGCCCCTCTTCCTCATCATCTTCCTCATAGGTGCCCATGTATTCCTCCAACTTCACTTGTGACCTTTGAGCTTCTTTCCTATATTTTAGCACCCTTGCTTCATATATGGCTATTTGGCCACTCATTTGTTTGTTTTGCATTTGTAGGAAGTGAATGAGATCTTTTGATCTCTCTAGCTCAGCCTCCAAGTCCTTAATCTGTGCATTCCAGTCTTGTAGAAGGGAATTCACTATCCTGGTTTCATTTTACTCATCAATTTCTATGTGACTAAGTTCAAATTCAATTTCTTCCTCATGATTATATTCTGCCTTCTTCAGTTGTTGTTTATCTTTGTACTTCAATGGTTTTTTGACTTTGCCCTTCAATGGTTGCTTACCTTTGTCCTTCAATGGTTTTTTGACTTTTCGCTTCAATGGTTTTTTGACTTTGCCCTTCAATGGTTGTTTACCTTTGTCCTTCACTGGTTTTGAGGAGGAGTGCATGGCCCCTTTCCTTTTGGATGTAGCAAATACATGCCTCCTTCCTTTTCGATAAGTGATGGTGAAAGGTGCCATAAGTTTCACTTGCAAAATTTGGTCACTAATGACCTTGAGACTGTTTTCTTCTTCATGGATGATTTATGTGTGAGTGTCCTTCTTGCCTTGCTCTTGGCTATCCTTTTGATAAGCATCCTCAACGTCTTTCAATATTTCCTTTCTGCCAAGACCTTCAAGACTGCCATGCTCTGTTTGTGCACTGTTAGAGACGCTTATGTTGGTCATTTCTTTACTTTCTTGACTGTCCTCCTTTTGATATTTTGGTCCACTGTCTTTACCGTCAATATCATTCTTTATATCACTGTTAACACTGTTTGTAGGGTCACTGCTTTGGGCACCTTCACTGGTCTTCTCATCACTGTGAGAATCATTCCCTTCTTCACTAAATGAGTTCCTTTGACTCATTTCTTCTTCACTGCCCTACTTATTTTCTTCATTACTTGGCCCTTTGTCACCATTTCCTTGCCTATTGAAAACAACTTTAAACCCTGTTTCTTGGTTTCCTGTGACATTCTTGCCACTGTCATTCTTGCTTTCTTCATTGCTTTCATATGTCTCATCTCCATTGTCCGCATTTGTACCCTTGGTGTCATTTTCTTCATTTTCAGACCCACTGTTTTGAGTTTTTAGCTCATCATGGGAATCAATTGTTTGAACTATGTTTTCTTTCTCACTGTCTTCTTTTTGAAAAACTACCTCTGATTGTGTGTCTTTAGAGTCATCCTTTTCACCATGGGACCCACTGTCTTGACTTATTTGTTCATCACTTGCATCACTTTTTTTACCTGTGTTTTCTTCTTCATCTACATACTCATCCTTGTTATTGCCTTCACTGTTCTCTTCTTGGCCATCTCCCTCTTTGACATCTTCTTCTTCTTCACTTCTTTCTTCATCTTCATCATTCTTTCCATCACTATTTTCTTCATGATCATCACTCTCTCCCTTACTGTTTTATTCATGATCACCACTTCTTTCTTCATGATCATCATTGCTTTCTTCATGTTCATCACTGCTTTCTTCATGTTCATCACTGCTTTCTTCATGTTCATATTTCTCAGGGGAAAGCAAATGAGGAGGGTCTTTTTAAGGGAATGATTCATGTGAATAAGATGACCCAAGGTCAGGGGAGGGTGATGGAGGTGTGTGAGGAGGATTTTGAGAAGATGATGGCATACTTTGCGGAGGGATGGGCTATGGAGTTGTGAAATAATCATGGGCGATGAAAACCTCCCAGGGAATGCCTTGTTGTTCTAGTTGGTATGAGACAATTACCTTGATGAGGGAATGGTGAAAGAGGCTTGACATTTGTTAGGCTGGAGGCCTTTTTTGCATGATGGAGGACATTTTCTCAATGTTTTTGCAAAGTTAGTAGGTCATGTGTAGTAGCTTGGTTCTGGTGAAATGCATGAGGAGTCTAATATGATAGGAATAGACTCTAGAGAACCTACCCTCACAGGTGAAATACTTCATGATAATCTTCATGAGGAGGGCATATCTGTCCAATAGATGAGAAAAAGGAAAAATGGTTTTACATTCAGCTTGACAACTAGGTTTTAAGAATGGATGATAATGGCTTAAGTCAAGATGCTTCTATTTAAACCACCTTTCTCCTATGCCAGGTATTACAGTGGCCTTAGAGATGGCACTGGTGGTCAACTCAAAATTTACCCCTGCTAGATGTACTTTATGCCTGTGAAGTCTTAAGGCAAATAACTAGGTCAACTGAGGGTGGCTTTTGATCTCTTGCACTTTGTTACAAAAATCATAGCACCCTAACTCTTGGAAATAGGAAAGAATATAAGGGGAGGCTATTAGTTCTTCAGTGCTTATAGGTTCAAACCTATTTGGCTTCCCTCCCTTCTTCTGCTACTTTCTTGGTCTTTGATTTGCCTCATTTAGGTCAACACTCCCTTCTTCGAACATTGTGTCTTTCTTTACCCCTTCCTCAAAATATTTAAAATAGAAATGATATTTGCTAGTGAAATAATCTGTAATGAGGGTTAAGGAGATGCTGAGTTTTGTAGCAAGGTTAGGAGACTAGCAGAGAGTAGGTTAGGTCTTCTTTACAAGTTTTCTTCATGCTTCGCTTGACACAAGTTTTGAATTTTCTTGGCGCCCTTAACCTTTATAAAATCGTGAAGAGGGGATAACAATAAAAATACCTTTTTTAAAATGTCCTTCACAACAAAGAAAATGCTATTTCAAGGCTTGTGGGCAAGTCAAGTGATGCTGACTATCTTTTTGTGCAGTGCTGCGCTTTTGTGGCAAGAGCGCAGCGTCTGGGCGGAGGGGTGGAACTTGTGGCAGGAGCGCAGCATCTTGGTGGAGGGGTGGAACACATGGCATGAGGGTAGTGTCTGGGCGGAGGGGTGAAGCCCATGGCAAGAGCATAGCATTTGGGCAGAGGGGTGAAGCCCATGGCAAGAGTGTAGCACCCGTGGGCAAAGCTGCATGTAGCTCGGGTCATCACTCTGCACACCGGGAAAACCTGAAAGAGCACAACACCCACCTATAGGCGCGCAGCACTCAGGAAAAAATTACACTGGAAGCTGCTATAGGAGGGCAACAACCTTTTACAGGAGCACAACACCAAAAAAATTTCACCCAAGGACTTCGGCAGAAAACTAAAAACCCTCACTGCGTCTTTCAAATGAGAAAATGAGTGGGGAGTTGTTGTGTTGTAGTGTTTTATACCTCCTTTTTGAAATAATTAAGATAAAAAGCCACATCTCTAAGGTTCCCTTTGGACCCTTTTTTATTTTTTTCACCTTTTCATTTTTCCAATGCCTTTTGGAGCTAATTCTAAATGTCCTTTACAGCCTCTTTTTAACCACGGTCTCTTTTTGCACTTGGACAGTTGGTTAGATCCAAAATGATCCCTGCTTGTCAAAATCATGTGTTAGAGGGGTCTCAAATCATTATTTTCCTCCTTTAGACATTGTGAACATGCATTTGACATGTTTTTTTGTTAGAAAACATATTATTCAACTGATGCTTTGTCTCCTTGAGAAAAGTGGCATTCAGTGCCCTATATCTGTCTCCTTAGATCTTTTTAAGAACTCTAATCTTACCGTTTGGTTAAGTGGAATTGATGCTTGTTTTCCAAACTTAGAATATAGTTGGAAAACTGTTGAAACCATCTGCTATTGATGAAGGAGGTTTCTTTGCCTCTTATTATGACCATTTTGTTCAATTTCGCAACTTCTGAGCCTTTAGTGATGTTCAGAAAAGCAAACAAGGCTGCCTTCAAAGTCCTCATAGAAAACATTCATTTAAACTCTTTACTTATGCCTAAAAATTCTCCAATGATCACTTGGAGGTTTGGAGGAGTTCTTTAACCTTTGTAACCCAAGTATTTTTCCACTGCTTGGTAAAAACAGTCACACATTTTGATCCCTAATAAAAACATACCTGCTTCTTTTCTTATTGTTATGAATGGGATCCTTGTGTTGATCCTTCTTTTTACCTCACCTTATGGATTATCTGATGGATTTTTAGTCTCTTTGCAGGAATTTGGGCACAGGGCAACTGTCTTTCAACAAAATTCATGATTGAGGTCAAATATCCTCCCAATGATCTTTTTGTTTCAATGAGCAATGTTGCTTATGTGCCACTATCTTTTTGGATTCTGCACAGAACTTTTGATGGGCAGCACTTGACAATATATTATCACGAGATCATGATTTTCCATATAGACCTTAGCCTGTTGTACCTTTTTGTCAACTAAAAATTCCTTTATGAACTCCTTTAGGTGTCCTTCCTTGCCCTTTTCTGTTGTAGACCAAATTACAAGGCATTCGTGCAGAAATGCTTGGATATGATAGATTATTCTTTTGCAGACCTAGTGCTGGATTAGGAGGGTACCTTTGGAGGTCCTTTAATGTTCCTTGGATAATTAAAAGCCTGGATATAGTGGAATGAGAATCATGATAGTGCATGACCTAGTGAAAACCTAATTGACTCATTTGTAAGGTCTTAGAATAGGTTTTTGATTGAAAGCTTAAAACAAGGTTTTGAATGAAGATATAGGGTTTTGACACTCTACTTATGCACCACCATCCTAGACAACTAGAAATATTCTTTTACTTTGGAGGGCTTTCTAGAAAGAAATTTGACACCACCATTGCTTGAGGCATTTGGTGAGTAGGAGATAAAGCTTGGTTTACTTGGCGAAACAAATTGTGAAATTAGAAGGCTTGGGTAACAGAGGTAGAGTGTTGTAGACAGAGGTAGCAGTCATGGATAGAGTGAGGGACATTAGTCCAAGATGGGGTTTTATCTGGATGATAGATTAGCCATGCTTGACAAGGAAGCAGGATAGTGAAAATTTCTATTTGAGGAGATTTCTAGAACTCACATGATTCTTAAATTCTGTTTCTAGAAATCTTGGACAAAGCATTTAGTCATCTGAAATAGGTGAAAATTACTGATGAATAACAAGTCTCACCTCCTTAAGGTCTTGTCCTCTATCGCTTCAATCCGCCTTATATTTCTCTCTCTCTGATTCCCCTTCAGTGTCTAGTGATTGAGTTCTTACAACGTACTTCGGTCATACGATTAGCTCCTAACGCTCACACGTTGGGGGGCAATCTGTTACAACAATTTTTGGTCATATAACCTATTACCATTATATGGACTAAATTACACCATGAAAGACCAATTTTACCATAGTAAAATTGCTTTCACTATGAAAAATAACTTAATAACTCATAATTTATTAGGTTGTTTATGGTCTAAACAGGAAACCCCATGAGGAATAGTTAAATAAATCCTTATTTGTTTGATTTTACTCTAGGGATAATTAATTAAATCACTATTTAATTAATATTCCTAGTCATACTTAACCCAAAACAAGAAAAATAATTAGATAAATCACTATTTATCTTATTATTTTCTAGGACAATTATTTGGATCATTATTTAATAATATTCCTTGTTAAATTTGACTAAATCATTTATAAATAAGTGAATAAATCATTATTTATTTAATTATTACTTAACCACATTGTTAAAATAATAAATAGATAATTTATTTATTTATTATTTCTAAATAAAGGGATTTGACCAAATTCAAATTATTTTTTCCCTCCAACAAAAATAATAAAATATTCCGTAAAAGTTGAATCTAGAATTGGTTAATAATATTTTAATTATGCACCAATATCTAAACTAACTCAATATTTTGTTATAAATAGAAGGTTTTTCCATTCATTCACTACCTTTTGTTGCCTAGATATCACATTTTGATCTATAATTTTGGTCTCACTTTGATGCTTCATCATTGTCATATTTTTCTACTTTTTGCTTGGGAGCTCCCTTTGAGTTCCATTTTTGTTTGGGTTTTCTGCACCATCAAGAGAGAGATATCTTAGATATGAAGAGTTGAGGAAATAAAGGAACCCATCCCATTGAGGGGGGCTGGTTACATATTTCTATGTTCCCTTCCCAAGTGTCATAATACAAAAAATTCTTTAGAAATTCTTGTCTTATTCATTGGATGCATGGAGAAACTCTTGCTTATTTTTTCTATTTGATATCTTTAACTACATGGATCTGGATTTCTGTAGCATTTATTCCGATCACTAACTACAGATCTAAGGAAATTGACAGCCACATTTGATGTTAGGGTTGTTTTTTATGCATAGATAAAGTGAGATTTTTTCATACTCTTGTGATTATAATTCACACTAACACTTGCTAGACTTCGTAAAAACCCTGTCATAATTGAGACTCAAGTGAAAACTATTGAAACTAAAAATACTTCTATTCAACCTCTAAATCAACCAAATGATACTATACAAACTGATAAAATTATATTGACTTCTTTTAATGTTGAAAAAGAGCTAGAAAGAGTCAAAATTCCTATTCCACTTTCAGAAATTTCTAAAAGCCCTGGATATAAGAGTCAAGTTTCAAAATGGATCCAAAACTATAGTGTGGATGCTGAAGGGGATATTATTAGTCTGCAAAATTAAAGACCCACAATAACTTTTGGTCCTAGTTTAGACATGATTGATGAATCCATACCACCTTTCCTCGTGACTTTGAAAGTACATGACTCCTTACTATACAATTGTATGTTGGAATATAGAGCTTCACACAATATAATGCCAAAGGTTATTATGGAGCAACTTAATTTGGAAATCACTCGAACTTATCATGACTTATATACCTTTGACTCTAAAAGAGTGCAATGTTTAGGACTTATAAGAGACCTAGTGGTAACCTTACACCAGATACCAGTCAAAAGTGTTGTATTAGACTTAGTAGTCACTGATATTCCCCCTAAGTTTGGAATGCTTTTATCAAGGTCGTGTTATGCCAAAATAGGAGGGAGTCTTCAAATGGATATGTATTTTGCCACTATTCCTGTATATGGGGGAGAAAGCCTTAGCTTATATAGGGAATTCATATTCATAAACACTTTCTGCAAAGTAGATAAAGCTAGAAACCACCCCATTTATGACGTAGTTAGCAAAGACTTTAGTTGTTTCCAACTATCTTCAAATATTTCAAAGAATTATCAACTTAAGATTGAGGATGTATTTGAAACTTCTAAATCTGTTCAAACTGATGTTTGGAAACTTTTCTTTGATGCATCTTGTACCAAAGATGGAGCTAGAGCAGGTATTATTTTAATATCACCTAAGAAAGAGAATATCACTCAATCATGCAAGTTAGATTTTGAGGTCACAAATAATGTTGCTGAATATAAATCTTTTATTCTAGGATTACAGTTTCCTAAAATTTTAAAGGTGCAAACACTACAAGAAAAAATGACATTGGTGAGGGGCAAAAATTGTCACCATAAGCTCATTGGTGAGGGTCAAAAGAGCCTTCGTCACCAAAAATTGAACGTCACCAAAGGTGGCATCGCCGAAAGTATAGGTGTTGTGGTGACATTCAAGGTCCATCACTAATAATGATTTATAGCGACGGATAGTGACTGTAACCATTTCATTTGAGCAGTGGTGACGGACAATAGCCTCTGTCACCAAAAAACTGAATGTCACCAAAGGTGGCATCGCCAAAAGTATGTGTTGTGGTGACATTCAAGGTACGTCATGAATATTGATTATAATGACGGATAGTGACCGTCACCATTTCATATGAACAACAATGATTTTTTGTGATGGACTTTTCATGGCCATCACTATTAGTGCATATATATCGCGATGTTCATTGACTGTCACCATAAACTCATTGGTGACATCAAGGCCCGTCACAAATAATGACTATAATGACAAACAATAACCCTCACCATTTCATATCAACAAAAAAGATTTATGGTGACAGACCTTTAATGGTTGTCACTATTGATGCGTATATATGGTGGCATTCGTTGACAGTCACCATTTCATATTTTGGTGAGGGTCGAAAAATGTCACCATAAGCTCACTGGTGATGGTCAAAAAATCATCCGTCACCAAAAATTGATCGTCCTCATTCCCTATGAATATTAGGGCACGATGGAATCGAACCACCAACCTCCTGCTTGTAAAGTAGGTGTTCTTCCATTGAGCTAGCACCCTTTAAAGAATTAGACTTTAAACTAGAAATTGCCCCTAAACGTGCAAAGATACACTAAAGGAATAGAAAATCTAGGAAGATCAAAAGTTGCTAGAAATAATATGTTCAATATACATAATAAAAAGACAATAAAAATAAATTTTGATATAATCTAACAAAGCATGTACTACGTAGGAGAATAATTGGAAAGCACAACTAGAAATTTGAATCACAACATAACAATATAAAGGAACATGCAACAGGAAAGGAACAACTCCATAGTTTGAGAAATATGAACAATCCATGGGCCTATTCTTATATATTGATATAGATAACGAAATAGAAATCTAGATTTATGAAATTCAAGTATCACAGAAGAATGTCTTGAACAAATATCAATATGTAAAATATTATTTTTTGCATTTGGATTTACCTTGCAGAACGTCATGAAAGATTTTCCACAGAAATAGCCTCAGGAAAATTTTTCCACAGAAATAGCCAATAAAAATAACAACATGGACCTCAGGAGAAATTGTGCAGGGGATAAAATATGAAGGTAAAGCACTAGGGAATTATTCAAAACAAATGATGAAAATAGTATCTATAAAGAACTGAGAAACCTCTGAAGTAAACCACACATTTATCATCGTGACAAGTACACTTGCAAAAAAAGATCAGAATAAATTATGAACTATTCCACCAAAAAACAGTGAATTTTTCCACTAAAATATAGTTTCAAATTAATCACTAGCATGACGCTAACTTCTTCGCAAAAATAGGGAAGTTTCAAGACAATGTATAATATCTTGCATGGCAATCGTGTTGATAAAACCTTCTAAGGAATAAGACCACAACAGTCAACAAGAGTGCCATTAAAGAAGTGGCTCCTAGGAACCTCACTAAAAACAATATGTATGTAAGGAAGTAATCTAGATCAAGGGTCATCATTAAATAATCAATATGGAAGTAGGTGTTGACATTTTCTAATGGAGTCCTCTTTGGATTCACTAGTTAGGAAGAAAGCAAAAGGTTTCATCAAGAATTCTAACTTACAGAATTTTGGGATTAGAATATGATGACATATTGATGAATCAGATCAAGAAAATGAAACTCTTTCATTCTAAGGAAAGCTGCTACAAGATGACTCAAAAGGAAAAGAATGAGGTACATGTATATATATGTTGACACTGGATGCTATGAAGTCATGCCATGTGGTTGCAGGTAGTATACTTCTATCTTTAGAAGTATGATAAAAATAGAAAGCAGAAACTCTTCTAATGCACATGTTGCCAAAAGGGCATGATCTACACTAGATGAAATCGACATAATATGTCCTCATATGGAATATGAGGTGGTTGTACATTATCAAGGAACTGGACAATGGAAGTTCCAGCGAATGAAATAAAACTATGGAGAAAGAAAAAGGAAGATATCATGGGAAGTAAAACCATGGAAAGAAGCAATCAACATCCAAGGAAGCCAAGAAGACTTGACTAGGAGATCTCCAAGGAAGATATGTGGACTCTAATAAAAGTTTAGAAAATATAGAAACCCTTGACAATACATATCTTTAGGAGATAAAAAAGGATGTCGATGCCTACAAGAAGGATGTCATGGTGAAAGATCATCACTAAGGTAAATTTTGATTTAAGTATTCATATTTATATTTGAATAATATCTGATGAGCTTATTCAGAGCAGCCAAAGGGAAGTATATATGTTCCATAGGTTGATAACCATACTGCAGGATGTAAGATCCTTAGAAGAAGTATGGTTCGAAGGAAAGAAACATGATATGAAGGTAGACCAGATGAAAAATTGATGGATCACTTTCAGATAAAAATGAAAAGTGATGGGTGATTTGAGCCCTAATGAAGATATCCCAAAGATGAAGACTCCTCAACAACGAAGAAATTCATGACATCAAAGAAAGTAGTTCTTCATGAGCAGCTCAGTGTTTTCATCATTGCTGCTATAGGTCCCTAATTAAGAGGGGGGCTGGTAATAAGTTTCTTACGTAGTAGAAACTTGGAAGAAAGTCCCTAAGAGCCTAGACAAGTCCTTGGCTAAGAGGGATCCTTGACAAGTCCTTGGATAAGAGGGAGCTTGAGAACATTCCTTGATAGGAATGGGTATGTCCTCCCTAATTAAGAGGGAGAGATAGACGTATCTTTCTGGTCTTCACCTGGAAGACAGAATGTGGGATTGGATAATCATATGGCATCTGATACTCTTTTGGGGATGTATTAGGGTATCCAAGGTAAGAGTAGTCATGAAAGGACGGGTATTCTTTGAGGATTAGCTATCCCAAAAATAATAGTCCTATGAGGTCATACTCGGTGAACAAGTAGGTGGAGTATGTACCTTGGAGACAATGATGAAGATGTCTATAATCATTGGTCTCGCGAGCATTGTAGTTCATGGTATCATGAAGAGATGGAGTTGTTAATCAAGGCCTTGTACTGTGACAATGATGGCTAATAAGATGCTATAACAGATGGATTACCAATCTAATTCTTCTTATGAGATTCTTCAGATTGAGAGTGACAATGTACCATTATGAATACCTCCCTAGTTAAGATGGAATGTTGGAACGTGTAACTAAGTTTGGTCTTCATAATGACTTGTAATTATGAATTTATGTAATGAAGAAGACAAAGATAGTAAAATGTATTTTGTAATAATTGTGCATCATGGGTTTCATGAGAAAGGACTTTTTTATTATAGGTCAAAGACTTCTTCTTGATCTCTTTTAGGGGTTTGTCATTTTGTCATAAATATATATAATTTAGAGTCATGTATATGAATTGGTGTTACACTTATAAAGACAATTTATTGATGTAAATGTATGCCTTCAATTTCACCCACAGTGACTTTGGTGAATCAGGGCACCCTCCGAAGCTAATTTCATGTTTACAAGCAACCACATTTTCACAGTTAGCCTAGGAGGTCCACATTGGTTTTTTATGAATTTTCTATCACCATGGTCTAGCTACTCAGATTTACAATTTCATTCATAAAGTCCATGCTGAATCAGGGACCTTTCAAATCACCTTCCCCAGAAGGCTTCAAGAAAGCCACCAGATGATAGGCGTATGAACAGTAAAAGAAGGAAAGCCCTACTCATTTGGGCTTCAACTCATTGCCATATCTATAACTAATCCTATCTTTCTTTCAGAAAGCATGTTTTCTAATGACCCAAATCTCCCTTCACTATAACAAATTTTTAGTCTTATAAACATGTTACTTCACCCACTGTACGCTGCCATGCAATAGAATATTTCTTTGATTATATGATGGCCCTCCCTTTTCTTTATAGTGAAAATGGCTGATGAAACAATTTTTTTTTGGAAATTCAGGGGCAAAGGTTTATCTGTACATAAAATCAGTCCAAAATAGTTCAGGACGTGTAATCATATTATTAGCCCCGTAAAAGTCTGGGATTATTTCAGAAAAAAAATTTTCTCATATTATTTGGACTTTTCAAATAGAATTGTTTTCTTCTTAATATTGATTTTGATGTGATGAGGTTTAGGGTCCATGTTTATAGTAACCCACATTTTCATAGTTGGCTTAGGAGGTCCACACTGGTTGTTTATGATTTTTCTATCACCTTAGTCTAACTACTAAGACTCAAAATTTCAATCATTCTAGTCTTGGTGAATCAGGGCACTTTCCAAATCACATTCCCCAACAGGATTCTAGAGAACCACTGGAGGCAGGGGGATAAACAGTAAAAGATATCAGTGAACGCCTGCCTGTCTTTAAAAGAGGGCAGGACCTACTCATTCAGGATTTGATTGATTGCCATATCTATATCTAATTCTATCTATCTTTTAGAATTTCTAATGACCCGAATTTCCTTTCATCCATACTCAAAAATTGCCATTTCATAAACATGTCACTTCAACCATTATATGCTATCATACAATAGACGAATGTCAAGAAACTCTTGTTTCATGAAGGGTTTCAGGAGCTTTGACAAGGGGCACTCAAATTGCACCATTCATGGCAACCTATGCCAGAATCTAGTGAAATGTTGCAGGCATGGTTGTGATTGATCCACTTTTTTTAGGTTTTTAAGGATTTGGGTAAATTTGGAGAGTGCCAAAGTACTTAGGGGCAAAGTTATCTATGGATAGAACTCCAACTTTGGTGGAATTGTGATTTCCATCAAAATTTTGGCCCAATTTCAATTAGAAATATTGATGGAAATGGAGGACGCTTTGAGTGCCCCATATCCCACAGCTTTCAGAAAGAGTTGGTTGACCAAGACTTTCCTCCTCCTAAGTGTTGCTGGTTTCTGTCACTATGTGACAAAAGATAGTTGGATGGAGCTAATCGATTTTGAAACCTGAATGAGAAAGGTGGTGAACGGGTGGAACCTACATGGTTGAATAGTTTGGGTCTCAGGGAGGCTGAAGGTAATCATAGTAAAGAGGAAGGATACAAAAACATGAAGAAAGGCTCGGTATTGAGTTTCAAAGATGTCCAAAGGATGTTGGAAGTAGGCCGAGAAGAAAACTTTATAAGGCAGCTTGACTCATTTGGGAGACTATCCATCTTTGACATCTAAAAAGACCATCATCTTCGTCATCAAGGCAAATTTGTGGCACTATGAGACGAAGGATAGAAGTGTATTGTGATCTGAAGTTAAAAGATACCAAAACCATATGGATCGTCTCTGAGGCATTTAAATGTAAAAAGGATGAACTTAAAGACATGCAAAACAAGTCTTATCTGTGACATAAAGGACTGGGCATCTCTATACCTTTGTGCAAAATGAATCAAAAGTCTATGATCTAATCTATGCTATAGGACCAAAAGACTAAGGTACATAGTCTATAGAAGGGATCAAAATCATCATTGTGGATAAAAGCCAAGATTCTGATCAATTCCAAGTTTGAAGCTACACTTAACTAGAAATTGCACCAGGAAGTGCAAGGGAACGCCGAAAGGAGGAGGCGTGAATTACGTTGTGCTATCAATAAGAGAAAAATGGCCTTGATAGTTTGTTGAGAAAACATTACTTGAGCTCGCATTAGTGAGGCTCATTGACCTATTTGAGTAGAAGGATACAGAAATGGTTTTCAATCCCTCTCAAACCTGTAGAAATCAAATTGATATTGGTTGCTAGGCAACATAAGGTAAACAGTTCTACTCACAGTCACCAGAGTCACCTATGGGAGGTGGTGCTCATGCTCTGTTCAGGTCAGATTCAACAGTCAGAGATCCATGCCCAAAGATCTAAATTTTGGAGATTCCAATATCAGAATTGTTTCCTGTCAAATTATCAGGGATCTACACCCGACTGTTTCCTGTCAAGGGATCTGTTTCCATCAAAGGTGGAATCATTTCCATTTGCTGGAAAATGGAATCTTTTACAAACTAGAAAAAAAAAGCACCACTCCTATTCTGGTGCATATTTAAAGATTAATAAAACCTCTAGGTAAATGGTTCTACCCGCAGTTACTAGAATCACCTGTAGGAGGTGGCATTTGTGCTCCCTCTTCCGGTCACAGATTCATGAAACAAGGATCCTCATCCAATTATTTGAATTTTGATGATTCCAAAATCAGAACCATTTCCTATCAAGGGATCGGGTTGGACTCCAGAATCAGTGGTCGGCACTCAACCCTTTCATATAAAGGGATTGTGTTTGATTCCAGAAATAGGGATCTGCACCCGAGTCCTGGCCATTACAACCATGTGATCTGGTTACAGCATATATGTGGAACCATTTCCTTCTACTGCAAAATTATTCTTGTCCAAACAAACAAACAAAGAACATAGCTCCTATTCTGGAATGGGTTTCCTTCAGTGCAGGATAGGTTTGGAGGGAAGAGAGGAAGGGCACATGAGTTTCCTAAAAACCTTGGAAACTCGCTAAAATATTTTTAAGCATCAGTCTTCAATTTCTTTTGCACATTTGAGATTATAGTTAACCAGACCCTGTAAGGTGATGACTAAGCAGTAGGCACTGCAATTAATACTTCAGTGTGTTACAATTTCAAATTAATGCAAACCAAAAGTAATTTCAAAGTTTTTATTGACTCATATCCCACCAGCCATACAATAGTCTGCAAGACACCGTAACTTTGTAGGTTATTGAATTTCAGTCTTGAATTTCCCCAAATATATTCTTCCTTCATCAGCAGGATATGAGCATAAACCCATATAACTAGCTCCCCATTGTTTCAGCAAGCTACTAATTAGTCCTGGTATGTAAAAACCCATAATTCAGAATTTTCCTATACCTAAAACCTTTTCAAACTCAAGCTCATGCATGTGCCTGTTTAGATGCATATGGGCATCTTTGCATTCATGCACCTACAATTCAATCCCATATCTGAAGAACTGATACAGAAAAGCTCATGGATATACTTGTATGTATGCATACGGCCATTGTTTGCATTCATACACCTATAGTTCATTCCCAAACTTGAAGAATTGAGAAAGAAAACTTGCAACTACAAGTATAGAAACTTAGAATACAACCTAGATTTTCCTTCACTCAATCTATGCTGTGGAAAATGCTACATGCTTTTTGAGATTTAACACTGTAAGAGATTTGATGTCACGAGAATGAATAAGGTATATTTTCTTGTAAAATATCACAGAACTAAAACTATGAATTAAGTCTATGAGAAAGTTTCAAGGTCTTGAGAATAAGGTAAAAAATTGTAATTGACAGAAATGCAAAAGCAATATTTATTGCACAAGCAAGTAAAAGAATTGAAGCTATGTTTTTTTGGTCTACCTGGACAGTTTCTTTTGACTTCTTACCACCAGTTGAGATATTGCTAGGGCATTATTGATAAATATTTATCATCTCTTGGATTGAATAATAGATGGAGGTTTGCTAAATAGCTCATTCAAACATAATAGAAGTGTATATGATTCACTCCAAGTTATCTAGCAAACCTCTATCTATTCTTCAAGAAAAGAGACCTCAAAGGAATACCAAGAATGTCCTAGCAATCTCTGCACGGCTAGTAACTGGACAAAAGAGAAAGAACAAAGGCAGCTCTCTGGATAGACCAAAGATGCACAGCTTCAATTCTCTTAAATGCTTGTGCAAGAATGTATTTCTCATGGAGTAGATCAATTCACTATCTAGCTCGTTGATCTACATCTTGACCTCTTTATGTCTAATTTACAAAACTTCCATTTATCATAAAATTGCAAGAATGAATAGGAGAATTTTCTAGCAATATATGCACTGTAGTAACACATCAAAGAAGGAAGAACAAAGGAACTCTCTATACTAAAAAAACATGGATTCAATTCTTTCGCATGCATGTGAAGAAAATATTGCTCATGGTGTAGATTAATTCACTTTACCTAGCAAACCAAGATCTTAATCTCAACCTCTCTTTGTAAAATTCAATAAACTTGCATTATTTTTCATTTTTCAAGAGTGAAGAGAAGAGTTGTAACAAGTTCCGTGAGATATCAAAAGATTAAAAAACAAAATTTCAAAAAAAATAAGTTTAGCTATGAATTCCTGTAACCTTGATCCCATCTAATATTCTAGAAGTCCTGCTAAACAATAAGAGTATACATTAGTGAAGCCAAGGCCCTGCATAATTGGCCATCTGGTCTGCATTTAATAAAAAATAAAACAAGCATTATAAAAGAATATTGAAAAAAAAGACACAAAATAAAATGTGCAACGAGAGTTAGGAAAATATAGACTGCAATTTGTAATGAATTTTTAGTTTTCCTGGAGAAGTTTGCAAATAAATCCACAAATGGTTATGAATAAGGTTGAAAGAAGATTACAAATATATAACCATCACCCAGTGAAGATATTTTTTATACTCAATACTTACAACACTTTTGAGCCTATGAATTTCCTCCAATTTTCTGGATGATCTGTCACACTGCTATTCCTTTTATTGTATAGAGAGAAATTCTCGTAGGGTACATGCAGTGGATAAGACATCTGGTAGTTTCACTCCCTCCTTTCAACAATTACAATTCAAATCTTATTTATGAATATGAGTATCACAACTTCGAAAAACTAATCCAAAAATAGATCACCTTGAAGAATGTAATTTCACATCATGGAAAGCTGGTCATATTAGTTTTTGCAACAAATATGGATACTTGTACTTCAGATGATCAGATAATGAACTTCAGAATAATATCAGAAAGCCTTCAGTGGACATTCAGTTCTCATTTGAAATGATAAAAAACCTATTTTATTATATATTATGACTTGAACGTGCCCATGAATAAAAGGCCCTACACCGAATCTATGCAGAGGAAACTCTCAACTGTATAAGGGAACCATATCCACAATTATAAAACTAACTCCCTTTTACAAAGGTGTTGTAAAGGGATTGCATGGGTTTGCCATTGAATAGAAAAGGGATTGCAAGGGGCATTCCAACTTGTCACATAATAATGTTAGAACCTATATGTTGTCTTAGATGTGCACCATAAAAGGAATTTATTGTGAAACAAAACAGGAGAAGAGGAAATGGAGAAAGTAGGAGCAATCCGTTTATTAGCAGCTCAACATGGTGATTTGATGAAATTCATAAAGGAACTCTAAAAAAAATAGAGAAACAACCTTGATCTGTGATAATGGTGCTAACTCAAAAGAATTGAATCCTGTCATGAGCTCCATGGGAACTGAAGTATTTAGCACAGGGATGTGAACCCCACTGTAACATATAAATTAGACAAAAAAACTACTATTTTTTTCAAGGAAATGTTGTTTGAAGTCCTCTATTGTGAACATTATTTTTCCATATAAATGTACTCATGTGGGTAATAGTGTGGTCTCCCAGAAATCTATATATCTTAAATAAATCCTAGACATATTGTAGGGATTTGTGTAATCAAGTGTCATAGATAGGAGATTTTAAAATTGTAGAAGCTATTCGAAGAAGAAAATTAGTGGATGCCTTCATCTTCAACAATGAAATATAAGTTGCAACACAGGCTAGCACTTGTTTGGAAAAAATGAAACAGTATTAAAGCCTACAGATGACCAAAATGGATCAACTAAACCAATAGTTATAAACATTTAAATTCCAACCAAAGGAATGCATTCATCAGCTAAATGATTGTATATAAACGTGTGTGTGTATCCATCCATATATAATGCACATACATATATTTGAATCTCCATCCACACATCCGACCACACTAATAAAAATAGTGGATTTACAGTGTACACAACATAAGACTTGGAGGTCTGTATAGTATGAGTATTATGCATCCACAGGTGCTGAAGATCAAGTCCTATACAACCTAATCTAAGTAAGGAAAAAAAAAAATGGCATGATACTTGAGATGAAATACAGTTACAAGCTCGAAATGTGCCACAACATCTCATCCTAACGGAAGAGATGCAAGCGTTAGGAAGAGATATTCAACATTTTGTTTCAATGTGGGGTCAGGTAATGTCCTAGTTTAGTAGGCAGCAAGCGACAATTGCATTTAGTTCATCAGAGGCACTATATGAAAATGAGATTTGCTAGTTGTGTATTCATATGGCTTCATAAGTTAATAACAGATTTTACTGATAAGAGTTGAAGTCCATTGTGGTATATTGTGACAATCAAAGTTGTATGGGCTCCGAGTAAAAACCACTGAAGTTGCCAACTTATACAAATATGAAAAACAATCAAAAATAAAATTATGAATTCATCAAAGGATCAATACCTGCGAATGAAAAAAAACCTACAACCTTGAATCCATTACTTGACAAGCTCGTTCACCCAACCGACATATGGCGACTCTGCTGATGAAGAAGAGTCTTGAGATTTTCTCTGGTAAGCCTTGTGTATATCTTTGCCCTCAAGTCTTTCCCAGATTTGACCCTTTGAACAGGCTCTTCAAACCAATCACCCACGTCATCGACGTTTTCTAAGTGAGAACAAGCGGAGTTGCTGCGGAGTATGAGCAAAGAAACAGACTCTACGTAGAAGCTTCGTCCATCTTTATAGGGCTGGGTCCGATATTGAGCAGGATGAAGCCAACATTCGAAAATGTCGTGAGCAAACTCGCAGGCATCCCTCGGTGGCAAGTCCCCTTTCTGAAGTCCTCGCAAGTAGTTCTAGAATAATGAAAGCATCGAGGATCGCATCTTCTTGCTTTCTCACCGGGCTGAGCGAAAGGGCACTCAGTCCAGTCATGGCTCCATCCTCTCATACAACGTCGGACCTTAAATTCGTACATTCTGAATTTTTCACAGGAATAAGCATCCACAGCAGGAAAAGATTCTTCATCTTCATTATTAGAAGGCAAATAATTCTGCAGGGCACAAAACACATCCTCCAGTCAAGGCGAGCCCAAAAATTCATTGTTAAGACGAATGCCTGTCATCTTGCCCAGTGCATATTTCTGCACAAAAGCCGCTGCATCTCCATTTCTCTCATAGCCACAGCTCATGTCTGGAAACTCTGGAATACTCAGAGCACTTATGTCACCTTTGAACCCGCGACCTACTGCGAATATTGAAGGCGAAGAACTCATGTAATGAGACCAGGGGATCTAAAACAAACTGAATCATCCCCATGGCTACCAGAAGAATGATCACTGAAAAACGAATAGGGCAATGGCCCCATGGAATATGCTAGTTGCTCTACATAAAAGCTTGACATTTTTGCTAAATCAATCAACCGGATAGGCAACAGAGACCCAACAAGACACATAGACAAAGATCTCTGAATTCTAAATATAATCAATCCAAATCTATTAAACCCCCAATTTATTCAACAATAATCTTTCCCTATTATCATCCATGAACCCGTCTCTATTCTACCTCTACCTCTGCGTCCTCATCTGACTCTGAGCAGGACGAGGTGAGTACCATCCCAACACCGGAGAAGCCCGTAGTTACGCCTTCACTGAAAAACTGTCACATTCGTCCGAGTCCAAGGAAGAGGAGGTTACTACCAGCGCAACACTAGAGAAGCCTGCAACTAGGCTGTCACTGAAAAGCTGTCACATTCTCCATAAAAATGGCTCCTGGCTCATGTGAAACAGGGAAAAACCCTTCGAGAGACGAAAACGTGGTTGACAACCACGAACTATCAGGACAAGTAATTTTCAAACTCAAACTAACAGCTGGTAACAAGTTCAAATAGAAGATTTTCATTGGTTGGAGGAGGTGCCACATGTCTAAATATTACTGGCTGGAAGGGCGATAAGAAAGGCTTCTCATTGGCTGGGGTGAACAGTGTTTGGTCACCCCAAGCTAGAAAATAGAATGCCTTTCGGTGTAATTACATAATTTACATTTGTAAAAAGTTTGAGCATCTCTATGACAAGTAGAACATGTATATTTGTGATCTGAACTATAAAAAGACATACAAAACTTTTTGAATCATCAAGAATCGGAGTTTAGTGGCATCCTATGCGAAAACCTGAGGGATGCTACTTCATGAAATAATTTATTATGATGATATAAGTCCCATCTTTGTGACACTAGAATACGTAGCAGCATTATATCTCTTCATAAGGACTATGAGGGTATAGGGAATCCATGACACAAGTTTGTGAAAATAGCACCCTTCTCATACATAAAATAAAGACGAATTCAATTCTTGAAGCTGACGTATTTGATATTGAAAGATAAATGACATTGAAAGCAGCTCAAATATATCTCTGTGGCTTATCGTGACGCGGTGTTTTATTATATGCATGTCATGGCAGTGCTACCACTTGTTTCTTTCCTTCTTTATGTTATTTTCAGCATTGCCAACATTTTCCCTTGCATTCACAGCCATCACAAGAAATTGTGGATGCCCAAGTACAACCCCATTTGGCACCAAGGATGACCCCATTTTCCCACTGTGCCAATTAAATTTCTAGTAAGATCAAAGGATGTATTTGTCATGCCAAACTCATCTAGGCATCCCCAGTGTCACATTGTTTTCTCCCTTCTCCCTTCTTTGCCTAGGACCAAGAAAAGAACATAACTAAAGTTGCAACCCTTATTTGGCTAACCTAACCCATTAAATGTGGAAGCAAAATGTCTTACCCTTCCAACTAACTGTCAAGGAAAATCATACAAAAATTGAAAACAAACAGCTTTAGAGAACTGATCTTTGACGAAAAATTATTGATTTCTTACCATTGGCAACCTAGGAGGGCTCAATTTTATGTAATTTCCTATCTCCATCCACTCGTTTGTTGAAAGTTTGAAGGGATTTTTCTACTGTTTCAGAATCTCGTCCCTTTATGCCAAAAACTTGTTGTAACGCAGGTTTTCTTTGATCCAAATTCACCCAACATATGAACCAATTCTATATTTCCCTTTTTCCCTGCTACTCTTTGAGAAGTTTCCACAATGCATAAACCATTACCGAGACTGAATAATTGTTTTGAGTGATGTAAATATCTCTCAAGAATAATTTCAATCAATCAAATTAGAGAGATTTATTTTACTAGCATTGATCCATCTCAACCCCAGATATATTGCACACCAGGGGAGAGAAAAAAATCCACCTACAAATCTCTCAGCACTCAATAAATCATGTGCTAAGATGGATCTATGCTTGTGTGACTGTGTGATGTCAACAATTCTTTATGTCAAACCTTTTTTAGCATTACTCTTGGTGCAGTCAATACTACAACAGAAGATTGAAACAGTTATGTAACATCATGATATCCGGCAACTCTGGAGCAAAATTACACAGCCAACGAAAGACAATCATACTCATGGATAAGAAATAAAGTTTTAAATGAACAATGTTAGAAGGCTTGATCCCATTTTACATTGCCCTGTTTTTATGCTAATCGTAGAAGAGTTTCCAGAGTGAAAACTGCAAACTGTTACCAGGACCCCAATCATAGTGGTAAAACTCACCAGGTATCACTTGGAATCAGTGATCATACCATACTCACTGTCAGGCGTGGGGGGCCAAGTCAAAAACTTGGATAAAATAACTTGAGAAACAGTCAGCAACAACACCTGAGTCTGACTTCGAGTCTGGACTCAGAGAAAGTTTGACTCAGCAAAAAATCGACAAGAAATTTTGATTTTGAGAACTCAACGCTAACTTGCAAAGTTGGCGTTCAGACTTAGAAAAATTGACTCCACAGAAACCTAGTAAAAAAAATTGGGTGAAATTTTGTGTACATTTAAAACAAAAATATGCAAGGTTTTGACAAGTTTCTTGCAAAGTAGGAGAGTACGATATTATTTTGGGTGAAATTTACGTACGCTATAAATGTTTTATTGACCAATTTTTTGATAAATTTTTTGCAAATCCGACAATACTCTAACCTAGTTACCCCGGACAAGTTTTCAATAGTGGTCCCGATCAATATTTTCAAACATATAAAAATATTTATAAGGTTTCGATCAATCTAAAAGGGGGCTTTCCTTGGTGAAATGTTTGATGAAAATATTAAAGAAATTTTGACAATATTACACTCGCCAGAATTGTACTACATCCTTTCTTCCAACACATCCACCCATGAGGCTCTGATTGCCACCACCTTACGTTCTGAAAAGGAGCGGTTGTGAAAAACTGTCTAGGATGGAAAAAGGGTGGACTCTGATCATAACCTAAATCATGTACCAGAAAATACTTCCAATGAGCTCCAGAATGAGAAGAGGAAAGTTTTTTCTTCGCACAGGAATGAGGCACACTCTGATTCATAGTCAGGTTTATATAGGAGGAAGATTCATTACAAGGAATGTTGCTATAAACCTGCATCTAATGTCAAACAAGTAATTTTGGAAGATAACGACCTCTGGGACAGAGTTGCAAGCTTGAAAAAGCGGGTGCTGATAGGAAGATGGTTGTACCCAGAGGATTTAATTGTTGATATGCCAGAGTGGGTAAAAACCTTCTGGTGTCCAATTCTGGGTTGCATTCCTAAAGTAAGTAAAATGATGGGGAACTGGACCAGCGTGCATTTTCCGCATGAGGAAGATTGTAGGAATATTATGGCTCGAACTTGGGTCTGGGGCAGGAGTTTCATGTAGCTCCTCCCGTGGTTTTTGGGTTTCAATCCTGTAATTGATGCCCTGAAGAGTAGATTTATTTGGGTCAAATTACCAAGCTTACCCCTGGAGTTCTGGACCTTGAAAACACTTTAGGCTATTGGAAATTCCATTGGAACAACCAAATATTTGGATCCTATATGTATTGGTACTATGGACAACCAGATTGCTTGGGTTTTAGTTGAAGCTTCATTCCAAGGTGGGTTAACGAGTGATGTTGATTTAATTTGGGGACATCGAATACACCGACAGAGACTAGACTACTGAGGTGTGCCATTCCACTGTCTCATGTCACCGCACTGGTCACTTGCAAAGAAAATTTCCTATAAGACAATGGAGGAGAGGACACAACAAAGACATGTCTTTTGGTCACCAACATGGAAAGAAGTCAGCTCATGCATCTGGGTCCAACTCGGGTAAGTCAATTCCCCCTCTTATAACAGTTTTAGATCTTACTCTTCAGATTTACCTTTGTTAAATATACATACTGCAAAAGACCCATATTTACCTGAAAACATGGGTTCCCCTCGCTACAATCAAGAATTCTCTCCAATTTCCCACGATTCAACCTCACCGCACTCTGATAAACCAATAGATGACCCCCAGGGAATTGTCTATATGGGCAATCCTACGTTATCACCATGTTCACATTCCTCTGGACTGCTAGTGATTTCACCATCAATGCCCCCCTAGAATGGGCTTCTTCATTATCTTCTCATGAACCTGATCACCCACAATGCCCAGATTCCCCATGGAATACTGTGGGTAGTGATTTAGATGCACTTCTATGAAACCTGATGCTAGATATTGATGCACTTACTGTCTTTGATAAAGGACTTTCAAAACCCTTTCCTCATATATCTTCTGAGTTGGCTTCAAACATCACTGTAAGGAATACTACTAAAAAGGGATCAAGGCATTTTTGTGGTCGACTCAGGAAAAAATTATTATTTCAAGGGGATCTGTATGATTTGCATTGTGTTCTTATTACTACAATTGGTGATATTTGGGGCCTTAGAGAAGGAAGCCCCAAAGAAGTACCTAAATGATGACTATGGTATCTTTAAATGTAAGAGGGTTGGGAGGACCCTCTAAAAATCTTCGCCTTCGCCAGATGTTTCCAAAAATAAATCCATCAATGGTATTTCTCCAAGAAACTCTTTGTAATCGAACTATTGCTATTGAGACCATTTTAAGTATACGCTCGAGTTGGAAAGCAGTGGGTGTGGATGTAGTGGGTCGGGTGACTGGAATGTTAGCCACTTGGGACCCTTTATTATAAAGTATAAAGGCCTATAAATTCTTTAGAGGTATTTTTCTATAAGGTAATATAAGAGCGGTCTCGGAGCCAATCTTCTTTATAAACCTATATGCACCTTGCAAAAATAGGGTGGCTTTCTGGGAAAGGTTGGATCAATATGGGCTCCTTAGTATAGATAATCTTATGATAATGGGTGATTTCAATGCCACCTTATTTGTGGAAGAATCATGGGGTATCAGGGCACGACAGGATCCTATG
>CM076584.1:674475220-674587828 GCA_034641835.2 Pinus albicaulis | reverse complement strand
CCAAATCTCCAATCAACTGACCCTTCTAAAACTACCTCTGCTTCATGTCTCATGCTCTCTTTGCCTTGTTGCTATTTCAAGTGCTCCTCCTTTGCCATCTCCTTTGCCATCAATGACAAAATTTCCAACATAATTTCCATCTATGTCTGATATTATCTTTTTAGGTACTCAATGGAACCATGCAACCTAATTTTTTTCATGAATATATGAGCTATAACAATTTATTTATGAGTAGATTTAGTAGCTATAAAGTGAGATGCCTTGCTCAAATTATCCACTACCACCATGGTAGCATCACGTTGCTTAGATGGCTTGGTAAATCATGTAATTAAGTCCACGTATATGATTTTCCATTTCCACTCCGAGATTGCAATTGGTTGCAATAATCCAACTAGATTCCTGCATTCTACCTTCACTTGTTGGTATTACAAACACTTGGCAAGGTATTATGAAATATCCTTCTTCATTCTTGACCAATAATATGCTTTCTTCATGGTTTTACCATCTTTTGGTGACCAGGATGACCTAAGTAAGGTTTCTTATGAAAATTTTTCATAACAATCTTCCTTAAATCAGTTGCATCAAGAATTTTTTATGTTCTTGAACAATAGTATGGCATCATCAGTGAAATTGTAACCTTTTCTCACAAATCCTTCTATTTATTTCTGCCAACACCTCTACACATATTGGTAATGATAAACATGAATAAACACCACTTTAATTATTTATTTGATGTCAATTGAAAATGTGTTGGAAAAATGTTTCCTATGTCCTAATATATTGTAATGTTGTCCTTGATGGAAAATCTCTGGCAAAGGATGGAGTACAAGTCTTCCTGGAGAAGCTCAACAGTCTATCAAAAGAATTGTGTAATCACCAACAGAAGATTGGATAATTTTTATATTGCAGGAACTATACGCGGGTTTGTAAAGGCCAAGTCACGCATACACGCGGATAAGTACGTTCCAAGTCACGTATGCCTTTTGCGCTCCAAAAGGTTTGATACCAAGGGGCATTACCATGGTATTAGTCCACAATATTGAACACCAAGTTGTCCATTTGATTCCGTCCAAAGAATACCATCGGAAATTGTGTGGTTTTGACTCATGGTATTGGTAAAGGCTACATCTATATAAGGAAAAGAAGATCATAGTGCAAGGTGTGCATATGTAAGGGTTGTTAATAAATATTTTCTCTGAGGTATATCTGCATGGGATGAAATCTGTTCTTATTGATATATCAGAAGTTATGATGCACCCTTGGACAAAATGATGGATCAATATCTCTAGATCTAAAATGCTTATGTACCTGCATGATTTATTGAAGAAATGATTAGATCTGTGATCTGGCGCATGCTTGCTGAAGTTAAGTGAAGAAATCTGGGTAAGTCCTATAGATCTGATACATTATGAAAAATTCATATTTACAGATCTATATGCTAGTTCATCGTGGTGAAAGCACGTATATACGCGCCTTTGTCTTAGCAAAAGCACGTATAGAAGTTAGGATTTTTTGAAGCTTGTTGCAGAGGTTTTCTGGTTATTTCTGTTATATTTATGCTTTTTGTCAATGAAGTCTTCTTGTAGATCTGGGTTGTTTGAATACCGTACATGCTTCTAAATTGATTATATACAAATTTGATCAATGAGAGAATAAACATGGTTGATGGTGACCAATTGATGAAGGGATCTTCATTTCTAAAAGATATCTGACTGAAAGCCTCAGATCTAGATCCGAGACTGATTACATTCTGAAAAACAGTTTTCACAGGGCTATACGTAGGTTGGTGTGAAGGAAAGAGCGTATACATGCAGGTTCAGTGAACTAAAGTAGCTTATGCATTTTAAGTTGATGAATGTTCAGGGTTGAGTTTGTATCTGCATATTTATTCTGAAGTCTGGGTTATTTCTGAGTTCTGGTTATAGTGATCTCACTGTTCTGGTTGAATTATTGGGTAAAGTTTATGGTTGTTGATGATTATGAAGATTTGTGTTGATTCTGTTTGATCCAGTATGAAAATTAATGAAACATGGTCTACAGTGTTTCTAAGGGTTGAAGCCTTCAGTGTGGAAATTTCTGCCAGTAGAAGCTGGTGTTCGGATTAGGGGGTTGAAGCTCCCTTCCAATACTGGTTGGTAAACGAGATTAGGGGGTTGTAGCTTCCTTCCAGTAGCATCAGGAAAATGAGAGAAGGTTGCAGCCTTCTGCAGGTAGATGCCTACGTACTGATATGAGTCTGCATCAGTACAATGTTGTAAACAATTTTCCATATAATAATATTGAAGAAAGACACGACAAGAGTGGTGGTTTTCTCCTGAATTGGGTTTCCACCTTAAATCTTGGTGTTCATGTGTGTTTCTCTTTTGTGATGTTTTATTCTACTGTTACTGCACATATTTACTGATTATATAACAGATGCATGATTGATAAACTGAGTTAAATATTGTTTCTCAAAAGTGTTTCTAAACAATAAAATTATATCATTATACGCTAGTTTATTTTGATATATACACGTGTATACGCGAGTTGGGTTCATAAAAGCTGCGTATGGAATTCAGTAAAGAAAAAGGAAAATATTTCAGTAAGCTCTAAATATTGATTCACCCCCCTTCTCAGTATTTTTTCCCAACAATTGGTATCAGAGCAGGTCCTTCTGAAGAAGCTTAATCGCTAGAAGGAAGATCAGCTAAGATGAGAAATCAAGATGGGACAACATCTATCAGGCCTCCTCTCTTCAGCGGGAACAATTTAATCTTCTGGAAGACAAGGACAAGATCTTATCTTCAGTCTCTTGGAGCAGATGTATGGGCTATAGTTGAAGGAGGTTATCAATATCCAACATCAGTTCCAACAGATGCAGCAGAAGTAAATACATATGAAACCAATGCAAAGGCGGTCAATGCATTATTTGGAAGTCTGACTGAATCAGAATTTGTCAAAGTCATGTAGTTGAATACATCAAAGGAGATATGGGACAAAATCATTCTAAGCGATGAAGGTGATACCAAGGTAAAAAGTGATAAACTCCAAACTCTTAGAATTCAATATGAAAATCTCAGGATGCATAATAAGGAAAGCATTGCGAGTTTATTTTTACGTCTAGATGATATTGTAAATCGTATGAGAAATCTGGATGAAACCATAACTGACACTACTCTGGTAGAATTTTTTTTAAGATCTCTAACTCCCAAATTCGAGTCAAAAGTGTCTGCTATTGAAGATAAGAAGGATCTAAAAATTCTTACTATTGTTCAACTTCATGGTATTTTGACTGCTTGTGAAATGAGAAAAGGAGGTCCATCTGAAGTCAAAGAAGCTGTCTTTAGAGCTGCTGCAAAAGGAAAAGATGTAGAAGAACAAGAAGGATCATGGTATGTTTAAGAAGAAGAAGAAATAAATTTTGTAAAGAAGCTACAACTTGGAACTGGAAGGTTCAAAGGTAGGCTTCCTTTTAGATGTTTTTATTTTGGAAGAGTTGGTCATTATGCTGCTAAGTGTCCCCATAAAGAAAAACATGAAAAAGGAAATAAGAATCGGTTTATCAATAGAAAAAGTTATTATACTCATGAAGATCGTGATGGGCTATCAAATAGTGAAGAAGGAGAATCTGATCAAGATGTTAGACTTCTCATGGATTTTGAAAAAGACTCTAGTGAGGCTAAAGATACCTTTATGGATGCATTATAAGAAAATGATTTTCTTGAAGAAATTAATCGGCTCAAAATATGTTTGGAAGAAAAACAAATTGCCATAGATAATCTAAAGAATCAGCTTATAGAAAAGGAGAAGCACAATGAGAAATTAGAATGTGAAATAGTAAGTCTAAGAAAGGAAATTGAGAAAGAGAAAACTTTAAATCTTATATTTGCTAAAGAAAATGAAACCTTAGATGAAATTATCAAGGTTCAATGCTCTCCTTTTGTAAATATAGGTCTTGGATATATCGGAGAATCCTCTCAGTCTTCAGCACCAAGCTATCTAAATGCAGCTAAAGCCGGCCTACAACATTCCGTCACTTAGCCAGAGAACAAAGAAACTTCATAGGTAAATCATGACCACTTCAAAACAAAGAATAATAGTAGAAATATCAATCAAAGAAATACCAATCAATAGGTAAACAAAAATAGAAGGTTTCATGATCGCATAAATTTCTTATTTAATGGGAAATGTTTCTCATGTCATAATTTTGGTCTTAAAGTTGTTCATTGTGTTGCATACAAAACCATTATGACTAGAGAAGCAAGAAAGCAAATAAATGAGTCTGGAATAAAGAAGAATATTCATAACAACTTTTCTCCTCTTCAAAATGAAATTAAATTTGCTTATTGCAATAATTTTGGTCATGGAGAATCTGAATGCAGGAGAAAACTTCAACCAAAAGAGCATGTACCTTCAAATTCCAAGATATGGATAAAATAAGACTTATAGGTTGAGAATTGTGGCATAGCCTTATTTGCAGAAGGGGAAGAAAATAAATGGTACATTGATAACAGATGCTCAAAACACATGACAGGTGATAGAAATAAACTCCTTGCATACAATGCTCTAGAAAGAGAAAAGAATGTTACCTTTGGAAATGATACTCCTGCTGTCATTAAAGGAAAATGTTTTGTTTTTCTAAAAGAAAAGATAAAAGCTAACAATGTTATGTATGTGGATGGATTAAAACATAACCTGTTAAGTGTGAGTCAAATGTGCAATCAAGGAAATGAAGTCGTCTTTAGTTCAAAATAATGTGTGGTACGTGAACTTGACACAGGAAAAATAGTAATAAAAGGAACTAGAACACCAAGCAATCTGTATTTATTGAGAGGTTTCAAAGAACATTGTTACTTGGGTAAATATTTAGAAAATTGGTTATGGCACATAATATTTGGGCACTTTAGTTTCTCTCAAATCAACAAATCTAGCAGACTCTAAGTGGTTCGTGATCTTCCCAGCATCACTCTGCCTGAAAGTACCATATGCAAATCTTGCTAATTCGGTAAGAAAACTAGAGTAAAATTCAATGCCAAAGAAGGATCAACAAGTAAGCCTCTTGAACTCATACATACTGAATTATGTGGACCTATGAGAAAAAAGTCACCCCGTGGAGAAAAATACTATATTCCTTTTATTGATGACTTCTCTAGAATGTGTTGGATTGGTTTACTAAAACACAAAGATGAAGCATTTGAAAAATTTCAGATCTTTAAAGCCCTGGTTGAAAATGAATTAGATCTAAAAATTAAATGTCTTAGATCTGACTGAGGAGGGGAATATATATCAGATGAATTCTTTGATTTTTGTGAACAATATGGCATAAAAAAGACAATTTTATGTAGCTGGAACCTCACAAAAAATGGCATGGCAGAAAGAATGAATAGAACATTTCAAAAAATTGCTCGTGCTATGCTTGATGATTCTAGAACACTTGATACCTTTTGGGGAGAAGCAGCACGTACCGCAATAAATATTCATAACAAGGCTCATGTTTGTGTAAACAGTGATAAAAATCCTTATGAGATTTGGTATGGTAATATTCCAACTGTAAAGCATTTTAGAGTTTATGGAAGCAAATGTTTTATCAAGAGCAATAATGAAAAACTTGGTAAGTTTGAACCTAGAGAAGATGAAGGAATATTTCTTGGCTATTCTTCAAGAAGTAAAGCATATAATGCTACAATAAAAGGCTTCGGAAAATTGTTGAATGTATTGACGTTGTAATTGATGAGTCTCTCTCAGCTCCTAAAAGTGAAATAATAACAACAAATGAAGATGATGATGTTATATATTTTCCCTCATCAAATAGCAACAGTATAGAAGGTGAACCCAATGAAGCTCTAGAAGAATATCTATCTGAAAAGGCTCCATCCAGGTATGTTCAAAATAATCATCCATAATCTCAAATTTTGGGAGAAAAATGATCAAGTGTCCAAACAAGAAGAACTCTTGTAGGATCTCCTAGCTATCTAGCATTCTTATCCACTATTGAACCATAAAATGTAAATCAAGCTAGTAAAGACGAACGTTGGATTCAAGCCATGAATGAAGAACTTGATCAGATTGAAAAGAATCATACTTGGGAATTGGTTCCAAGACCTCATGATAAAAATGTTATTGGAACAAAATGGATATTTAAAAAACAAGTTAAATGAAAATGGATATGTTATTAGAAACAAAGCTAGACTTGTTTGTAAAGGGTATGCTCAACAAGAAGGTATATATTTTGAAGAAACATTTTTTCCTGTAGCTAGACTTGAAGCCATAAGAATGTTTCTTTCCTTTCCAAGCTTTCAACAATTCAAATTTTATCAAATGGATGTTAAATTTGCTTTCCTCAATGGGGATCTAGAAGAAGAAGTTTATATAGAACAACCAAAAGGATTCATTTTGGTAAATTATGAAAAACTTGTTTTCAAACTTAAAATGGCTTTATATGGTCTCAAACAAGCTCCAATGGCATGGTACTATCGTCTTGAAAAATATCTTCATCAACAAGGTTTTTCAAAGGGATTTGCTGATAGCAACTTATACACAAAAATTGAAAATGATAAACTATTGATAGTAGTTGTATATGTTGATGACATCATTTTTGGGAGTAATGAAGAGTCCATGAGTTAGAAATTTTCTTCTGTTATGCAGCAATAATTTGAAATGTCTTTACTTGGGGAACTAACATTTTTTCTTGGCTTACAAGTGCAACAAGCAACAGATGGCATATTTTTATCATAAGCAAAATATCTTAAGAAAATTATGAAGAAGTATGGGATGGAAGACTTCAAACCTGTAAGTACACCAATGGTAACTGGGTGTAACCTCATTTCTCATGATGATTCTCCCACAGTGAATCAACCAGAATGACAATCCATGATTGGAAGTCTACTTTATCTAACCGGGACAAGACCTGACATTATGCATGCAGTTGTGATTATTGGACGATTCCAAGCTAGTCCAAAAGAGTCACACCTTCATGCTATAAAAAGAATATTCAAATATCTACAAGGGACTCAAGAATTTGGTTTATGGTATCCAAAGAATGCTGATATCACTCTTCATGCTTACACAGATGCGGATTGTGCTGGAAATGTTGATGATCGAAAAAGCACTAGTGGTGGTGCATTCTTTATGGGGCCTCGATTAGTATCTTGGTTCAGCAAGAAACAAAGTTCTATTGCCTTATCTACATCGAAAGCATAATATGTGCTTGCAGCTTCATGTTGCACACAACTTCTATGGATGATGCAGACTCTACAAGACATTCAAATCAAATTTTCACCTCCCATCTCCATCTTATGTGATAATACAAGTGCCATTAGTATCTCAAAGAATCCTGTTATGCATTCCAAGACCAAGCACATTCCTATCAAGTATCACTTCTTACGTGAACAAGTGCTTAAAAAAAAGGTTAAGTTGGAGTATGTTCCCTCCAAAGAACAAGTTGCTAATATATTTACTACTATTCCCATGGAAGTGTTCGAATATCTCAGAAAGAAGCTGGGAGTTGTCTCTGCCTCTCTGATCAAGTCTGATTAATTTCAGAAGATTAAATTTTGGTACGCGAGTTCTATAAAGGAGAATCATGTATATACGTGAGTTACTGTGCATAAAACCACGTATGAGTTTTTACTGACATAATTTCTCTAGGTCAACATTCATAACAAATATGGGTCTATTGGGTAATCTTTGTTTTTGATTCAGTATTCATCTTTCTATATAATTCCCTGATATTCATCACCTTGATGAAGTTGCTTTGATGAATTGGTTGTTGAAGATGTTCAGGATGCACAAGCTCAGGGGGAGCACATGCCTTGTTAAAAATGATGCATTGTTGGCATTCTGATTGGTTTCTGTTATGATCTCCAGCTTGAGATTCTTTGAGTTATATCTGCAATTTGCTGAAAAGGTCATGTTGAGACCATTGATGTAAAATTGTTATATTCAGTCATGTAAGGACTTGTTCCAATTTGTAAACCCACTTGGTTGGGTAGTTGAATCTATTATGTAATTCCACTTCGTTGGATCATTGTTGCAAGTTGGAGTCCTTGGTGATAGAGGTTATTGAGTCAGGTACTTCATTGAAAATCTGTTTGAAGTTTCAGCATGCACTCAGGGGGAGCATGGTAAATTCAGTGAACATTAGAACAACAAAGAAAGAAAAACTTTGTTTTTATATTTGATCTTCCCTTTAACCTTGATGTCAAAGGGGGGAGTATTTTGGTGTTTGAATAAATGTTATGCTTAATATATCTATCTGATTGTGACGATCAAACACCATCATGGTTGCCATCAAGTCCAAAGGGGGAGATTGTTGGAAAAATGTTTCCGATGTCCTAATATATTGTAATGTTGTCCTTGATGGCAACTCTCTGGAAAAGGATGAAGTACATGTCTTCCTGGAGAAGCTCAGCAGTCTATCAAAATAATTGTGCAATCACCAGCAGAAGATTGGATAATTTTGATATTTCAGGAACTATATGGGGGTTTGTAAAGGCCAAGTCACGTATACACACAGATAAGTACATTCCAAGTCGCGTATGCCTTTTGCACTCCAAAATGTTTGATACCAAGGGGCATTACCATGGTATTAGCCCACAGTATTGAACGTTGAGTCGTCCATTTGATTTTTTCCAAAGAATACCATCAACCATTGTGTGGTTTTGACTCATGGTATTGGTAAAGGCTACATCTATATAAGGAAAAGAAGATCATAGTGCAAGGTGTGCATATGTAAGGGTTGTTACTAAATATTTTCTCTGAGGTATATCTGCATGGGATGAACTCTGTTCTTATTGATAAATCAAAATTTATGATGCACCCTTAGATAAAATGATGGATCAAGATCTCTAGATCTAAAATGCCTATGTACCTGCATGATTTATTGAAGAAATGATTAGATCTTTGATCTAGCGCATGCTTGCTGAAGTTAAGTGAAGAAATCTAGGTAAGTCCTATAGATCTGATACATTCTACAAAATTCATATTTACAGATCTATACGCTAGTTCTTCATGGTGAAAACGCGTATATACACAGCTTGGTCTTAGAAAAAGCGTGTATGGAAGTTAGGATTTTGTGAAGTTTTTTGCAGAGGTTTTTTGGTTATTTCTGCTATATATCTGCTGTCTGTCAATGAAGTGTTCTTGTAGATCTGGGTTGTTTGAATACTGTATATGTTGCTAAATTGATTATATACAAATATGATCAATGAGAGAATAAACATGGTTGATGGTGACTAACTGATAAAGGGATCTGAATTTCTAAAACATATCTGACTAAAAGCCTCAGATCTGTGTTGGAATTGTTGTCATTGATGGCAAAGGAGATGACAAAGGAGGAGCACCTGAAACATCATTCAAGGGGCAGAAAGGCAGCAGAGATATCAGAGGAAACAGAGACAAAGAGAGATAGCAAAAGAGAGGCAGTTTTAGAGGAGCTTCAGTAGCAAGGAGCAGCATCAGACAAAGAAAAGAGGCAGGCTAGGAAGTTGAAGGTCAGCAGAGAAGAACAGAGGAATAGTACATTTACAAAGATAGGGCAGCAAAAAGAGAGGCAGTAGAGAAAGCAGCAGACAAGGAAAAGAGGCAGACTAGGAAGTTGAATAATGATTCACCAGTGATGCTTAAACTCTGGCCAGCAAAAAGTTTGTAAGTTAATTCACTGTATAATGAGGAAGCTGTTTCAAAATTATTGTGCATCTATCGAGTTAAACCCTGTGTAAACATATGAGTTCTGGATGAATGGTAGTTGATTTTTGTACAACCAAGTTGATAGTGATTCTGCATGGGATTGGAATAAATTGATGTCAGTGAAATTATCTAGTATGCCTAGCCATACCTGTAGAAGCAATTAGAGGGATTGTTATTTATTGGGATAAGACTGTGAAACTATATTTACCCTGGCGCCACAGTACACGCTTTTGTATATCTAGTGAATATTTAATGGTCGTGCAAGGAAAGACCGACCATATCAGAATTGGTATGAATCTTCGTGAGGGATTATGAAGGTCCGTTGAAAATTGAAGGAGACAATATAGAGGGAGGCGTTTCCGTCGAAGATGGAGGTTGTATAACAGAGGCGCAGAAGAAATACAAGTGGGCAGAGTTAAGTCGAAATGGTGTATTGCGGAGTAGAACCGGAACCATGAGAGCGGAACCGTGACCAAGAGGAACAGTGAGCGTGGTTTGGAGTGAACAGTGACGGCGGTTTCCGGTTTACATCGCACCGCTTTTGTGGAGCAAGTGGTTTTCCCCATTTGCGAGCGATTCCATAGAAAGCTCGACACGTGGCGTCGGGCGAAGTTCCAAAACCGCTGTTCAATGTGCGCCATTGCGCATTAACCATCGACCAAAGACGCGGAGCGATATTGACACAAGTTGTCGATCTGGAGGGAAGCGATCTGACGGTGATCATATTGGGAAGTAGCACGGAGTTTAACCAAAGGTACGGGCATATGTATTCCATTGAAGTCGCGCCAATCATATATGTGGGCCCGGAGCCAAAGGAATGTTATAATCAGTTCAATTGAATTATAACTCGAGATATATATTTAAAATATCCAATGTCTAAAACATATATATGTGCTGATATATATATATATATATATATATATATATGTAAAATATCAAATCTTGTATGATGCATCCTTATGCGGATTTATTAACCATTGGAACCTTAGTTATAAGGTTCAACGATAGAATAAAAATTCAGAATTCGTTAAAGATGTTTATTTAAGGGTTGCTGGATTATTAAAATAAGGTCGGGAGATTAAGGTTGGAAGGTGGCGCACTCGTACTGTAGCCGAATTGTACTGTGGGGAATACCTTGACTTAAAAAGTTGTGGAAAATATTGAATTATCTACTGGAAGAAATGTGGAAGACCTGGGGAAAACGAGACTGTGAAGAGTTACCGCTATCAATGAGTTGATAATTAAACTTTGTGTTTTATGTATTTACCAAACTTGGACTTCTAAAAAAAAAAAAAACTATTCCTTGTGACCCGAATCCTTACAAGTGTATTGACAAAGATTCAGCATGTAAAGGTTGCCACTGCAGAAATTAAAAGTATTGAAATTGCTCAGCAGTGATATTAAAAGACAGTTATATGTACAACTGCAATGAAGAAGAGAGCCTACAAGAATGAAAGGGAGAGAAACAACAGTAGAAAAGACAAATCCAGTCAAGCCAAAATCCAGAAAAGAAGCTGAGTGAAATTGAAGTGTGTAACTGAAAATCTGAATGTAAATGTTATAATTAATTTTTTTATTGTTTGTGATGCATTGGAAAGTATCCTAAGGAAAAGAAAAATCCCACTGTAGCATGAAAATTTGTACATATCATTATAATTTTAAATTGAGTTGGATAAAGGAATGAGAAGACAAAAGCCAAAGAGTCATGACTGTTCACTCAAAATTCCTTGTGAAATACAAACAGTCATGTGAGGAACTCTATAAATAATATCAACTGGATATGCATAAGAGAGGTTAGAGAGAGAAAATATAGAGAATGCAGAGTATAGAAGAGTGAGGCAGAGAAGATTAAGAAAATAAGAGCAGAAAGAGATGCTACAGAACAGAGCTGATACCTGAGGAAAATCAGCAAACACTCAGATTGATAAATTGAGGAAGTTGGAGCTTCCCTATCAAGTTGTAGCTTGATAGCTATCAGTTGTAGCTAACTGAGGTTGGAGCCTCCTGTAGGTTGGTGCCTGCAGAAAATTGAAGGGAGTTGGTGCTTCCTTGCAAGTTGTAGCTTGCAGAATTGAGGTTGGAGCCCCCTGTAGCTTGGTGCCTGCAGAAAAACAATGGTTAGAGGGAGTTGGAGCTTTCCTTTGCATCAAAACAATAATAAGATGTGGTTTTATCCCTTTATGGGTTTCCACTTATATCTGGTGTCTCTGTGCATGATGTGTATGTGTTGATTTGATTTATATCATCTGCTTAATACCTGCTGCTCTCATATTAAGTCTACTGTTATATTGTATTAATACTTGCTGCTCACATTCTAAGATTACTCACATATTAAGTTGGACATGAAATGAAGGTGTAAATAAGGTTTAATGAAATTTTTTAAAAGTTCATGAATGTGTTAAACTGATTCACCCCCCCCCTCTCAGTTTAACTAAGGGTTCAACAATTGGTATCTGAGTGAGGTTCCTTTGTACCAATTTAACAACTGAAAGGAGATTCTAGGTTCTTAGAATGGCTAGTAAAGAAGGATGCTCAACCAATAAAGCCCCTTTCTTTACAGGTGTAAATTATGCCTTCTGGAAAATCAGGATGAGGACATACATAATGTCTCTAGGAATAGAAGTTTGGGGTGCTGTGGAATTAGGATATGCCCCAAAGTCAACTGACTCAGAGAAAGAATCCAAACAAGATTTTGTAGCTAATGAAAAAGCCATGAATGCTATCTTGAATGGATTGTGTGAGGCAGAGTTTATCAAAGTAATGCACAAAGACACTACCAAAGAGATGTGGGATACTCTGGAGAACATCCATGAAGGAGACAAGAAAGTAAAAACTGCCAAACTTCAAGTCTGTAGAGCCCAGTTTGAAAATTTAAAAATGAATGATGATGAAGACATTGATAGTTTCTTCCTAAAAGTTGCAGAAATTGTTAACAATATGAAAGCTCTTGGAGAAACCATGCCAGAAAGTATAATTGTGCAAAAGGTTCTAAGATCTCTTCCATCCAGGTTTAATCCCAAGGTGTCTGCAATAGAAGAAACAACTGATTGGGAGACCTTGAACATGAACCAAATACTTGGAAATTTAACAGCATACGAGATGAGGCTCCCACAGAAGAAGCCAAGTACGAGAGAGGCAGCCTTTAAAATAGAAAAGAAGAAAGAAGAAGAGGAAGACATACGCTCTTGCTCGGATCAAGAAGAGGCAAATTTTGTTAAGAAACTGGATAGAGGTTCAGGTAAATACAAAGGTAAACTTCCTTTCAAATGATTTAACAGTGGAAGAGTTGGACATTATGCTGCTAAGTGTCCTCACAAGAAAGTAAAAAATCAGGCTCTAGAGTCAGAGAAAAATAAATCAAAGAACTTGCAGAAAGGAAAGAAGTTCAGCAGAAAATATTTCAATGCTCAACAAGACATCAGTACATCTGAATATTCAGATGAACCCTCAAGTGAGGAAGGAACCTATGAATTCTTATTGATGGCCATAGAAGAACTTGAAGGACTCCTGCTAGAAGATGAAGAAGAAGAAGGGGAAATCGACCTTGAGGGGGAGCTAAGAAGTGCTCTGGAGGAGATTGACAGACTCAAACTGAAGTGCAGAAAAAAAAGGACATTCTTCTCAAGTATGTAAGAGAAGAAAAAAACTCAGAAGTCCTCATGCAGCTGAAGGTAGAGCTTGAAGAAGCCAAGAAGATAGAAGACATGTTACTTCAGCAAATCAAGGATAAAACCCGAGAACAAGAGAAGCTGGAAGAAGAAGTAGTATGTCTCAAGAAGAAACTAGAAAATGCTCAAAGGAAAGTGGTTATAAAATCTTCTCAAACAACAAGCTCTAGTAAGTTGAATGAAATTATGGTTGCTCAAAGATCCCCTATGATAAAAACTGGAATAAGCTATGAAGGAGAATCAAGTAAAGGCAAAGAAAAGGTTGATAGATAGATTATTTTAGTAAAAGCAAAGAAGAATGATGAAGCAACTCAAACAATTCCTACAAAAGAAGAAACCTGTAATAAGGAATACAGAGATAAGAAGAAACCACTAGTAGCAAAGAATATAATAAATACTAAGACCCCTGAGTATGTAAAATTTGGAAACCATCAAAGGAGATTCTTCCCTCCAATGAAGAATGCCACCTGTTATGTCTGCCACAAGCTGGGACACATTGCTGCATATTGTCATGCAAGGAGGAGTAATTCAAACTAGCAAAAGATGCAAACATTGAAGAGACTGCCCCAAGCAAACAAATGGAAGAGACAACCTTACATCAAGTATGCAAATAGTTTCTATGGTTACTGTTTTTATTGTAAGGAATTTGGCCATAAAATCATTGAGTGTAGAAAGTATGGACAAAGATTGATGTTTAACACCTCAAGAAGGTGTATGAATCAAATAAATTATGTTCATACTCATAATTCTACAAAAATTATGATCAAATGTTGTGTATGCAATCAAGTTGAACATATACCTTCCAAATGTCCTCTAAGAAGATGTAGTTCATCACCTCACAAAAGATACCAAACAAAAGGGTGCCTCCAGTGGATAAAGAAGGTGAATAAGTGTGACCTGGCTCTAACTGCTCAAGATCTGAAAAGCCAATGGTATTTGGACAGTGGCTGCTCTCAACACATGATAGGAGACAAAAGAAAGTTTATAACTCTTGATGAAAAGAAATCTGGCAATGTTACTTTTGGCAATGATAAATCAGGAAAGATCAAGGGAAAAGGCTCAGTCAACATAGACAATGGCAGAGGAAAGGCCCAAGATGTACTATTTGTAGATGGGCTGAAAGCAAATTTACTAAGTGTCAGTCAAATGTGTGACAAAGGCTGTGAAGTTCTTTTTAGAGCACAAGATTGTGAAGTCAGATCAAGCACCACAGGTAAGACTCTGCTCAAAGGTGTTCGAACAGAGAGTAATGTTTACATTGTGAAAGAGGAAGATGAAGCATGTCATCTTAGCAAACTAGAAGAGTCATGGTTATGGCATAAAAGGTTGGGACATCTCAACTTCGATCACATCATCAGACTAAGCAAGAAGAAAGCTGTTAGAGACATGCCATAAATAAAGAGGCCTTCTAATACCATATGCAAATCATGTCAATTAGGCAAACAGACTCACACATTCTTCAAGGCCAAAGATGAGTTATCAACAAGAAGACCTCTACAGCTTGTGCACAAGGATTTGTGTGGACCCGCAAGAACCAAAACTCCAAGTGGAGAATCCTACTTCATGCTGATAATAGATGATTTCTCCAGAATGACATGGGTTGCATTTCTCAAGAATAAATTAGAAGCTCTGGAAAAATTTAAGATATTCAAAGCATTAGCAGAAAATCAAACAGGATGCAAGCTGAAATGCATTAGATTAGACAGAGGAGGTGAATTTACAGATTATGACTTTGCTGACCTATCCAATGAACATGGGATAAAGAAACAATTTACTATTGTAGGAACACCTTAGCAAAATGGAGTAGCAGAGAGACAAAACATGTCTGTTCAACAAATTTCCAGAGCCATGATGTAAGAGAATAATATTTCTCAAACCTTCTGGGCAGAAGCAGTGCACACAGCAGTACATATCCTTAATAAAGCTCACTTAAGGCCAAGCAGTGACAAGACTCCCTATGAACTGTGGCATTGAAAGCCAGCTTCAATCAAACATTTCAGAATCTTTGGAAGCAAGTGTTACATAAAGAATAACGATGAAAATCTTGGAAAATTTGATGCAAGAGCAGATGAAGGAATATTTCTAGGATATGCATCCAAAAGTAAAGGGTACAGATGCTACAACAAGACTCTTCGAAAAATAGTAGAAATTATTGATGTAAGATTTGATGAAGAGCTTCCAAACAATGCAAGAGATACAGACTGCTGCAGTCCATTAGACAACCATGAAGAAGAAAACCAAGATGATGAGGAAACAAGCAATACAACAGAAGATACAGAGCTGAGTTCTAAAGCTCCCTCAATATATACTCAGAAGAACCATCCTGAAGATCAGATCATTGGAGACAAGAGAATAGGGGTCCAAACAAGAAGGCAGCTAACAGAACAAACTGAAGAGGTATACATAGCCATGTTGTCACAAATAGAGCCAAAGAAATTTGAAGATGCCAGCAAGGACAAGTCTTGGGTAAATGATATGAATGAAGAATTGGACCAAATTGAGAAAAACAATACATGGGAATTAGTTCCTAGACCCACTGAGAAAAATGTTAGAGGCTCAAAATGGGTATTCAAAAATAAAATGAATGAGCAAGGACAAGTAATCAGGAATAAAGCCAGACTGGTCTGCAAAGGATACTCACAAATCAAAGGACTTGATTACGATGAAACATTTGCTCCTGTAGCCAGAATGGAAGCTATCAGAATGTTCCTGGCATTTGCATGCTACCAAAACTTCAAGGTATATCAAATGGATGTAAAATCTGCATTTCTGAATGGAGACTTAGAAGAAGAAGTCTACATGGAACAACCAGAAGGCTTCTCATTAACAGACAAAGAAGACTATGTATGCAGACTGAAAAATGCTCTTTATGGACTGAAACAGGCTCCTCGTGCTTGGTACTCAAGACTAGATAAATATTTTCAAAAACAAGGCTTTAAGAGAGGTGGAGTAGACATCAATCTATACATAAAAGCCCATTAAAATGAACTCCTAATTGTTGTAGTATATGTTGATGACATTATGTTTGGAAGCAACAAAGAAGAACTAGCAAAAGGGTTTGCTGATGAGATGAAAACAGAGTTTGATATGTCTATGATTGGAGAGCTCAGTTTCTACTTAGGACTTCAAATTCAACAAAAGAACACAGGTACGTTCATCTCACAGGAAAAATACTTAAAAGAAATGTTGAAAAAGTTCAAAATGGAGGAATGAAAACCTGTGTCAACTCCCATGATCACGGGATGCAAGCTGTGTGATGATGATGGGTCTGCTGATATAGATCAAAAACTCTACAGATCCATGATAGGAAGTCTGTTGTATCTGACTGCATCAAGACTAGACATCATGCTAGCAGTAGGACTAGTGGCCAGATATCAAGCAACACCTAAACAAAACCATCTTCTGGCAGTAAAAAGAATATTAAGATATCTACAAGGAACATCACAATATGGAATTTGGTATCCTAAAAGTAAAAAATTCACTTTGACAGCATACACAGATGCAGATTGGGCCAACTGTGTAGATGATAGGAAAAGCACAAGTGGAGGTGCATTCTATCTAGGAGAAAGTCTGGTGGCATGGTTAAGCAAGAAACAAACATCTATCTCTCTATCTACAACAGAAGCAGAATATATAGCAGCAACAACATGTTGTACACAAGTCATGTGGATGAAGCAAACTCTCCAAGACATGAAGGTAAGCATTGATGAACCTATCTCAATCAAATGTGATAATACAAGTGCTATAAGTATATCTAAAAATCCTATGATTCACTCAAAAACTAAGCATATCCCAATCAAGTATCATTTTCTCCGAGAACAAGTGGCTCAGAAGATAGTAAAGCTGGAGTATGTGCCAACAAAAGAACAAACAACATATATATTTACCAAAAATCTTGCTAGAGAACCATTTGAATATTTGAGAGATAGACTAGGGGTAGTATCTGTAGATGCTACTCTCTGATATAAAGAGAAAGCACAGTTTCAGGGGGAGAACAGAAATGAAAATATCATTCCAGGGGGAGATCAGCCAACAAGGAAACCATGAAAGAGGTCCTCAGGATCAAAGGCTTATGGAAATAATACATCCAACATACAGGAGTCAATGAAAAGGCTAAAGGATCAGAATTTTATATTTAATCCAAAGTTTGGAGCAACATGGTACAAAGTTAGAAGATCTCAGAGAGAGGAAATGCAGACAACAAACTAGGAAATGTGCAACCCTTTTCCATTGATGTCAAAGGGGGAGGAAAAGGATATAGGTAGAGGAAGCATTGGATTATTGGTGGATGTGTTGCCATCAATGCCAAAGGGGGAGACTATTGGAATTGTTGTCATTGATGGCAAAGGAGATGACAAAAGAGGAGCACCTGAAACATCATTCAAGGGGCAGAAAGGCAGCAGAGACATCAGAGGAAACAGAGACAAAGAGAGATAGCAAAAGAGAGGCAGTTTTAGAGGAGCTTCAGGAGCAAGGAGCAACATCAGACAAGGAAAAGAGGCAGGCTAGGAAGTTGAAGGTCAGCAGAGAAGAACAGAGGAAGAGTACATTTACAGAGACAGGGGAGAAAAAAGAGAGGCAACAGAGAAAGCAGCAGACAAGGAAAAGAGGCAGACTAGGAAGTTGAATAATGATTCACCAGTGATGCTTAAACTCTGGCTAGCAAAAAGTTTGTAAGTTAATTCACTGTATAATGAGGAAGATGTTTCAGGATTATTGTGCATCTATCGAGTTAAACCCTGTGTGAACATATGAGTTCTGGATGAATGATAGTTGATTTATGTACAACCAAGTTGATAGTGATTCTGCATGGGATTGGAATAAATTGATGTCAGTGAAATTATCTAGTATGCCTAGCCATACCTGTAGAAGCAATTAGAGGGATTGTTATTTATTGGGATAAGACTGTGAAACTATATTTACCCTGGCACCACATCACACACTTTTGTATATCTAGTGAATATTTAATGGTCGTGCGAGGAAAGACCGACCATATCAGAATTGGTATGAATCCTCGTGAGGGATTATGAAGGTCCGTTGAAAATTGAAGGAGACAATATAGAGGGAGGCGTTTCCGTCGAAGATGGAGGTTGTATAACAGAGGTGCAGAAGAAATACAAGTGGGCAGATTTAAGTCGAAATAGTGTATTGAGGAGTAGAATCGGAACCATGAGAGCGGAACCGTGACCGAGAGGAACAGTGAGCGTGGTTTGGAGTGAACAGTGATGGCAGTTTCCGGTTTACATCGCACCGCTTTTGTGGAGCAAGCGATTTTCCCCATTCGCGAGCGATTCCATAGAAAGCTCGACACGTGGCATCGGGCGAAGTTCCAAAACCACTGTTCAATGCGTGCCATCGCGCATTAACCATCGACCAAAGACATAGAGCTATATTGACACAAGCCGTCGATCTGGAGGGAAGCGATCTGACGGTGATCATATTGGGAAGTAGCACGGAGTTTAACCAAAGGTACGAGCATATGTATTCCATTGAAGTCCCGCCAATCGTATATGTGGGCCCGGAGCCAAAGGAATGTTATAAGCGGTTCAACTGAATTATAAATCGAGATATATATTCTAAATTTCCAAGGTCTGAAACATATATATGTGCTGATATATATATATATATATATATGTAAAATATCAAATATTGTATGATGCATCCACATGCAGATTTAGTAACCATTGGAACCTTAGTTATAAGGTTTAATGATAGAATAGAATTCCAGATTTCGTTAAAGATGTTTATTTAAGGGTTGCTAGGTTATTAAAATAAGGTGGGGAGATTAAGGTTGGAAGGTGGCGCACTCGTACTATAGCCGAATTGTACTGTGGGGAATACATTGACTTAAAAAGTTGTGGAAAATATTGAATTATCTACCGGAAGAAATGTGGAATACCTGGGGAAAACGAGACTGTGCAGAGTTACCGCTATCAATGAGTTGATATTTAAACTTTGTGTTTTCTGTATTTACCAAACTTGGACTTCTACAAAAAAAAAAAAACTATTCCTTGTGACCCGAATCCTTACAAGTGTATTGACAAAGATTCAACATGTAAAGGTTGCCACTGCAGAAATTAAAAGTATTGAAATTTCCCAGCAGTGATATTAAAAGACAGTTATATGTACCACAGTTATACAACTGCAATGAAGAAGAGAGCCTACAAGAACGAAAGGGAGAGAAACAGCAGCAGAAAAGACAAATCCAGTCAAGCCAAAATCCAGAAAAGAAGTTGAGTGAAATTGAAGTGTGTAACCGAAAATGTGAATGTAAATGTTGTAATTAAATTTTTTATTGTTTGTGATGCATTGGCAAGTATCCTAAGGAAAAGAAAAATCCCACTGTAGCATGGAAATTTGTACATATCATTATAATTTTAAATTGAGTTGGATAAAGGAATGAGAAGACAAAAGCCAAAGAGTCATGACTGTTCACTCAAAATTCCTTGTGAAATACAAACAGTCATGTGAGGAACTCTATAAATAATATCAACTGGATATGCATAAGAGAGGTTAGAAAGAGTAAATATAGAGAATGTAGAGTATAGAAGAGTGAGGCAGAGAAGATTAAGAAAAGAAGAGTAGAAAGAGATGCTGCACAAAGCGGCACTGCAGCCGATAATTTGAGAAAATCACAAACACTCGCATTGATAAATTGAGGAAGTTGAGCTCCAACAAGTCAGGCTTGACAGCCGCGCCAGCTCATCGAGGCTCGGGAGCCCGTAGGCTGGTGCCTGTAAAATTAAGTGAGCTGAGGCCTGTGCTGTAGGGCCAGGCACTGAGGTTGACTTCGTAGGCCAAGCCTCGTAAAAAAAATGGTGAGAGGGAGTTGGAGCTGCCTTTGCATCACAACAATAATAAGATGTGGTTTTATCCCTTTATGGGTTTCCACTTATATCCGTGTCTCGTGCATGATGTGTATGTGTTGATTTGATTTATATCATCCTCGCTAATACTTGCTTTCATATTAAGCTCATCAAGTATATATTGAAGGCACATGCCGTCACATTCTAAGATTACTCACATATTAAGCTGGACATGAAATGAAGGTGTAAATAAGGTTTAATGAAAAGTTTTAAAAGTTCATGAATGTGTTAAACTGATTCAGCCCCCCTCTCAGTTTAACTAAGGGTTCAACAATCTGGATCTGAGACTGATTACATTCTGAAAAACAATATTTACAGAGCTATATGAAGGTTGGTGTGAAGGAAAGAGATTATACACGCGGGTTCAGTGAAGTGAAGTAGCCTATGCATTTTAAGTTGATGAATGTTCAGGGTTGAGTTTGTATCTGCATATTTATTCTGAAGACTAGGTTATATCTAAGTTCTGGTTACAATGATCTCATTGTTTTGGTTAAAGTATTGGGTAAAATTTATGGTTGTTGATGATTATGAAGAGTTGTGTTGATGCTGTTTGATCCAATATGAAAGTTAATGAAACATGGTCTGCAGTGTTTCTGAGGGTTGAAGCCTTCAGTGTGGAAATTTCTTCCATTAGAAGTTGGTGTTCGGATCAGGGGGTTGAAGCTCCCTTCCAGTAGTGGCTGGTAAACGAGATTAGGGGGTTGTAGCTTCCTTCCAGTAGCAGCTAGAAAATGAGAGAAGGTTGTAGCCTTTTGCAGGTAGATGCCTGCATACTGATATGAGTATTCATCAGTACAATTTTGTAAACAATTTTCCATATAATAAATATTGAAGACAGAGACGACAACAGTGGTGGTTTTCTCCTGAATTGAGTTTCCACCTTAAATCTTGGTGTTCATGTGTGTTTCTCTTGTGTGATGTTTTATTCTACTATTACTGCACATATTTACTGATTATATAACAGATGCATGACTGATAAAATGAGTTAAATATTGTTTCTGAAAAGTGTTTCTAAACAATAAAATTATATTAGTATACACTAGTTTCTTTTGATATATGCGCATGTATACGCGAGTTGGGTTCATAAAAGCTGTGTACGCAATTTAGTAAAGAAAAAGGAAAATATTTCACTAAGCTCTAAATACTGATTCACCCCCCCTCTCAGTATTTTTTCCCAACAGAATGTGCTCACAACTATCAGGTGAACCTCTTGCAAACTCCTACTAAGTGGATCTGCCACCTTATTCTCTTTTACTTTGATGTGCTTAATCTCAAATTCAAACTCACTCATCAAAGCCAACCAACTAGCTTGTCTAGAATTCAAATTGGGCTAGTCAAACAAATAATTTAGTCCATTGTGGTATGTCATCAAAAAAACCCTTCTTCCCAATAAGCAATATCTCCACATGAACTATAACTGCTAGCTCCTTGAAGTCATGGTTGACATAATTATTTTCATGATCATTAAAGTTCATATATTCATAGTAGACCACATTTACTTTTTGCATCAAGACTCCACCAAGTCCCTCCTTACAAGCATCAATGCAAAGTACACAATATTTTTCTGGGTCAACTATTCTTAGGATAGGCTCACAAGTGAGTAACTTCTTTAGTTGTTCAAAACTAGCTGCACATTCAAGTGTCCATTGAAATTTTACTCGTTTTCTTTGTAAGCCAGTGATGGGATGCCCAATATTTCATAAGTTACAGATGAAAATTTATAATAAACAACTAATCCCATAAAGGATCTGATCTATGATACATTATATGGAGTGGGCTGTTCCATTATTTCCTTGATCTTTTTCGGATCAACAACCACTCCTTTTGAAATTAAATGTCTCAAGTAGTGAACTTGGGTTTGAAAAAACTTGCACTTGATGAGTTTTACATATAACTTATGCTCCCTTAATAGTTGCAAAAAACCACAGGTGGTCTTCATGCTATTTTTCATCCTTTGAATATACCAAGATATCATCCACAAATACCAACAAAAATTTATCCAAGTACGATCTCAACATGTTATTCATCAATCACAAGAGAGTAGCTGGAGTGTTTATCAACCCAAAAGGTACCACTACAAAATCATAATGGAAATACCATGTGCTGATAATGGTTTTGTGAATGCCGCCTTTTATGATCCTGACATGATGGTATTCAAACCTAAAATCAATATTGGTGAATGCAACAAACCATTTTAGTTGATCAAATAAATCATCAATTGTGGGCAATGTATACTTATTTTTGACCATTTGTTTATTTAATTGTTGGTATTATATGCATAGACACAACATTCCATCTTTCTTTTTAATGAATGGTTCTCGAGCTCCCCATGGTGAAACATTGGGTCATATTTACCCTTTTTCCATCATTTCTTCCAACTACAATTTTAATTCAACCCATTTCGGGGTGCTCATTTTGTAAGGGAGTTTTCTACTAGTACTGTTATCATGATCAAATCAATAGTGAAGTTGATATATTTTCTCGGAGGAATTCCCGTAAATTCATTTGGGAACACATCGTTGTATTGCTTCAACACTGGGTACGTTGCAAAAGGGTTCACACTAGATTATTTTTCTTTTGTCACTTGGATAGTGTAAAATTAACAACCATTTTTACTGCAACATTTTAGCTATAATGTTGATGTCATTCTCAGTGAAATCCTACTTTTAATTTCCCGTATCATTGTCGATTCACCTTCATTGCTAATACCATTCCAACAATTTATCATAAAAATAAAATTTGGTTCGGTGGGATGCCAACCAATTCATTCCAATAAAAATGTCATAAAACCCCAATGGTAACAAATTTAGCTTGGTTGTAGTGGTCATGCTACCAATTTCACAAGGGAAATACTCAACCATGTTAGTTATCCACCTCTTTGTTCTTGCAACTAACTGAACCAACCAGGATTCCTCATGTATTTTTCTTGTCAATCTACAATTCTATGCAATATTGGGAGTGATGTAACTAAAATTCGATCCTATGTTAATTAAAATTTAAATAGGTAAAATTTTAACCATACCTTCCATTTGAATATCTGCAGCTTGCTAGACTTCCTTCCTATTTTCCATTGCAACATAAATCTTGGGTATGCTTTGGGCCACATTGTTCATAGTTTTTACCTCTTTCATGTTGTATATATTATTTCCAGCATGCTATTTTTGAGGGAAATTTATCCTTAGGTGATGGTCTCCACAAGTCCAACATTGAACATGCCCTTTCATGGACCCATCAACTTCTTTATTTACTGAGTTTAGGGGTTTGTTGTTGCTAATTATTGTGGAATCTTGTTGATATGCATTCTTGGTAGAGGCATTAAAATTTCCATTCTTCCCTCCTTTATTATACTCCAAGGTATTTGGTCCTTTTCGTTTGATATTTCACTTATCTCTCTTTCTCCAATCAGTCTGGCCCTCAGTCTTATGCTTGGATTTCATAGAAATGCCTGGACTTCTGGATGGCCTCCAAGTATGTTTTTGGTGCATCAAACTCTATTCTATCCCGATGTGCATATGGTAATCCACTAAGATACTGCTCAATCTTAGCATTCTGATCTTTTATATAGGGTACATACCTTATTCATTCCAATAATTTTCTTGTTTACTCCTTAGGTGTTAGCTATCCCAACTTGTGTTCATAGAATTCTTTGGCCTTGCCATCATAATATTTTTTAGATAAGTACTTCTCTCAGAAGTACTTTTCAAAATTCCTCCATTTCAACTCCTCTATAATGTTTTTTATGTTCTTGAGATCCTCCCGCTATATATCAACCTTTTCTTTTAGGCCAAGGATAGCCACCCTATTCTTCATGTTCAAAGAATAATCATGCAACTTAAAGTACTTCTTTATTCCCAAGAAGCAAGCCTCTACATATTCCACTTTATTCACCTCTCCATCAAAGGTGGATTTTATTTCTTGAATTATTATTGTATGAGAGTATTCCTACTCTCCCTTTGATGATGATATCTCTTAGTTGCAATATCTGATGAGTTGTTAAGACTACTTGATTCTCTTTCCAGAGTGCTGAGTAGGACTGCTACTCCTTCTACTTGTCTTTTCCTCTTTCTTAACTATATTCTCTCTTCTCTATTAGTATCCAAATTATTATTTTCGATCTCTGATGGAATATAATTTGGATTTTTCTCTCATGATGGTTGGTACTAAGTTCCTATTTGTCTCTGTCAAATTTGATAAACTCTATAATATTACAAAATTCACTGCTTCTTGTCTCTCTTGTTCTCTGACAATATTCTCGTTATTTTCTTTCCAACTCTTAGGATTCTAAGAGTTTCATCTTCATCTTCTTGATTGACTCTTCTTTAGGACCCTATTGAGATATGCTTGTACCCTACTGCTCTAATTTTGTCCTCAAATTTTCTCTTTCTTCTTGTAACTTGGTGTCTTCCTATGCGTTGTAACATACACATAGGTGTTAGAAAACCAAAAGGAAAAGCCCAATTAAACACTACTATCCATCACCTTGGCTTGTCGAGGTGAAGTCACCTATAACAATAAATCTCAGTTAATATAGAGATAAATAAATAAATCAATAATTATTTCCTCAAATCATTACATCAATCACAACATTAGACACATATTAACATGAAGGGGAATTTTATCAATTCAAACATTAATATTAGTGTGTGCATGTGAGCCTTTTGAGGTCTAGTATTTGAACCTTATATTTGATACCACTTTGTCACATACCCCTTCTAAATTTATCCTAAACACACTTGCAAAAAAAACCTGATTCTCATCTCTCATACATTTTGTCAAACATTTTACATGTAAACCTTTCTTCAAATAATTTGTATATAACCAATTGAGTAATATTTTTCTTGTATACATTTTTTCAAACTTTTTTTATGAAATCAAATAAGAAACATTTCTCTAATTTCACTTGTAACATACTAATTGAAATTTACCACTCAATCATGCAACTTTTGATTTTTGTCTTTGAGGTATTTTATCAATTTTTTTATATGAAAATTGTAATAAAAGACCTTTAACACATTTATTCAAATTTTTTGCATGTAATTAGGCATATATAAGATACAATATTATCATACAACAATACTTAGTCATTCACAAAAACAATATTTTCATTGGGGAATTTCCTCAAACCATTGATATGAAATGAATTCATTAAACCAAAATTTTATGCATTTATTCAAACATGCAAAATAGTATAACAATTTACTCAAGGAAAAAATCCTAAATTATAGTAGTCCAAGTTCCAAAAATTGAATCAGATGATCAACGATAGTCCCCCTCACTATCGTCTAAGTTTAAGCTTCTGAAATCTACCAAAAGAAAAGTTATTACAGAAATTCCAACATGACCTTATTGATGCATGATTTTAGGAGCATTCAGGAAGCTTGACTTCCTCTAATCATATATCCTAAAAAATAATGACCTAATATCTAAAATTTGGACTAGATGATCAATAGGATTTCCCATCACTATGGTCCATGTTTTAGCTTATGGAACTTCCTAGAAGAAAATTTATAGAAAAAATGCCAACATGACCTATTTGATGCATGATTTTAAGAGCATTCATGAAGCTTTAATTCCTCTGATCATATCTCCTAAAAAATCACGACCCAAAATCTCAAAATTGGACCAAAGTATAATTGGGATTTCCCCTCACTATGGTCCAAGTTCCAGCTTCTTGACCTTCCCAGAAGAAACGTTTTGGTAGAAATTCCAACATGACATGGTTAAATATGCATTTAGGAAGTCCAAATTCCTCTAATCATATTTCCTAAAATTTTGTGACCTAAGATCTGAAAGTTGGACCATAGGATCAATGGGATTTATCCTCACCGTTGTATATTAAGAGACAATCCCTTGGCTATGGGAGGGAATCAGTGCTTAAGACATTTTAGAAATATATGTAACAAAAATTATAATATCAAGTGGTCTCTGTTTAATTCATTTTGAAATTAATTCTTTAATACCCTTAATAATATGATATAATGAAAGATTTCACAATGCCATTAACTGCTGATATCTGAGTGAAAAGAAGAACTGTAGAGGAAACTCAAAATGACATGTTGAAACACATAATCTATCACCTTAATTTTCAGAAGAAATTTATGTATAAAGAATAGTTGGAGTGAAGGAGCACATATTAAGGTTATTTAACTCTTACTCATAGATATAATAAAGAGATCGAAAGCTACTTTACTTCACTTCATTCAAAGAAGAAGAAACAAAAAATGATACTGGAAAGACAAATCACCATCAAAAGATGCAAGAAACTTGATCTCCTTTCATTAATCTTTCAGAAAAGTAAGTACAAAATTTGTAGTCATTCAGAGGTTCAAAACTCAGAACCCTCCTCTTTCTTACTATCTTGTTTAAATACATACAAAAGCAGTTTGTAACTACTGGAACTTCTTGTAACTACTCAAAATACCTAAAAATGTGTAAACAACCTATTACATTTCAATTAAAGACCTCATCCCAATATCCATCTTTTAACAAGAAAGATAAATAAAAATAGAAATATCAATCTATTTGCTGGATCTGGATCTGATTGGTTGCCACTGTGTTCCCCTGATTTGCTGATGTGTCCTTCTGAGGTGTTGATGTGTAACCCGGTGAATCAGTCATCCATGCCCTACACTTTTTCCATATTTCAATGTTGGTTTTAGGAGAATTTACCAACTTGTGATACTCTAACCTGAAAGCAGTGATCCTGGTAAAAGTGGGCCTTTCTATAAACCGAGTATTAACCATCCATAACAATTGAAAATGCCTGTGCAAGAAATTGAAAACTGTAGCTCCTTTTAATACTGAAATTTTTTCACGAGTATTGTCAATCTTGCTTTTTTCTCCCACTAATAAAGACTCATATGAATCCCAAGATAGAAGACTGCCTTGTAGATCCCAGCATGATGGCAGCCTATCTCTGTTCCTCTGGTCAAATACATTGTCAATTTTTTCTATAGCCTATTTGATTTATGTTAATTTCTTCTCTGCTGACTTTCCTATAAGCATTTTGCACAATCAACTTATTTATCTCCAAAACACACAATATTCTATCTTTGATTTCATGCTCCTCTAGCTCTTGATCTATCTTGGAATTGATAAAATCAATAAATATTTTTTCCCATAAAGCTCTGTTAAGAAACTTCTATTTATCAGCAAGAATAAGTTCCTGTAAATCTTTGATTATGCTTTTTTCCTCTGACACTATAATTAGGGATTCCCAAACTGTTTTCATTACTTCAATAATTTCATTCCAAACAATATGTTTTGGTTGAATTAAAGACATGTTTCCTTTAATTTTTTCTTTAAGATTATTGATTTCCTCATAAGTTGTCTAGCAATCCGAGTTATATTTATTAACTTCCCCTTCTTTGGCATGCATTATCTTCATTGTTGTATCAAGATCACTCTGAGTTTTCTTAAGATAAATCTCTGCCATCTTTAACTCTGTGCTTAACTGGGACAATCTAGTTGCTGGATCATCAGTTCTAGATGACATAACTATTGTGCACTGATGAAGAGCGAAACCCACTACAAGCAGGTTCCCCTTTTCATTTTACAAAACGAACCTGCAACCTCAAAACTGTGTCAAAGCTGCCATATTCATAATCTAAAATCTTTGAACTTGATCCTAGGACTTATGGGTTGTAGGCCTATTATGTTCCCACTGCGCCACTCTGATGCATATATATATTGAAAGCAATTAAAAATATAAAAACATCATTTTAATAGTTTTAAACCCATAATTGCTGGTTCAATTTTACGCGATTTGAAACCCAATGTTTAAAGGCCTTCGGAGTATTATAATGCGCTTCAAAACAATGCCCGAAACCTTCGGCCAATAGACCATTGGAAATGTAATATCGGCGGTTAAACCTTTCGGCCCCACACATAATTCGATTCCATTTAATTAATAACCAGTTATCAATTAAATGAACGCTGCCATACCTCCATTAACTTCTGTACTACTCACTGTTGCGAAAACCCTTAGATCCTCTTCCCTCACGATCGGATGAGAATCACACTTTTTGTGGACCGAACCTTAACTCGAAAAAAAAAATGTGAAATTCGTGGTTTTTAGAAACCACATCCGCCACATGTCCACTACCGAACGCTATCGCACTTTTCTTTTTGACTTCGCTTACCACTTTGATAATTTGCGAGACTGCCGGATTTGTTCTCCCAAAATCGCTTATAAAAAAACTTCAATTTATACTTCTTTGAAGCCGAGTTTCAACAGGCTTTTAGTTCGATTCAACCCAGGGTCAAATCACTCATCTCTAGCACGTCTTTCTCTGCATTAAAGCTTGGGATCGGTCTCAAACCGGTATCAATTCAAACCAATAGAATTCGATACAAATTAACACATCCAATTGCAAATTAACCTCTGACTGTACAAAATAGAGTTTCAATACACATTTAATAATCAAAGATTTAAAACCAGTGCACCCTTCATAAATCATCGATTCTCCGTTTTGTACCATTAACGCGATTTATATTGAACCCTTCACACAGGTCTAAAACACATTCACTATTCAATTCTTCTACTATATACAAAATATCTCTTAAACATCTAAGGCATTTTAGCCTTAGCCAGAAACCCTCACACTATCACATTGTGCTCGCTCCTTCCTCACACATTACAGATTTACTATTATATAGAAATTACAAAAGCTCGTGAATTGACTGAGAACCACAAAATCTCTCCGAATCTCTCAAAGAAAACTCTTAGTCTTCTACTCGCACAAATGGCAGATCATTTCACTCAATCAGTTACAAAAATTTAGTATCGGTTCAAACAAATTTGCCCCAATTTTGCATGACTGTTCGCATACCCGTCTCTTGAGCTTTAGATTCGAATTTGAATTCGAATTGGCTCAGATGCCCTTGCATCAGACTCCCGAGGCACAAAATTTTATGACCTCCTGGTCATATTTCTTCTCTAATTGTCAGCAATTCCACCCACGTCATTTGTAGAACTGCTCCTTGTGATCTTCCTATAATAGCATGCTTGAAAAATTCTCACCCGCATCCTCTGTGGAATTGTCCTCTGTGAGCTGCAAAAAAACCTCTGCAATAGCAAGTCCTCCCTACTACCAGTTACCTCACCAAGCTTCTCTCCTGAGCTCAGTATTTTGGCATCTCTTTGGTTCGCTCCTATGGAACCATTTGAGCACTCCTGCTCTAGGTTGCTGAATCTTCTCACCTTCCTCTACTGCTACCTTCAAAATATAAAAGAAAATCACAAGATTACAAATTTTCACAAATCCGTACCTCTTCTTCCTCTGTATGCAAACTCCTTCTTCGCAGGAAATCATTTTCCCGCTCTGATACCACTTGATGAAGAGAGAAACCCACTATAAGCAGGTTCCCCTTTTAATTTTACAAAATGAACCTGCAACCTCAAAACTGTGTCAAAGCTGCCATATTCATAATCTGAAATCTTTGAACTCGATCCTAGGACCTATGGGTTATAGGCCCATTATGTTCCCACTGCGCCACTCTGATGCATATATATATCGAAAGCAATTAAAACTATAAAAACATCGTTTTAATAGTTTTAAACCCATAATTTTTGGTTCACTTTTACGCGCTTTGAAACCCAACGTTTAAAGGCCTTTGGAGTATTATAATGCGCTTCAAAACAATGCCCGAAACCTTCGGCCAATAGACCTTCAGAAATGTAATATCGGCGATTAAACCTTTCGGCTCCACACATAATTTTATTTCATTTAATTAATAACCAGTTATAAATTAAATGAACTTTGCCATACCTCCGTTAATTTCTGTGCTACTCGCTGTTGCGAAAACCCTTGGATCCTCTTCCCTCATGATCGAACGAGAATCACACTTTTTGTGGACCAAACCTTAACTCGAAAAAAAAATGCGAAATTCATGGTTTTTAGAAACCACCTCCGCCACGCGTCCACTGCCGAACGCTATCGCACTTTTATTTTCGACTCCGCTTACCACTTTGATAATTTGCAAGACTGCCGGTTTTGTTCTCCCAAAACCGCTTATCAAAAAACTTCAATTTCTACTTCTTTGAAGCTAGGTTTCAACAGGCTTTTAGTTCGATTCAACCCAGGGTCAAATCGCTCCTCTCTAGCACGTATTTCTCTGCGTTAAAGCTTGGGATCGTTCTCAAACCAGTATCAATTCAAACCAACAGAATTCGATACAAATTAACACACCCAATTGCAAATTAACCTCTGACTGTACGAAATAGAGTTTCAATACACATTCAATAATCAGAGATTTAAAAACAGTGCGCCCTTCATAAATCATCGATTCTTCATTTTGTACCATTAACACGATTTATATTGAACCCTTCACACAGGTCTTAAACGAATTCACTATTCAAGTCTTATACTATATACAAAATATCTCTTAAACATCTAAGGCATTTCAGCCTTAGCCAGAAACCCTCACACTATCACATTGTGCTCACTCCTTCCTCACGCATTACAGATTTGCTATTACATAGATATTACAAAAGCTCGCGAATTGGTTGAGATCCGCAAAATCTCTCCGAATCGCTCAAAGAAAACTCTTAGTCTTCTACTCGCACAGATGGCAGATCATTTCACTCAATTAGTTACAAAAATTCAGTATCGGTTCAAACAAATTTGCCCCAATTTTTCATGACTGTTCGCATACCCGTCTCTTCAGCTTCATATTTGAATTTGAATTCGAATCAGCTCAGATGCCCTTGCATCATGCAAGAATGAGATTCAATCTAACACTGCAAATTAATCACCGACTCCTTTAATTTAGAAATATCTTCCTCTTTCTGCAGTAGTTGCTGTAAAAGAATTTATTTTTCATTTTCTACCTCTGCTACTTTTGCTGCCATTGGACACTCTCCAGTAGGTAACTTTAACTTTTTCTTCAATACATTAATTTCTAATTCGACACTTTGTAATAACTTCTGTACAACTGATCTATCATTGGGGTCCACTCCAATTTTTACAATTATCTTCGTCAACTCTTCATTTTGAGTTGAAAGAGCCCTGAAATTAGCCATCTCTAATTTTAGCAGCTTAATCACTTTTACCAACATATTCTCTACCTTATAAGTAATTGCACTTGTTTTAGTTATGTCATAATCAATTATCTAGTCTGCATATGTAAGTTAACTTTGTCAAGTAAAGGGATATTTTTAACATCAACAATTAAATTCACAGTTTTAAAACTGCTGGATGACCCTACTGTCATTTCAGATGGGTGAGAGAAAGAAATCTTTAACTGATCCCTTTCTAAGTCCATAACAGTCAACAATCTGGTTTGGTTAGGAGTAATCTGATACTCAACTTGAGCCTCCATACTGGCTTTAATCTTCTGATTCTTTTCTACAATTTGGGAAAAGACTTTCTTGATCAAAGGAACTTGATCATGAACAAATTCATGTCTTGATGGTGAAGCTGGTGCATTCTGAGCATATCCTAATTGAATAAGAAAACCAAGCTGTGTGCTTGGTATCTCTTCAGTTAACTTAGCTCTTTTCTCAGCTCTCTGTTCTTCATCTTCATAATCAACAACTTTCTGTTTGCTTCTTTTTCTTATCCTTTCAGAAATGATTGGAGTCTGAATGTTGGTGCTATTAGTGTCTGCAAAACCTTTGTTACCTAACTTCTCGAATTCAGGCTTACTTTCATGAAAAAAAGAAGAATAACCATTTTCAACTCTTTTATTAGAGATTACCTTGTGGGGATCATAAGCCTATTTCTCACCTAATAACAAATGCATGTTTTCTAACATCCCGTTAGCTTCATTTGCTACTTGCCTCATATTCACTATGAATGGACCCATAGACATAGGCAACTTAAATAAATGGCCTTTATTCATTGGGAAAAAATGTATCTGATCTACATTTAGGCTCTGTCTAATAAACTCCACAGAAAAAAATCTCATGGGAACAAAGATAGGTAATCTATAAGGCTCAATCCCAGCTCCATAAAATATAATTTCTGAATAATCATCATACACAAACCAATCTCCAAATTTACAATTAGAACTAAGCTGAAGAGAATCCTAAGTCTTCGACAAAAAACATGGAGGAGTAACTCCATTCAAAACATTATAGGCAATTGGCATGGAATAAGCAACAAAATCAAACATCCCTCCCTCATTTGGTTCATTTCTTGTTACATATTATGTCCAAAACACTATTGATTGTCTTTTCTTATTTTCATCCATAATATTTAGCCCCAAATGTATAAATTCTTCTAAATTATGATATAATAATAAATAAGTAATCAGTGAAGGAAACCTGAAAGACCCGGTGAGGGATAAGCTCATAAGCTAAGCGTTAACATTCTCTTTCCAGTAGGAGGGAATATCTAACACCACATTAGGCTTCATCATTAAGGAAAATAACCCAAGCACCGACCTGTCAATTTGAGCGACATCCTCCTTTCCAAGTATCTTTGACATAAATTGTAGTATTGGCTTGACTTCTGCATCAAAAATCTATAATGGGAATTCTTTATCATTTGGTGAAAAACGTCCTACTTCCGGCTTTAGAAAGAAGACAACTTGTGTAAACTCCTGGCCTGCAAGACTGTCATATAATGCTGCCAATGATTCTTCAATAAAATGAACATAACATTTAGACTCAGGACTTGACCATGGCTGAATGGATGGGAGAACTCTTCTCATTCAGTAGGACTTGCTGGTAAAAGGGTAAATTCTCAATAGTGCACAAAGTATCTTTGACGTCTTGCTTAGTTTCCATAAGCAGGATATGGCTAGAAGAGCTAGATAAGGACAACTGTTTAGCCATGACTTTTTTCAGGATGGCGACCGAATAAGCGCAAAGGTAAGAGATTAAAGCGACTAAGATGTCTTCTTGAGTAATTGGGACTGAAAATAAATATGAAGAAAAGAAGGAACTTCAACACCTTCTATAGATGGCGTGAGATTTTGAAAATAAATTCAAATTCAATGTTTGACTGGACAGAAAACGATAACATGATGCGATATATGGGCTAAATCCTTTACTGGCGACATGTACTATCTACGTCATGGGCTGCCTACATCACTACGAGAGTGCTCTGGAGTACGACGAACCCATTGGAGGTCTGCCCTCGCAGCTATCGTGAGCTGTCGATCTTGGTCAAATTTTTTTTGGTGGAGTCAACTACGGAGGCACTATCCTTGTTAACCCGCAGGCTATTTGTGCCGGCGGGTTTCCACCGATCTTGATCAACTTTCCTTTTTTTTAAAATCTCCACTTGATGATTTGCACAAACATTAAATAAATGGTCGGACCCACCTCTAAATCTCTGCATCATATGTTAATTGAATAATTATAGAAAACACAATTATTTTTCAACATAAAAATTTACTTTTTTCCTTTTTCTAAAATATATATATTTTTTTGTGTTTTGGACAAATATTTCAAAATAAAATGGAAATGAGCCACAAGATCTGGCTCCACCTCAGGATAGTTTTTTTTGCCACAAAACACTAAGAGCCACAGATCAGTGCCTTCACCTTGGGCATGGAGTCAAATATTGTTTGGTGACATATGAAAAATGGACAATCCAGTATTTACAATGATGAAATTTTGAATTTTAGTGCTGAAAATAATGCTTCAAATACTACCCATTCACAGGCAGCTATAAATATTCTCCATCTAAATCTTCCAGAGTGAAAGTGTTGTTTCAACTAGCCTCCTTAATCTTGTATGGACCATACCAGAGAGGGTCAAACTTACCATGCTTACCTTTATCTTCTCTTCTGGTGTTCCATATTAGAACTAAATCTCCTTCTTGAAAGATGATTTATTTTGCTTTCTTGTCAAATATAGATTTCATATTTTCCTGAAAATAAATCAAGTTGTCTCTAAATTTGTTTCTACTTTCACTTGACTCAATCACTTTGTTCATTCTTCTCACCAGAGCGTTAGGTTCTTCCTAAGATTCTTGAACGTAAGAAATCACTGGTTTGGCCAACTGAGTAGGAAACTGTGCCTGAGTTCCATAAACCAACTCATAGGGTGATTTTCCAGTAGACCTCCTGGTAGTTGCTTGAACTGCTGAAAGAGAAAACTTGAATTTTGAATCCCAGTCCTTTTGATTTTCAGTGATTGTCTTCTTCAAAATCCTAACCAAAGTCTTGTTTGAAGATTCTGCCAACCCATTCCCTTGTGGATGATATGCTGTGGAATGTGATAAAATTACATTATATGTTTGACGTAAATTAATGAATTGAACATAATTAAATACCTGAGCATTATCAGTTACAATCTTGACCGAACATCCAAATCTGCTAAAAATGTTCTCCTCCAGAAACTTCTTCATCACTTGGTAATTTTCCTTTTTGGTGGGTATTGCTTCAACCCACTTCATGCAGTAATCAGTGGAAGTTAGAATCCACTTGAACTGTCCACTTGATGGTGGATTTATCTCTCCAATAAAATCTAGTCCCCACTTCTTGGAGGGATCTTCTATGAATACATGGATAAGAGGTAATGGAGAAAGTATTTTATTTTCAACAAACAACTGACATTTTTGACAACTTCTGACCAATATATATACATCTACAAACAAGGTGGGCCAATAGAAACCCGGCTTAAGAATTTTAGGAGCTGTGACCTTCCAACTATAATGCCCTCCACACAGACTTTCATGATATTCCTGGATAACTTCAATGGATTCACCTTCAGTTAAACACAACAAAAAAATACCAGTAGGATATTTCTAGTATATCTTTGCTTCTACTATGACATATGGCTGAGATTTAAGCTTGAGAGCTCTGTATTGCATTCTATTTAGTGAAGTTGGACAAGAAAAGAAACACAGGTAATGAAAAATACATTTATACCAATTTAAACACAAAAATTTGTATTGAATACCTGTTTTGGGCTTATTTTGACCTTCTTCATTGACAACTCCATCCACTGGTGCCAACAGATTAATTTCCAATGCTTGAAAATTTGTTTATGTTAAAAACTTCGCTAAAACCTATCCTTTTATTAACTTGGTGGGTTTAATGTCCAAATCATACTCTTGGATTTTCGTATCCATTTTCCTCTTTTTCCTTCAACATCACTTTGAACTGAAACATATTTAACAATAGAATTAGGTACATTACCGGTTATTTGGGATTGTAACACATAAGTCTTGAAGGCTTTGAGTGCTTTGGCCAACGCATACACTTGTTTCTCCAAAATGTTATATTTGAGCTTAGCATCTCTGAGAACTTTGCTGAAGAATGCCACTGGCTGCTCTTTACTATCTTCATTTTTCTGCAACAACACAACAACAATAGTAGTGGGGGAAGCAAACAAAAATATCTGAAATGCCTTTTGATAATCAAGAATTATTAGGACAAGAGCTTCCTGGAGTGCTTCCTTTATTATGACAAACGCTTCTCTTGCTTCTTTATGTAATATTCCCAATTAGTCCTAAGCGAATGGGAATATTCATTTTTTATTTATTTTTCTGCCTCAAGAATAAAAATGTAAAGGAGGTTCATAATACTCCTAAACAGTGAATAAATCAATGCCAAATGTGAAAAATGTTAAATCTTGGCTATTTAAGCAAGCACCCTTAGGTGTGAAAGGGGTTGAATATTTTGACTGGGTCAACCATGACCAAATCTACAACGTTGTCTTATAGGAGTGGCCATCAATGAAGCACAACACATTTTTAGATGGAGATGACTTGTGTGAAAGAAGCTATTTAATTGAAGGTGGTTTAGGGTTTACAGGCTCTTAACTTATAAAAGGAAGATGATGGCAACATGAGAAGGTTGTTGATGGTATTGTATTTTCTGAGTATATTGTCTATTTAGACATATCTAATTCTCTTGTTTTTTAGCTGAGAATAGTGTTGTTTAGCACAGGGTGTTCCTGATCGGGAATCCTACCTCTTTCCTTGAGAGGCCTCTTGGAAGAGTTTGCATTGTATTGTCCACTATCTGGTTGAAGGCCAAGATTATTCTTCCAAATACAACGTAGATCTTGTTGAGGGTTTGGTTGTCTTTGAAAGCTGAAGCAAGTGGAGGCTAGATCTACTCATATCTAGACCATTCTAGTGTTCCTTTTCAGTGGGGAAGTATTCTATCCCATTGGCAAGAGAGTATTGGATCATTGGAGCTACATTTTCAGATCTTGGCATGTGGCCAATCATATTCTAAACCCTATGATGCATTATTTCTTCCAGAACTACGTTATTCCTGTACGTGCTATTGCAGGGTGTTTTGGCACATCAGTTAGAGAGATGGTTTTCAAGTGTTGGGGATCTGCCCTTCACTTTAAAGAGCCATTGAAGGAAGATATATTTCTTGTCATATCAGATATGATCTAAATACTGTTGTAAATTTCTGAATATCTAAATATTTCTACAGATCTGCAGACTTAGATCTTAGATCTACTGCTTGTACATGGTGTAATGCTGAAAACCCCAAGGGGATCTGAAAGAAGAGCTTATCTAGTGTATGGATCTATTATAGATCTAAATTTTCATGCATAGATCTGCTCTAGATTTGAAGTGTAATCAACAGCTATTGTTGCCTAATAAAATAATGCTGTCAAGGCAGTTTCAGTCTTTATGTATGGTTACAACACCTCTTTTTGAGGATTTTCTTCTATTGGAGACTTTTATTTCCTATTATGCATCTCATGGGCCATATTGTACATCTATTTTTCTGCTATAAATGTTTTTGAAGGGTCTCTGTATTGGCCTCCTACTCTTACTTTGATGATCTGCGTTATTTTCCTGCATATCTATCTTGTATTGCTGCATTCCCCATTTGGGAATATTACAGTGGTATTGGAGCATCATCTTGGCACAACCTATGATTTATAAGAATCCAATATGTCTTCTAAAGATGAAGAACCTCTTACTGACTGAGAGAAGAGGCATCTAAAGAGAATAAAAAAGAAATTTGATTACACCAATGACAATGAATACAAGGGTAAAGCCCCTGCATCTGGAAGTGAAGAAGAAGGAAAGGAATTTTCTAAGATCCTTTTGAGAGCCATGCAAGATCTTGCTAGAGAGATCAAAGAGATGAGATTGGACAGAATCAAAGAATCTCCTAAGATATTTCATCTTGGAGAAAGCTCTAGCATGTCTCACCACTAGAATGATCAACCAGTGCATCAGCCACAAGTTTCCCAACGCTCCACCATGCCTATATTTTTGGCTGTGGGAAATGAAGGGTTTCAAGAGAAAGAATCCCTTGAAGAATATTTTGAAGAATATAAGTCTCAAAATCAGAGATTCAAAGATCAATTGTGTTTTCAGAATTTTTGTCACCTCAAGGTCAAAATAAGACCAAGGCATCATCATAGAGATGGTGGATTCATCCAGAATCATGATCGACATCACTCTATGGGAAGATTATTTTTACCCAAATTTGATGGGTCATCCAAGTGTTCTGCCAAAGCATGGGTAGAAAAACTTGACATCTAATTTCAGTTGAACAAGGTTCTAGAGATGGAGGCTATCAATATTGCAGTACTGCACTTTGAAGGTGAAGCACATGATTGGTGGTTCCATGGCTTGTCTACATTGGGTCATGTCAATGTGACTGCTTATTTAGAGTTCACTAGAAGTCTGGTGGAAAGGTTTGACAGAAGAGATCCAGAGGCACCATTCATGAGCCTTGCAAAGCTAAAACAATTAGGTAACACATAAAATTACATTTTTGAATTCTTAATATTATCTATTATGGTTCCTGATTTGTCTGCAGCAAGAAGGGTCTACATGTTCATCGATGGTCTTGATGAAACTCTTCATGGGTTGGTTAAATCTACCAAGCCCACTACCCTGCATGATGCTATTGAAAGGGCTAGAGACCTTCAAGATGCCTTGCCAAAAGCAAAGGCAAGTTTTTAGCATAAGCTCTCTTTTCCTTCAAAGGGAAAGGAAGAAAAAGATGCTCCTTCAAAGGAGAGATCATACAAGAAGCCTCTTGATGATGAAGTCTGGAGAGATCTAAGAGAAAGGAAGCTATGCTTCACTTTCCAAGAATCATGGGCACCTGGACATAGATGTGTTGTTGGAAAATCACAGTACATACAGGTCTTCTCAAATGTTGAGGAGGAAGAAGAAGATGAACCAAGAAGATGTCACATCGCTGACACTGCAGGAGGAGAGCCAACACCATCAGGATATGGGGATGGAGAAATTGCTCCTATTGGAGGGGATCTTGAATATTTGATAGGAGTACCTAAGTACTTGACCTTAAGAGTTCAAGGTTCCATCTTGAATCAGAGGGTCTCTATTTTGATTGATAGTGGGACAACCCACAATTTCATTGATGCCCATTTAGTGCAAAGGAGGGCAATACCCATTGATCTGAAATTGTGAGAACAAAGAATTTCTCATACAGAGATTGACTGTAGGGGCATTCACCGGATATTTCACCTTTACTAGAAAGGATGAATCCGGAGGCTACCTGGCCCTTCTACAGACTCAGCCTAAAGAAATAAAATGTAATCACAAAGATCCGATCAATGAAAGTATTTTTTTTAACTGCAAAGTATTCATTGATCCAACTTTAATGTGTGAATAGACAAGTATACATGTTCTGCAAATGAAGTGTAGTGTTTTGAGGATGAACTAACAAGTTTAAACTTTCTTAGGAAAAGTTTGCTTATGAAAATTTCATGTTTAAACTATCAGAATCTGAAAATATGCAGCAAAATTATACAATGTGACAGAAAATAATTGTTTAAGCGGTTCACCCCTCTCTTGGGCTACCTCCGCTGGGTCCAAAAGCCTCTAATTAGGCTTTTTATCCTTTGATTAAATGCTCAAAATGTGATTACAACTGTATAGAAGCCTCAAATGGAAAAATACACTGCAAAAATAGATTCAGAAGGCCCAAATCAGTCTAAAATGACTAAACATTCACCTCCATTGGATGAAGGTAGTCCAAAACAGCTCTTCTTCCCTTAGGCCCTGGTGGCTCCACGACAAAAAACGCTGGTAAATTCTCTGTTAGAGCACCCTGATGGCTCTGCAAATACTTCCAACAGCTTTAGAATGATCTCTACACCCAAAATAAAAAAAAATTCGTATCAAAAGGCCTCTCCTAGCCAAAGTTATGGCACTTTTACTGCAACTGCCAGTTTGGCCTAGAGATACTCCACCAAATCTGGAGAAACTCCAGATAGCACCGACAAAATAGGGAACGACGCCAAATTTGGAGCGGATCACCGAATTTACCGCCAACTGTGGGGGCTAGTGGATAAGGTCCATGGGACCAAGCCCGTCGGAAAAGGTGGATTAACTTGAGTTTTATGCGCGCATTTAACAAATTGCAAACTAATTTATTAAAAGAGTTCCGCTCCGGGCGCGGGTCCATAGGACCACGCCCCCACCACTGCGCGCCAAAGAAAATCTCCGCCCAACTGTTTAATAAATCATTCATGTGGTCCAACGGTTAATGCGTTGGTTTTCCATCCGCCTGACCTGGGTTCGATTCCCTTCGCGTCACAACAAATTTTAAATAGCCCACGTTTCATAGCCACGTACCATGTTAAATCCGCTCCAACATTTGAAGCACGTGCCCTTTTAAAAACATTATGTTATGGGGTTTGAGCCGTTTCATAAAACTTTCGAATTTTGAAACTTTAATAACATATGTGTAAACGTTGCCACATTTTTAACTTTGTTATAACATAGATTTTTTTAAAAACTATGGTATGGTATTTTAATTAATTTAATTAAAATTTTTTAATATTTAATTTATATATATAAAACTTTAATATAATATATGATTTTTAAAATCAAATAAAATATTAAATATTTATATATATATAAAAAAAACATTAATATAATTTTAATTAAAATAAATAAATAAAAATTTCCACACATAGAATTAAAAAATTTTCCTTTCAAAATTGAAGGTTATTGGGCGATTTTAAAGTGCAACAACTTCTTCATACGGCGTCGGATTTGAGTTCCGTTCATGGCGTTGGGATCGTATCGATGAGCACTTTCCAGTCGATCTATTTCGGAGCAATTCTGAGCAACTTCATTTTTGAGCATTTTTCTTCAAGAGACTTGATCTCCTGATCACACCTCCCAAATGGGAAGCTTTTGGACCCTCAAAAGCTTTCTGATTATTGAAAATGATGATGTGGAGACTGATTCTCCACTCTTCCACCCTTGAAAAACTGAAATCTACCCAATTTCATCAAATGAAGCCTTTGAGAAAATGATAACCTGTCTCTGGAATCAACTTGCAAACTGTTCCCATGGCGAATTCTACCATTCTGAAACCAACTTTGCCCCATGCTGAATTTTGTGTCCTTCTTGCTTGCACTCCTTTGCTTTGACACTTCATTCACTACATTGGCTGACCCAAAAGGTAATTCGTGCAACATAACATCATCTTTTTTCAAAGACAAACTGTTATCAAACTGAGACATATCATTAGCAACATCAATAAAAGGAAAATGCTCAAAATCTGGTCATTTCAACATCAAAAAAGTTAGACTTTGACTTGCATTAACCAGTCTTTTCAATTGACCTGCATGTAGTAAAGAAGATTCCAGCTTCTTCTTGTGAGCTCTCACAATGTACTCTTTACCATCTTTGAACAAGTGATACTTGTTTTCATGGCGATGAAAGATGGCCTTCCTGTCAAATAAATAAGGACTTCCCAAAACAATACCTAAGATATCAAGCGGCACCACATCAAGTTCCACTGTGTCAATAAAGTGTGCAGTTATTGCAAAGCGCAATATGCACTTTCTTGAGACTTGCAAATTGGCATCCTTACATATCCATCCAAGTGGATAAGGCTTCGGATGTGGAATGGTCTCAAGTTTAAGCTGCTTGACCAAGTCTTCAGATATAAGATTAGCTTGTGACCCACTGTCAAATAGTGTGTCAATTTTAGTATTTTTGGAAATTACCCTCACATGGAAGAGCTCTATCCTCCTCTTTTCCTCATGAGTATCTTTGTGACAATTCAAAGAGCTAGAACTAGGAATTGTGTCTTGCACCACTTCTTTCCCCTTAATGTTCTTCAAAACCATGCCTATGCTTTTTGTCTCATCTCTTGAGTCTGACCCTAAGTCTTGCTCAACTGTTGCTACAGTTTTCTCTTTTTCTTTGGTCTTGTTTTTGTTCTTGAATTTTTCTGCTTTCAGTTCAGGATGAAGCTTCCAGCAATGATCTTCATCGTGACTTGTCTTAGAACAGTTCTTGCAAAAGAACTTTCCTTTGTCCTTTCTTGAATTAGCAACTCTCTTCTTTCCTTTGTTTTTAAAAGTACTATCCTCATCAAAAGCATCAAAAGCATTCTTTCCTCTAGCTTCTAAATGTGTAGCCTGCACACAGACTTCATCTAAGCTGGTAGGATTAAACATTAGAATAGTATGTTGCAGATAATTGTGCAAACCTCCTATGTATTTCAACAAGGTGTCTTGACTTTGTAAGTCTACTCCAAGTAGAAGTGCTCTCCTTCTAAACTCTTGGGTATAATATTGCACATTTTGACCTTTAAGTTGCCTAAAATTTTGCCAATTCATGATTGCTTTCTGAATATGAGCAAGAGGATAAAATTGTTTCTTAATAGCTGTAATAAACTCATTCCAAGTTAGAGTTATCTTACCATGATTTTTAATTTCCTTCCTAGTCTTGGCTTCCCACCAAACCAAAGCTGCTCCATCCATTCTCAAAGAGGCTAATTGGATTTTTGTTTCATCATCATGCAAATTCTGAATTCTGAGATAGACTTCCAGCTGTCTAATCCAGTTATCCAATTTTTCTGCATTAACATCACCATTAAACATTGGCAACTCAAACTTCACATCAAGTTTTAACAAAGGATTTTTAAGAGATGTTTTTGTTTTGTGTGACTGATTAACAGAAGTTGAAGAGGATGATGTAGAGGAAGAGGATGACGATGGAGATGAAGGATCACCATTTCCTCCATTCCCTTTCTTAGACTCATCTTTGTCTTTCTTCCTTCCTGAAAAATCTCCTTCTTCTCTTTGGTTTCTAGACCCTTCTCCAGCAATCCTATCATTTCTCTCCTGGTATAGGATCCTAACCATCTCAGTCAAGTCCAAGAAAGCTTTTCTAAAGACTCTTTCTTCTTCCTTGGGATCCATTTCCTCATGTACTTCTCCTTCTCTGGATGACATGTTTGTGGCTGATTCAAAGGCTAATGAGGATGAAATGGAAGGTGGATGTAATGGCACTCTAGCCCTCCTTGGTTGAGGATTAACTTGTTCTCTAACCAACTGACCTTCCCCTCTTTGCAATTTCAGCCTAGTAAGCATCAAATTTTGCAGAATAACACAATTTACTTCCACAAATTTCACAAACTCTTAAGAAAAACCCAGCTGCTCCGATACCAACCTGATCTGAAATTGTGAGAACAAATAATTTCTCATACAGAGATTGACTGTAGGGGCATTCACCGGATATTTCACCTTTACTAGAAAGGATGAATCCGGAGGCTACCTGGCCCTTCTACAGACTCTGCCTAAATAAATAAAATGTAATCACAAAGATCCGATCAATGAAAGTATTTGTTTTAACTGCAAAGTATTCATTGATCCAACTTTAATGTGTGAATAGACAAGTATACATGTTCTGCAAATGAAGTGTAGTGTTTTGAAGATGAACTAACAAGTTTAGTTTACTGTTTAAACTTGCTTAGGAAAAGTTTGCTTATGAAAATTTACTGTTTAAACTATCAGAATCTGAAAATATGCAACAAAATTATACAGTGTGACAGAAAATAATTGTTTAAGTGGTTCACCCCTCTCTTGGGCTACCTCTGCTGGGTCCAAAAGCCTCTAATTAGACTTTTTCTCCTTTGATTAAATGCTCAAAATGTGATTACAACTGTATAGAAGTCTCAGATGGAAAAATACACTGTAAAAATAGATTTAGAAGGCCCAAATCAGTCTAAAATGACTAAACATTCACCTCCATTGGATGAAGGTAGTCCAAAACAGCTCTTCTTCCCTTAGGCCCTAGTGGCTCCACGACCAAAAACGCTGGTAAATTCTCTGTTAGAGTGCCCTAATGGCTCTGAAAACACTTCCAACAGCTTCAGAATGATCTCTACACCCAAAATCAAAAAAAAATTCATATCAAAAGGCCTCTCCTAGCCAAAGTTATGGCACTTTTACTGAAACTGCCAGTTTGGCCTAGAGATACTCCACCAAATCTGGAGAAACTCTAGATAGCACCGACAAAATAGGGAACGGCGCCAAATTTGGAGCGGACCGCCGAATTTACCGCCAATTGTGGGGGCTAGTGGATAAGGTCCATGGGACCAAGCCCGTCGGAAAAGGTGGATTAACTTGAGTTTTATGCGCGCATTTAACAAATTGCAAACCATTTTATTAAAAGAGTTCCGCTCCGGGCGCGGGTCCATAGGACCACGCCCCCACCACTGCGCGCCAAAGAAAATCTCCGCCCAACTGTTTAAAAAATCAGTCATGTGGTCCAACGGTTAATGCGTTGGTTTGCCATCCGCCTGACCCGGGTTCGATTCCCTCCGCGTCACAACAAATTTTAAATAGCCCACGTTTCATAGCCACGTACCATGTTAAATCCGCTCCAACATTTGAAGCACGTGCCCTTTTAAAAACATTATGTTATGGGGTTTGAACCGTTTCATAAAACTTTCGAATTTTGAAACTTTAATAACATATGTGTAAATGTTGCCACATTTTTAACTTTGTTATAACATAGATTTTTTAAAAACTATGGTATGGTATTTTAATTAATTTAATTAAAATTTTTTAATATTTAATTTATATATATAAAACTTTAATATAATATATGATTTTTAAAATTAAATAAAATATTAAATATTTATATATATATATATATATATAAAACATTAATATAATTTTAATTAAAATAAATAAATAAATAAAAATTTCCACACATAGAATTAAAAAAATTTCCTTTCAAAATTGAAGGTTATTGGGCGATTTTAAAGTGCAACAACTTCTTCATACGGCATCGGATTTGAGTGCCGTTCACGGCGTTGGGATCGTATCGACGACCAATTTCCAGTCGATCTATTTCGGAGCAATTCTGAGCAACTTCATTTTTGAGCATTTTTCTTCAAGAGACTTGATCTCCTGATCACCCATTGATACTTTTGAGGGATTATCTGTTTTGGTCCCAGGAGATAGAAAAATGCAATGCATGCGTTATGTCCCATAAATTTCAGTCACCATGGGAACTTATACGGTTGATCACTTCTTTGTGGTTGACATACTTGACACCAATGTGATTTTGGGTGTTCAATGGATGATTACATTGGGAAAAGTCACCACTGATTGGGAGGCTTTGAAAATGGAATGGGTGGACAAGAAGAGTGGTGAAACTCAAATGATAAAAGGCATGCATACATACCCCTCAAATACCATTTCCACACAAAGATCACAGATGGATTTGCACAGTGGAAGCAAGGACCTTACAGTCCCATCTATCATGCTCATGAGATTTCTACATGGGACACTTTTATCTAGTAGCAAACCACCTAGGAGGCCACCTGATTCAGTTTTGGTGGGATATTTCTAACAACATGATGCTCCAATTTCAGATCCAAGAGGGATGGGAGCATTGGAAGACAATGATACAGTGCTAGGAGGCTTGGGTAGGCTCAAGGAGGAGGGAAATCTTCTTCCCTTATCATCATCACCCACTCTCATTTATGATTCTGCACTGTGGGAGGAGAAGAAGGGAAGGAATGGCCTTCCAACATACACCTTTAGCATGAGAGATGTCAAGGAGAAGAGCAAAAACATGATAGAAATTTTAGTTGATACATTATCAGCGCTGTCATTGTTGGGGAGATTAGATCCATATTGGAAATCCTAATTGTTGGTGGAATATTCCAAGGATCTTTACACTTGTATGATACTTGATGACCAGATGCATGAAGAGGGATATTTAGTCCAAGAAGGATTCATCTATCATCATGGTAGGATCTTCTTATATAGAGCTTCGAAGCTCAAGGAGAAGTTGCTACAAGCAGCCTATGAAGAGTTTTGTTTCAGCCACACATATTCAATGAAGCTCAACAACATCATCTTGAGGAGCTACTATTGGGAGGGCTTTGAAGGAGAACTATATCAACATTGTCAAAGATGCATGTACCATGTGGATATGGAGCAACAATGTAACTCTATGGAAGAGTTAATTCAACCCTCTCTTTCTCTTTTGGAGGAAGAGGATAGACCTATGCACCACTCCATTTGTATGAGGAGGATTGTTGGTGAAGAGCATACTCATGTAAATCATGTTTTATTTTCTGATTGTATGTATTATTTTACCATGTATATGCAGTCCATGACTCCAAGGAGGAGTATTATATCTTGTAAACTTCATGGCCAACATTGGGCCACAAAAATTTCTGAACTTGGCCACCCCCTTGGTGGAAAAAGGGAGATTTTTCATCATGATGGGTGCTTTCCTAAGGCACCAAATATATCTCACACTTTCAGCCATAGTAAGATAACATGGGCAGCAAGTAAGTGGTGGGAAAACCACTTACCACATCTAGATCTGATCCAGGCAGGAGATGCACTGCGTTGGATCCACATGTGGGACTATGACCCAACTCCATATGCACAAATTTCTGTTTGTTTTTACATATTTTTACTCCCATACATTGATGATGTACTTATACTTTTTATTGGAATGTATGGAGGGAGGATGGGAGGTATGTATGTACCTTAGGGGATGGAAACTCTCTATGTATATTATGCTACATGTTTCATGGAGAGCATTGGGCCAACCATGTTTGTTTCATTTGAGCTATTGTCTCCTTATGGGATGGACTATTTACATCTCATGAGAACTTTGGAGGAACATTTCATGGAGGGATGGATTGGTGAACACTTAGCTGATGGAGGAAGCTTATCACATGATGGTGTCACCAATGGAGGAGGAGAAGAGTTGCAAAACTCATCTTATCAGTTGCTTGAGGACAAGCAACATTTGGGAGGGGAGGATTGTAATATTCCCAATTAGTCCTAAGATAATGGGAATATTCATTTTTTTTTTTCTCATGAATAAAAATGTAAAGGAGGTTCATAATACTCCTAAACAATGAATAAATCAATGCCAAATGTGAAAAAGGTTAAATCTTGGCTATGTAAGCAAGCACCCTTAGGTGTGAAAGGGGCTGAATATTTTGGCTGGGTCAACCATGACCAAATCTACAACGCTATCTTGGAGGAGTGGCCATCAATGAGGCACAACGTAGTTTTAGACGGAGATGGCTTGTGTGAAAGAAGCTATTTCATTGAAGGTGGTTTAGGGTTTACAAGCTCTTAACTTATAAAAGGAAGAGGATGGCATCATGAGAAGGTTGTTGATGGTATTGTATTTTCTGAGTATATTGTTTGTTTATACATATCTCATTCTCTTGCTGTTTAGCTGAGAATAGTGTTGTTTAGCACTGGGTGTTCCTGATCGGGAATCCCACCTCTTTCCTTGAGAGGCCTCTTGGAAGAGTTTGCATTATCTTGTCCACTATCTGTCTGAAGGCCAAGCTTCTTCTTCCAACTACAACGCAGATCCTATTGAGGGTTTGGTTTTCTTTGAAAGATGCAGCAAGTGGAGGCTAGATCTACTCAGATCTAGACCATTTTAATGCTCCTTTTTAGTGGGGAAGTATTCTATCCCATTGGAAAGAGAGTATTGGATCATTGGAGCTACATTTTTAGATCTTGGCATGTGGCCAATCATATTCTAAACCCTACAGTGTAGTATTTCTTCCAGAACTTCATTATTCCTGTAGGTGCTATTGCAGGGTGTTTTGGCACATCAGTTGGAGAGGTGGTTTTCAAGTGTTGGGGATCTGCCCTTCACTTTGAAGAGCCATTTAAGGAAGATATATTTCTTGTCATATCAGATCTAATCTGAATACTGTTGTATATTTTTGAATATCTGAATATTTCTGCAGATCTACAGACTTATATCTTAGATCTATTGCTTGTACATGGTGTAATGATGAAAACCCCAAGGGGATCTTAAAGAAGAGCCTATCTAGTGTATGGATATGTTATAGATCTAAATTTTCATGCATAGATCTGCTCTAGATCTAAAGTGTAATCAACAACTATTGCAGCCTAATAAAATAACGTTGTCAAGGCAGTTTCAATCTTTATGTATGGTTGCAGCACCTCTTTTTGAGGATTTTCTTCTATTGGAGACTTATATTTCTTTTTATGCATCTCATAGGCCATATTGTACATCTATTTTTCTGTTGTAAATGTTTTTGAAGGGTCTCCATGTTTTCCTCCTGCTCTTACTTTGATGATTTGCATTAATTTCCTGCATATCTGTCTTGTATTGCTGCATTCCCCATTTGGGAATATTACACTTTATCCCATTTCACTTCTGCATTTTTCTTCAACATGTCAGTTATATTTCTCACAATATCAACATAATTTGGTAGAAATATACTCAGAAATTTTATTTTTCCCAAAAATCTCTGAATATATTTCTTGCTTCTGGGTAAAGGAATTGTCTGAATTTCTCCCTCCCTTTCTGGATCAATATTTACTCCTTGTTTTGAAACTATGTGACCCAATAATTTACCTTCTTCTAAGGCAAACAAATATTTCTTGGGATTTAGTGATAGAAAAAACTTCCTGCATTTTTCAAAAGTTTTTTGCAGATGCTCTAGGTGTTCATCATTTGACCATGATAAAACAATTACACCATCCAGATATAAAACCACATACTTGTAAAAAAAAAATGCTATGTCCATGGCTTGCTAAAAGGTTGATCCTACATTCATAAGTATGAATGGCATCCTTGCATACATGAAAGTGCCCCAGGGGTTTGTGAAAGCTATATTTTTCTGATCTTCCTTATCCACTGGTACCTGGTTCTACCCAGAGAATCCATCAACCATAGACATCCTGTAAGCTCCTGTCACCTTTTGTAAGACATAATACATTTTAGGTAAAGGATAATTATCCTTTAGAGATGCTCTGTTCAAGTTCCTGAAGCCCACACACATTCTTATCTCTCCATTATTTTTTCCTCACAGGAACCAGATTAGAAACCAAATCCGAATATCTGAGAGGAACAATGATTTTTTCTTGCATCAATTTCTTCACTTCCTTTTCGATTGGAGCTAGAAATAATGGATTAATTTGTATGAGCTTCTGTCTATGTGGTTTGATTCCTTCTTTAAATGGAATATTATGCTGTATTATGCTTTTATCATATGTTTCAGGTCTTCATATGACCAAGCAAACACATTCATAAATTTCTTAAAAATATCAATGTATCTTTCTTTATAGTTTTTGGGAACACCTTTGAACAATTTCACCATTTTTGGTTCCTGCCGAGTTCCCAAATTACAATCTTCCACCTCTTCCTTTTGATGTAATTTCTTTGAATCAACAACAACATCATTAGAATCAAATAATATTTCAAGGGGAACTAATCCTTTAGGGAGCAAATTATCTTTCAATTGGATAATATCCTGATCACCAAATGATTGTTTGAGGTTTCTTATCTTTGCTTTCTTCTCTGTTTGTTCTTCTTCTTTATCTATCTCATCATCTTCAAAGTTTCAAATCATTGTCAGGAACTGATTTATCTGTTCATCATCTTCAAACTCCCGCCGATGTTTCACATTGTCAAGGATAAAGGGTCTATGTCTAATTTCGATTTCATACCTTAGCCTTGGATTTATTGGAGGCTTGAAGGTGCTAGCTGAAACTATTAATGAGTCAGCAATTATATTCTCCTCCCTCGAGATAAACTGAAGATTGAAGGCTTCAAAATAGTTCTCTATCAAATCCAAAACTTCATTCCTATATGATCTTAACCTCGAATGCTTGGTTTAACAATGATTTTTAATCTGTCTTATTATCAATTCAGAATCACCGAAAATTTAAACACATTGAATTCCCATCTGTTTAGAAACTTGAAGGCTTAAAATTAAGGCCTCATACTCAACCACGTTATTTTTTGAATCAAATTCTAATTTAAAAGAAAAAGGCACGAGGTTACCTTCTGGTGATATCAACAAGAATCTAACTCCTGTGCCATCCTTGGAGTAAGCACCATCAAAGTAGCATTTCCAAATATTCTTTGAATGTAGCTCATTATGTACAAATGCTGAAGAGGGCCGCTTTTCTGTGTCTTTAGAAAATTCTGCATCTTCATGTAGCATGAAACATGAAAGGTCTTCTTTTTGCTCACTATAAATAGTGGAATTACCTGCATATTTCTTTGTAGTGGTTTTTACAAACCTTGTTTATCTGTACAATCTACTTTCTTCCCCATTTAAAACAGGAATTATAGCATTAGTGAAATCTAATTTTAAAACTCTTCCCAACTTTTCTCCCCAATATATTGACAAGAGCATTCAAAATCTGGCTGGAATGTCAGCAAACACTATGTCCATAACAATAATTTTTGCTGGAATCTGTGCCAAAGACACTACCATGTATTTAATTAACCCAACACATTTCACCCTCTTGGAATCAAATGAGTACAGGTACCTGTATGGTTTAGTAATCTGTAAATTTAACTCCATGATAGACAGTGGCATAATATTATGAGAGGCCCTTGAATCCAGCATATAGTTATGAAGAATAAAATCATGAAGCAACAATGAAATATAAAATGGAGGAACTGAAGAACATACTTCTTCCACATGAGGACAAAAAGTGACTACTGGTTTTTCTTCTTGCAGATTCACAATATCACTTATATCTTCAATCTATGAGAGATGTAGAAATTATATAAATTATTTGTTATATGTCCAAGATTATCCTAAACTCACACTATTTTAACTTCATGCAAAATAAAAAATCTATTCCACCATTGATCGTTTGCGGAAATTAAATCAAGATTGAAATGCACACATGAAAAAATAAAAATTCACACACATTAACACAGTTGTTTAACGGGAAAGCCTGAAGCTGAAAACCCAAAATATCTGTATAAAATATATGTCATAGAGATCATGTAACAATCCTCATACAAGCTGATCATATCAAGCTCTCAGTACAATACAATTGCTACACACTAATCAAGCCCAATCTTGCAAATCCATGCACCGATCTTTGCCACGTACTAGCCTGCCTATATTGCGCAATCCCTGATGAAGAATATCTCTGAATGAAATCAAATTCACCAAGATTGCACTACGCAATCCTCATTGGCATCTCCACTGAGTGTTGGATGCAATCAATGCATCACTATAGTCACAACTGATAGTCACACTTGCTCTTTCACCTATCTGTCCACTGGTCTCCACTGAAACTGCCATGCACTGTAGTTAACTGATGTATTCTTCAGTTGATTAATGAGTTATTATTTAGTGAATTAATTAACTAATTAATTCACACCACTCTCACTAGTGTATCAATCAGTTAGACTAGATAAAAACTAGCTCAACTGAGTCTAACTGAATTAAACTAAATACAACTCCACCAACTACTTCTCCATCTCCACCAACCTCTGTCACATGAGTTCTAACTGAAGTCCTCCTTGCAATAGCTCTAGTAAACCCTCAGGAATAGTGTAATTCCTACTGTCAGCTGCTGTGCCACATCTTTGCACTTAACTGAAGTGCTCCAAGAGAATAAGATAATGTTTAGAGTCCAAATATTATTAAGAGCTAATAATATTTGACATATCTATTTTTACACTGGAAATCTAAAAATAGATTCCGCCTAATACGTCTAAAAATAGAAGTCCATATATTTTTCCAACTTGACCAACCATCCACAAATAGCACCTGCAACTCATAGAATATGATCGACATGTCTAAAAATAGACATAGTCCAAAAATAGACTTTGCGCCAAAAATAGCCTGCGGGCCCACTTAGTGAAGGAAAATCTTTTCACTAAGCTCATCATCTTGTTGAGTCTCAATAGTCCCTCTCAACAAGATAGGGATTATCTACCACCCCGATCCTATCTCTATGGTATTCAAATTTTATCCTGGTGAGTGCCTTCGTCAGAATATCTGCATCCTGATCCTCCGTAGGAATGTAAGAAAGCAACATGATCTTCCACTGCACACAATCTCTGATATGATGGTACCGGATGTCAATATGTTTAGATCTATCATGAAATACTGGATTAAAAGAGAGTTTAATGCAACTATGATTATCACAATATATCATAGTAGGATCTAAGTGAGAACCGAACAACCTGACCAGGATCTTCCTCATCCATATAGCCTCGCATGCAGCCAAAATTGCTGCCATGTACTGGGCCTCCACTGAACTGAGTGCCACGGATCTTTGTTTCCTGCTGTACCAAGAAAGTGCTGTAGATCTGATACTAAAAATCCCTCCAGATGTGCTCTTTCTGTCCATTGGGCTTCCTGCCCAATCTGCATCCGTGAAGCCATGCAACTTCACCTCATCCAACTGTCTGTACCACAATCCATACCCAGATATGCCCCTGAGATATCTCAGGACATGCTTGCCTACCTTCCAAAAGATCTTGGTAGGCTTCACCATCGCTTGTGAAAGCTGGTTCACAACATAGCATATGTCCTGTCATGTATTGACTAAATACATGAGCGAACCAACCAACTGTCGATAAACAGTGGCATCCACTACCTCTGCCGATGTAGCATCCTCTTTCCTCCAACCACCAGGAAGAGGAGTATGGAAATGGCTTAGCCTTGCATGTGAAACTGTGATATCTCCCGAGGCATCAATGCCTTGAGACCCTGTGATCTCCAAATAAGAGCGCAAGTGCAATCCCAAGAAATAATGAAGGAGGCCCAAGTCCTTCATCTCAAACTCCTTTGCAAGATTTGCCTTGAATAAGTGTATCAATAGTTCATCACCCGTTAGTATTAAATCATCTACATAAAGCACAATGAACAAAAGCTTACCCTCCACCACAATCTGGTATAGGTTAGGATCCGCCTCACTCTTGGCGAAACCAAGTCCGATGAAATAACTGTCTATCCGTGTGTACCAAGCACGAGGTGCTTGTTTCAGCCCATACAATGCTCTTTTGAGCTTGCACACATGCGACTCGCTGCTGAAGATTTCGAATCCTTTAGGCTGCTTAATGTACACCTCCTCCTCAATGACTTTGTTGAGGAATGCATTCTTCACATCCGTCTGATGAATGTGCCAACCCATCTGCGCTGAGAGAGCAAGGATGGTCTGTATGGAAGAATACCTTGCGACAGTTGCAAAGGTTTCTTCATAGTCTATCCCCTCGATTTGTGAGAAGCCACGAACAACAAATCTTTCCTTATACTTATCGACGCTCCCGTTAGCAGCTTTCTTCACTTGGTAGATCCATCTCGAACCTACCACTGATTTCCCTTCCAGACTTGGGACAATCTCCCATGCACAGTTTCTGACAATCGAATCATACTCTTCCACCCATGCGGGATCCTCCACAGCTTCCTCGAAAGAGGATGGCTCCGTTACGATAAACTTGCTCATCAGAGCCATGTATCCATTAAATCAGTGAGGTGACTGTTTCTATCTGCGTTGTGAAGTAGGAGCTCCTACATTTTGCGCTGCATCAAGATTTAGTAGCTCAGCTTCTATAGTGTGCTTCTGCCCTCTGATTTTCGGCGCTGCATGAGTGGTTTCTTCCACTCCATGAACCTCCTCTTGTGGCTGATCCACATATTGAGGCTCATATTTTGGAACAAGTAGCTCCTCTTCTACATGCAAGTGTAGCTCCCTCTCAAGTGACAAATTCATGGCTTTCTCCTCATGAAATTTGATATCCTGTCGCACGACAGTCATCCGAATGTCTAGCAAATACACATGATAATTGTGGGGTGTTTCTGTGTATCCCAAAAATATCCCAACCTCTGTGGTCGGCTCCAGCTTCTTCCTATCATCCTTCGTCACATGAATGTAAACAGGTGAGCCAAAAATATTCAAATGAGAAATATCAGGCTTCTTACCAGAAAACGCCTCTTCGGGTGTACTCATGCCAAGTACTCAATGAGGACAACAATTTTGCACATAAACCGCAGTGTTGCATGCCTCAGCCCACAAGTGTATGGGAAGGCCCTGATCATGCAACATCGCCCATGTAGCACCCACGATCGTTCTGTTCTTTCTCTTCGTGACCCCATTCTGTTGTGGGTTATGAGGCACTATGAGTTCTCTTCGAATTCCTTCTTTGCTGCAGAAGTATTTGAATTTTCCAGAGATGTATTCACCACCATTATCGCTCCTTAGAGCTTTCACCTGTTTCCCCGACTCTTTCTCAACCAGTGCCTTGAACTCACAAAACTTTGAGTATGTCTTGCTCTTCTTCTGCATGAAGAAGATCTAGCACTTACGAGAAAAGTCATCAACAAATATCACATAATACCCGTGCTTCGCTGTTGAAGCAACCGAGAAAAGTCCACACAAATCTATGTGAATTCTCTCAAGGATCATCGAGGTGCGACTATCCTTTTCATGAAAAGTGGTCTTCACAAAATTTCCCAAAGTACATCCCTTGCACTGATCTGACTGTGCAAGTGTACCCTTGGGAAGCCCGGTAGAAATCTGCTGCAAAATTTTCAAAGCGCCCGTGAAGATGGCCCAATCTCCTGTGCCACAATTTGCCCTCATCTCGGCTCACCACTCCTGCTTTGCCTGCCATTGCTGCAGAGCCATCTACCTGCAATTGATAAAGATTCCTAACTCGAATCCCTATCCTCCTGGTTTGAACAGTTATTTTACTGTGCAGGAAAGCTTTTCCCTCGCTAAAAACAAAATCATAACCCTTGTCTTCCAACATCGCCACAGAGATCAGATTCTTCTTCAATCCTGGAACATGCATGAAATCCCTCAAGATGAAAGGTTTACCTGACTCCTTCTCAAAGGAAATGGTCTCAATACTAGTCGCACCGTATCTACCATCATTGCCCATCTTGATGTGCACTCCAAGATCCTTTTCATCCAGATCAATAAACAAATCTTTTTCTCCGGTCATATGGAAAGACGCACCACTATCAAGAAACCACACCGATCCCATCACACTTGAAAACAAGCATGCAATCAAAGAAAAATCCAGCTCAAACTACGAGGCTAAGGCCTCTTCAGCTACAAATCCAACAACTTGCTTATTCTTCTTCTTTTGTGGGCAATTAGTGTCGAAATGCCTGTGTTGGTGATAGTGAAAGCACTTCACCTTGGACAAATACTGCTTCTTGCATTTAACTTCAGATTTGGAAGATTTCTTCCCTTTTCATTTCCAAGCTTTGGCAGCCAAAGCGAAATTTTCTTCATCTTCATTATTCAATGAAGATCCATCCCTGGTACCCCGCCTTATCTCCTCCTGCACAAGATCTGACCAAAGTCGCTCCCATCTTGACAGTTTCTCCCGTCCATTGACAGAGTCTTTGTAGCTATGCAAACTCTTTGGAAGCCCAAGGAGAGCCAAGGTCACCAAGTATTCTTCATCAACAATAACCCCCACACTTCCCAGCACATCCTTGTAGTGGACAAACTTGGTGAGGTATTTTGGTATACTGTCGCCTTCATTTTTATTTTTCTGAGCTTGTCTTTAAGTGCCAACTTCCTCTGGTCACTTTTGCTTTGGAACAAGTCTTTCAAAGCCAAATCCTTCCACATTAAGAATGGAGTGGCTTTATCGTGAAGGCTGGACACAATGTGGTCCTTCACACCTTCCAACAAAATTCTTTGACACTTTTCTACCTTCTTTTTTCCATGCGTCAAGTGCGGCTGCATTGTTAGAACCAGGCTTTGGAATATCAACATCTATGAACTCCTTCAACCCATTATCATCCAGCACCGCCTCCATCCTGTCCTTACATGCAATATAATTTGAGCTGCCATCAAGGGCATACTCCAATTGCAATCCGTTGAAAGACATTTCAATGAATGCTCAACTTCGACACCAAGAAAACACTGCAGAAAATTCGAATTCCATCAGCACAAAACTCAACCGCTTCAATAATTGCAATCTGCTCCAATGATAAAATGCTCCGATACCATGTAGAAATTATATAAATTATGTGTTATATGTACAATATTCTCCTGATATCACACTATTTTAAATTCATGCAAAATACAGAATCTATTCCACCATTGATCATTTGCGGAAATTAAATCAAGATTGCAATGCACACATGAAACAATAAAAATTCACACACATTAACACAGTTTTTTAATGGGAAAGCCTGAAGCTGAAAACCCCAAATATCTATATATAATATATGTCATAGAGATCATGTAACAATCCTCATATAAATCTGATCATATCAAGCTCTCAGTACATTACAATCGCTACACACTAATCAAGCCCGATCTTGCAAATCCATGCATCGATCCTTGCCACCTGCTAGCCTGCCTCTACTGCACAATCCCTGCTGAAGAATGGCTCTGAATGAACTCAAATTCACCAATATTTCACTGCGCAATCGTCATTGGCATCTCCACTGAGTGTTGGATGCAATCAATGCATCACTATAGTCACAGCTGATAGTCACACTTGCTCTTTCACCTATCTCTCCACTAGTCTCCACTGAAACTGCCATGCACTGTAGTTAATTGATGTATTCTTCAGTTGATTAATGAGTTATTATTTAGTGAATTAATTAACTAATTAATTCACACCACTCTCACTAGTGTATCAATAAGTTAGACTAGATACAACTAGCTCAACTGAGTCTAACTGAGTTAAACTAAATACAACTCCACCAACTACTTCTCCAACTCCACCAAACTCTGTCACATGAGTTCTAACTGAAGTCCTCCTTGCAATAGCTCTAGTAAACCCTCAGGAATAGTGTAATTTTTTCTTTCAGCTGCTGTGCCACATTTGTGCACTTAACTGAAGTGCTCCAAGAGAATACGATAATGTTTAGAGTCCAAATATTATTAAGAGCTAATAATATTCGACATATCTATTTTTAGACTGGCAATCTAAAAATAGATTCCACCCAATATGTCTAAAAATAGAAGTCCATCTATTTTTTCCAACTTGAACAACCATCCACAAATGGCATCCTACAACTCATAGAATATGATCGACATGTCTAAAAATAGACTTTACGCCAAAAATAGCCTGCGGGCCCACTTAGTGAAGGCGACTCTTTTCACTAAGCTCATCATCTTGTTGAATCTCAACAAGAGATTAATGAATTCTGATTTTTTTTTTTTTTTTTATAACCTGGTGTTTTAGCTAATTCAAGAAGAGGCTCCTGAATATTGACCTTCTCCAACTCCTTTGATATATTGAAAACCTGATTTTTCTTAACATTCTTCTCAATTTCTTCTTCATTATTTCTAGGATTTAAAGTTTGTTCAAGCACATGAACAACCTTCTCCAAAATATCAGTATCAAAAAATTTGTTTTGGGAAGATCCAGCCTACTACACTTTTGTTCTATTTATTGTATTTATAGGTTGCTTCCCTTTATCTACTTGTTTTATTGAGTTCTTTTGTTGTGAAGTTGCCATTGGAGGAGGAGTAGAATCTTGTTCTTCACCTTCATTATCTTGTACCCTAGATCTCTTTCTAGAACTTAGATCATACTTCTTATGTAACTCAGCTTGCATTAAATATATGAATTTCCTACAGTATTCATCCATCTCATCTTGATTAAAAGATACTTCATCTTCAACATATTCTCCCTCACAATCTTTCTCTTCATCATCTTCTCTTCTGTACATAGCAGATATTTGATATTCATCTTCTTTTTGGAAACCTTCTGCTGATTTTCCAGGTCCTACTTCTATATACAATGGTGCTTAAACCTGATCTTGACCTCTTCTTTCCTTCTGCAAAATTTGCAAGGGTTGTTTTCTAAATTGAGGATTAAATCCTCCTCTGTTTTTTTGTACTAGTATTTGGGAGTTTTTACTTTCCAATTCCATCTTTACTAACTTATTTGACAATTTTTTTTATCACCTTTGTCACATCTTCAATTATTTTATCTTGCGGTGATTCTTCTTTTTCTTTCCCCTTCTCTTGAAATGACTAATTTTCTTTTATATTTCTAGCTGTAGTCATATTGGCTTCAATTTGTAAAGAATCTATCTGTATTTTCTCAAGAGTAGGGGATCTCATCTCTCTAAGTGTAAAACTAAAATCAGCTTCAAAAGCCCCAACAAAAACTACCTTCTCTCCAACAGGAGGGGGCTTCATCTCTACACGTAAAATATTGTACAATTTATTGAATCTCTTGACAAACTCAGAAATATTCTCATTAGGTTTTATTTTAATTGCATTAAATTCTGTTAATGAATAACCATGATCTATTTTCTCTCCCCATCTCTAAGTGAATTGATTTTCTAACTCTTCCCATGTATTAATGGAACCATTTGGTAAACCTTTGAACCATTTTCTAGCCTCTCCATCTAGGGACTGAACAAAAAGTCTCATTACAACATCAAGATGTTCTACATTCAAATTTTTAGCAAAATTGAAAAACAGGGGAAAATGTTGTTCTGCAATTACTTCATTTTCTCCAATGAAACAAGGAAGTAATTTAAGATATTCTTGAGTCATGGAATTCATTGGTTGTGGAAGATTAAGTGGTGCATATCTACTCATTAGGAAAGCTGGTGCTGCCATGTTTATGCCTTGATTAACTTCTCCTTGGGTGGATGAAGTTGATGAACCTGCAGTGAAAGTAAATGAAGGTGGAGATAAAACTGATATGGGAGTGGGTTGATGAATAATGGAAGAGGAACCAACGACTATAGTTTGTTGAGCTTCTCTAAAAGTAAAGGATACAGACTCAAAGGAATGTTCCTCCAACTTAGGTTCTTGAAAATGACTGGGTGTGAAAGGTGAATATTGTTCCAAGAAAGGAAGCACTTTATAGATATCTTCAACCCAAGGGTTATGAGAACTATTGCCAGGAGTAGACAATGTAGGACTAGGTGTTGAAGGGGTTTTAGGTTTCTAAGCCTTTTTAGAAACCAATCTCTTAGGATGAAAAAGCATGGAATTTCTGCTGTGAGGTATCTGACCTCATGTGAGGCCTTTTGAAAGCCAAAATTCTAGAAATGAAAACACAGCCGAATATTTCATCCTCACTGAACAACCAGAGGAAATAATGTGAAAAACCTAGGGAAAATAAACTTCATTTCTTCGTTCCCCGACAACAGTGCCAAAAAATGTTGTATCTTAAGAGTCAATCCCTTGGCTGTGGGAAGGAATCAATGCTTAAGAAATTTTAGAAATATATGTCACAAAACTTATAATATCAAGTGGTATTTGTTTAATTCCTTTGGAAATTAATTCTTTAATACCCTTAATAATCTGATCTAATGAAAGTTTTCACAATTCCATTAACTATTGATATCCGAGTGAAAATAAGAACTGTAGAGGAAACTCAAAATGATATGCTGAAATACAGAATCTATCAACTTAAATTTCAGAAGAAATTTATGTATAAAGAATAGTTGGAGTGGATCACATATTAAGGTTATTTAACCCTTCCTCACAGATGTAATAAAGAGAACGAAAACTAGTTTACTTCACTTCATTTAAAGAAGAAGAAACACAAAATGATACTGGAAAGACAAATCACTATCAACAGATGCAAGAAACTTGATCTTCTTTCATTAATCTTTCAGAAAAGTAAGTACAAAATTTGTAGTCATCAAGAGGTTCAAAACTCATAACCCTCCTCTTTCTTACTATCTTGTTTAAATACATACAAAAGCAGTTTGTAACTGCTGGAACTTCTTGTAACTACTCAAAATACCTAAAATTGTGTTAACTACCTATTACATAGAAATTAAAGACATCATTACAATATTGATATTTTAACAAGAAAGATAAATAAAACTAGAAATATCAATCTATTTGTTGGATCTGGATCTGATTGGTTGCCAATGTGTTCCCCTTATTCACTGATGTGTCCTTCTGAGGTGCTGATGTGTCACCCGGTGAATCAGTCATCCATGCCCTGCACTTTTTCATGATTTCAATGTTGGTTTTAGTATAATTGGCCAACTTGTGATACTCTAACCTGAAAGCACTGATCCTAGTAAAAGTGGGCCTTTCTGTAAACACGGTCTTAACCATCCATAACAATTGAAAATTCCTGTGCAAGAAATTGACAACTGTATCCCTTTTTAAGATTGCATTTTTTTCTTGAGTATTGTCAATATTTCTTTTTTCTCCACTAATAAAGGCTCATATGAATCCCAAGGTAGAAGACTGCCTTTCAGATCCCAGCATGATGGTGGCCCAACTTTGGTCCTTTGGTCAAACACATTGTCGAATTTGTCTATCGCCTGTTTTATTTCTGTCAATTTCTTCTCTGCTGAATTTCTGCGAGCATTTTTCACAATCAAAATATTTATCTCCAAAATACACAATGTTATATCTTTGATTTCATGCTCCTCTAGCTCGTGATTTGTCTCGGAATTGATAAAATCAATAAATATTTTTTCCCATAAAGCTCTGTTAAGAAACCTCTGTTTATAAACAAGAATAAGTTCCTGTAAATCTCTGATTATGTTTTTTTCCTCTGACACTATAATTAGGGATTCCCAAACTATTTTCATTACTTAAATAATTTCATTCCATGCAATATCCTTTGATTGAATTAAAGACATGCTTCCTTTCACTTTTTCTTTAAGACCCTTGATTTCCTCATAAGATATCTGGAAATCCGATTTATATTTATTAACTTCCCCTTTTGGCATGCATTATCTTCATTACTGTATCAAGATCACTCTAAGTTTTCTTAAGATAAATCTCTACCATATTTAACTCTATGCTTAACTGGGACAATCTAGCTGTTGGATCATCAATTCCAGATTGTTATGCGGAATTATGAATGATGGATAAAACCTTCTTCCTCTTTGCAACCACTTTTCCTAACAATAAATAGACACACAGAACAGATCAAGAAACTTACTTGGAGTCCAAGCACTTCAAAATCTCCTTCTATCACTCTCACTGTAGCTTCAAATCCAATCTAGATCAAATATTTACTGCAAGAATGAACACTAAAGAACAAAGAGATAGCAATATACAGATGCGTATTCACTTTATTTAGTTAAATCAATGAAACATGAACCATATACATCAGATAAGAATTCATAATATGAAATACAAAAGTTTATATAGATACATATGTGGGAAATTAAGAAACAATATTTATTAATGGATAGAAGGGGAGGTTACAACCCAATGATTGATTTGATGTCATGATCAGGAGATCAAGTCTCTTGAAGAAAAATGCTCAAAAATGAAGTTGCTCAGAATTGCTTTGAAATAGATCGACTGGAAAGAGCTCGACGATAAGATCCCAATGCCACAAACGGCACTCAAATCCGTTGCCGTATGAAGGAGATATTGCAGTTTGAATTTTCTCAATAACTTTCAATTTTGAAAGAAATTTTTTTAATATTATGTGGGAAATTTTTTATTTTTTATTAAGGTTTAAATTATTAAATTATATATATTTTTATATTTTATATGATTTAAATTAATCATATATTATATTAATTAATATATATTTTAATTAATTTTAAATTATATTTAAACCTTATTAAAATGTAAATTTTAAAACTACACATATATATTAAACCCATAAATCAAATGGTAACGAATTGTTAAAGTTTTGGGTTAAATGTTAAAGCGCATGTGTTTTAAAAACGTGGCAAGGGGCTGGGCTATTCAACGTGATTGGAGCGGAGTTTTAATGTTTGGATGACGTGTCTAAGGACGTGGGTCTATTTAAAACGGTGGAGTGGTTCAAACGTTGCAGCGGATCAGTTCATATTTATGTAACCATTGCATGTGAACCATTTAACGTAACTGCTGGCAGGATTTGACATTACGGTTTTTAAAACCGTTTGATTTGGCATGTGAACGTGGGGTTTTTTTAAAACCGTCACATTAATGTTGCAGTTAACCGTCCGCCAGTTTTGGAGCGCGCATGCCAAATTTGGTGCAGTTGCCGTTTTTAACTGGAGTTAACTCTAGTTCTCCACAGTTAGCGGAGCTTTTGAAGGGCCAACTTCAGTTAGCCATAACTTTGGCTAGGAGAGACCTTTTTGGACGAATTTTTTTTTGATTTTGGGTGTAGAGAGCATTCTGAAGCTATTGGAAGTGTTTTCAAAGCCATCAGGGCACTCTAACAGAGAATTTACCAGCGTTTTTGGTCGTGGAGCCACTAGGGCCTAAGGGAAAAAGAGATGTTTTGGGCTACCTTCATCCAATGGAGGTGAATGTTTAGTCAATTTAGACTGATTTGGGCCTTCTGAATCTATTTTTGCAGTGTATTTTTCCATTTGAGGCTTCTATACAATTGTATTCACATTTTGAGCATTTAATCAAAGTGGAAAAAGCCTAATTAGAGGCTTTTGGACCCAGCGGAGGTAGCCCAAGAGAGGGGTGAACCGCTTAAAAAATTATTTGCTATCATACTGTATAATTTTGCTGCATATTTTTAGATTCTTCTCCTTTAAACAGTAAATTTTTATAAGCTATCTTTTCCCAAGCAGGTTTAAACAGTGAACAAAACTTATTAGTTCATCTTCAAACCACTACACTTCATTTGCAGAATATCTATACTTTCCTATTCACACATTAAAGTTGGATCAATGAATACTTTGCAGTTAAAACAAATAATTTCATTGATTGGATCTTTGTGATTACTTTTTATTTCTTTAGGCAGAGTCTGTAGAAGGGCCAGATAGCCTCCGGATTCATCCTTTCTTTGAAAGGTGAAAGATCCGGTGAATGCCCCTACAGTCAATCTCTGTATGAGAAATACTTTGTTCTCACAATTTCAGATCATGTCACCATCTCCAGCAGCATCCTAGCCTCATCACAATGCACATCTCTCCAGCAGCATGTCACTCAAATAAATTCCTCAATTGAAATTCCACTAGCATTTCTCTACTCAAATTCTTCCTCCTCGAGCACTAGGATCTGTGCTCAATTTATAGATGAGCCGAACGTACTTTTACAATCAATGAATTTATAGTAATAGGCAAGACATGTTCCCAATATCAAATATGTCAAATGGACACATGGATTCGAAGTTTGACACATATGCACTCTTCTAGAAGGTACTGGCCAAGTGGATATTCCTAAACAATGAGAATTTCGCTCACAATTTGACCAACGCACCATTGAGTGTTGGGAAGTGATTTGCAGAGCACCTTTGAATGGAGGTACCTACATATGCAATGCACTTAGCCCCTTGAGAGATTGTGTTGGTGAGCTCATGGGTGATATAACATATACTTCAAATCTTGGAAACCTTGCAAATGGAAGTCATGGATGATTTGTCTTGTTCTTTGTCTTAGGGCATCTAGCAATTGAAATGATAGGGGATGATAGACCCTATTCATTGGTTTTGGGGATGATGTCCAGTTAACCAGGTCATTGGGAATGGTGCCCAAATTGACCTATAACAATTTACCCCTAAATCATGAAGTCATAATAATAATAATAACAATATTTTGAATAAGATGCTTTACACTGTTATGGGCTGGAGATGAAGCGGAGTGGCGACCTGCATCAATCTTATAATACATTATATCATGATATATCACCTCGATCATAAATTGTTGAGGGAAGGCATTCCCATGCTCAACACATAAACTATCTAATAACATGTACATAGTTCAGAAAGTCATCTACATTGGAATGTTGCCCAATACAGACATGCCTATAGATATAGGCCCATGTTTGGATGACGATCTGTATGTAAGGTCACCGTATAGATGATGTGTACAAAAATCCTAAAATCTCATCCCAGATGGCTGAAAATAAATTTGAGGTCTTCTTATCTCGTTCACTCGATCATTCAGGTAAAAGTCTAGCCATGTGAATATATGATTTATAGTCGAACATGGCAAGACATTGTTTGATTACCAGCCAATAATGTGAGTTGTTAACAAATGCGAGAGAATCACCATTGATGTCAATGGCCCTTAAGGTACTGCAGTACATTTCATAAGGTGTGAATAGATGGCTTGATGTCGAACGCCAAAATGTGAATATATGATTTATAGTCGAACATGGCAAGACATTGTTTGATTACCAGCCAATAATGTGAGTTGTTAAAAAATGCGAGAGAATCACCATTGATGTCAATGGCCCTTAAGATACTGCAGTAAATTTCATAAGGTGTGAATAGATGACTTGATGTCGAACACCAAACAAAATATTTTGGTCAAAATTCCAGAAGTGAGGATCTTGTCGATGCCGTAGCAAGCCTCATGGTACTGGAATATGATGTTTCTAAGTGATCTTCCTGGATAATTATTTGTCATCGATAGGAAGTCACCTTAATGCGAAACGAGATTTACTGGTTTTGGAGACAAAGGTATGACTTGATATAGCAATTTTCAGGGATGAATGTCATGAGAATGAAGGTTTATGAATATTGCAGAAGGATGAGTATTCATTGGATGACTTCTCTTGAAAATATCGGTGAGACTTAGATGAGTTGGAAGCATTGACCCAAAACCGAAGTGAAGGTATGATGAAACACATGTATTAATGAACCATCAAGAAGATTACCGAACCCAAACAGTCACAGTGATGGAGTGAAGTGTCATGTTCAAGAGTGACCTGCTACTGTAAAAAGTTTTGCTCACTTTCCCAAAATTTCCCCGGTCATTTGTCGAGAAGTACCTCTTTATTGATCTATAATTCAACCCTTCAAGTGAATAATGTATCGCTATTTAATAATTTAATGAGTCTAGTGATGTGTTGGGTTCCTGTGATTTAGCATACTGGCATACTAAACGATAAGGAAACATCAAAACCACTTTGGAATCCTAGGATCTAGCCCTCCTGGATTCAGAGAGGGATCTCTCTACATGTGTTTTCAAAGGATTTTTCTTTAAGGCTTATGATAATGATATTAGGATAGTTATTCAGCACAAAGGGTTTGTTTGTTTGTTGGTTGGGATCATTAAATGAGAAGGTCATGTGAAGTGAAAAAAGAAATAAGTGGAAGGATATTTCAGCATGGGAAGATAGGTCAAAAAACATTGCTAAACCATTGGGCTATGGAGTCATAAAAGGGTTTACTTGCACAAAAAATTATTCAAGGGTTTTTCAAAGGGCAAGTCATCTATATCAGAAGATCTTTTAAGTTGAGTTGATGGTATGGAAACATTAATGGGTGAGGTGAAAGAAGCAACATGTATGAAAACAAAGGGAAGCCTAAGATCAGGTAAGGGCTTTGAACCTATCTTGCTTTTGACACACTCTCAAGAATAAACATTTAAGATAAACATAAAAAGTCACCTAAGATCAAGTAAGAAACTCTAACCAAACCTGCTTTTGGCACACTTTTAAGGGAAATCTTCAGAACATCTGTTTAAGACATAAACAAGGGATAGGGCTAACCATAAACTTCCTTGATTAAGACTCTACTTAGCCTGCAATGAAAATAGCATTCAAGAACAATAACTCAAGTTCTACTCAACCATACATGGGATCACCAACATTTCTTGACTGGTTATACTCTATTGAAATCATTCCCAAACACACATTTAGCAGAAAACATAAAGATAAATATTTTCAGTGAGAGCTAGGGTACTTTGTAGTATATCCTACTCTATATTTGCTGTTCTTTATAAGAGAATTATGAACACAGTGAAAACATAAAGAAAACAACCATTACAGTGAGAATAACATCACCAATGATTTAGATCAGGATCTAGTGAATCTTCTTGTATATTGTTGTGCAAAACCAGTTACATACTTTGAGTCCAATAGCTCTTTACAGTCCAATTATTTTCTTCCCAGCCTACTATATTACAAATACTCAAAGTCTCTTACTCAATAATCAGTTCAGGCAATTAAAAATTTACCAACCACTACAATGAATTTTCTTTAAATACTTATAGCTAAAAGAGGAAGAGTGCTGCTAAAATGGTAATAAATATGAATTAAGACAGAGTGGGAGAAGTGTTCGAATGCCCATTCTGCTCAATAAACATAGAATTGACTGCTTGTACCATTTGATAGTTTTTCTATTTTTATGCATATCTAGTAGGCAGGTATTTAACTCTGAAGTGTATTCTTTGAAGCAAACTGTGGCATGAAGTACTCTGTTTGACCTCTATGACAAGTAAACTTTCAGTTTTTGGGTTCTGAAGCCCCACGTCTGCTTAATAACTGTTCTGACAGTTTTTTAATGAATTCTGTCAGAGGAATGGCTATCAAAGTGTCTTTATAAAGTAAAGCAAGCTGCAGGTGTCCTTTTGGTGGAGCAATATCAACTGTAGATGTGGCTCTAACTTTCTTTCTGCTAACATGTCTTGTTTTCCTTCGTGTACAGGTGGCTCGACTTCTTCTACGCTGGAGGGTTTTATTTCTAATCAATGTCCATGAAACATTAATTAAATTCTGAAATTCGACCCTTCAGCCTCTTTGAACATTGATTCTTTGGCTGTGGGAGACCTGTGGATAAATCCACCATTAAACCTGCACACGACAAAAAAATGGTTAGGAAATATTTCGTTTCGTGGTTTAACTGCAACAGGGGGCTCGGCGTGGGCGGAGGAGTAGGGAAGAGGAGCGGGATATGTAGGCAGAGGAGGTTTTATGGATAAAAGCTGTGAAAACAGGTTTAAATTTGAATTTGGAATGAAATGATGGAAAGTGGTTTTCCGAAAATCGTCAGCGGTTTTCGCGCGATGATTGAGTGGTAAACGGTTTTTCCTGGAGGGAACGCGATCCAATTAAAAAGAGACACGTGGCTTTTGAAAAACCAGCGGTCTCACACGATGTTTGATTGTTACATCTCAGACAACAAAGTTGCGCGAAATGTGATATTGATCGTTGGATGAGAAGGGTCAGATCTTACGGTGGGGAGAAGAGCGCGATAGGAAAGGTGCATGGGTAGGAGTTTTAATGGGAGCCAGGTGGCATCCAGATATTGGTGGATGCTTTGCGTAGTGGGTGGTAGGCCCTGGCGGGGTAAACTTTGGTTTTTAGTGTTAAAACATAAAAACCCAGTTATGGATCAATACAAAGGAAAAAACCTTTTTTACAAGGGGCGCGGGGGAAAGAAACAACAACTTAGGGAATAGAAACAAGGGAACAACATCTTAGGGAAAAACACTTCTAAGGAACAACAGGTTAAGGAACAACAACGCTAAGGAACAACACCGCTAAGGAACAACACCATTAAGGAACAACAGGCTAAGGAACAACAACTCTAAGGAACAACAGTGGATATTTATTTTTTAGAAAACACCATAAGGCTTCAAGAAAGAGTAATTTTCTATGAAAATAATCTCTTGAAGGCTCAAGACCTGTTTTAGCCATCATTTTCTATGACAAAAATTTATTGATGGCTAACAGTGGCTCCACTTGGGGATGGCAGCTCCTTGGAGGTGTCAAGAACTTCAGAAACTTTTGTCTCTGGAATGTAGATTAATGCTTTATCCTTGACAACCTTTTCTTTATTGATCATGCTGCTTACAAAAGATGATCAGTATTGCATTATATCAAATCAATTTTCCCAAACAACTACCTACACAGCCTACTTTCCTAGCATTTTTTCTTCAGCAGGGTGCACTTGGACTTGCAAACCCTTTGACATCAACATTTTATTCTTTTGAAAACATGAAAACTAATCTAAATCTGCCCTTATTTCTCCATGAATTTAGATTAAACATTTGAACTCATTGCTTCTCTACCTAATCTACTATCTGTTAGGATTAAACTGTCTGACAGGTCTGGCATTCTCTATATTCTAAAATAGAAATTGAAACACAATCAAACCAGGATTAAGTTGTCTGATTTTCTGTGAGAATATGACATAAAAACAAGCTTCTCATAGACCTTTATTTGCAGAAAAGAAAAACAAAACTTGGAGGGCTTAAGATCTGACAATTACAAGCCTCCTTCATTCTTTCTTTTAGCTCTAATTTTGATCTCTTTTGAGTTGTTTTCTTCTTTACCTGGTTCAAGTTTTCATCATGTTAGAACCAATCTTCTTTGTCTCTTTGGCTCAAGTTTCGATCTGATTTGAGCCATCTTTATTTGATTCTTTGGTTCAGATTTTGAGCATATTAGAACCACTTCTTTTTCTGTCCTTATCTAATCTATTGATAAGCCAAGATTAAATTGTTTGGCAAATATGATTTACTAACCTATAAGCAGTAAATTGAAATCTATCTAGCTGTGATTAGGCTGTACGACTAGATAGCAGTGCTCTTTAAATAGTGGCATTAAAGCTTGCACACTTTCAAAATTTTCATTTCATTTTTTGGTATGGGGTTGTACCTTTCTTGTTTTTCTAATTTTCCCTCTTTTCTCTTTTCTATTTTTTTTTTCTTCAATTTTTTCAAAACAAAACAAAGCAGTGATATTTACAATGAAAAATGAAAGCTTCAAGGAACGGTTTCAACAGTAATAATGTTTGAGCATCCTGCCATTGACAGGACCCCCAAACAGGTCTGTACCGTCCATCTCCTGTAGAAAAAATGCATTATGACCGATAACAGATTGAATCATGTAAGGGCCTTTCCATAAATTGTCAAACTTTCCATGTTTTCCCTTATCTTCTCTCCGAGAATCCCATTTGAGTACTTTTTCACCAATCTTGAAATCACTGGCCTTTGTCTTCTTATCAAACAAATTTTTGATGTTCTCTTGTACTTTCTGTGCTCTGTTATTAACTTCCTCCTTGGTTTGCTGAAGATGTATGGTCTGATTTATCCTTCTCATCATGCTATCTTCTTCTAACTGTATTTCTTGGACCAAATTCATCACTGGCACTCCTAAACTGGTAGGACAAACTGCATCAACTCCACAAACCAGCTGATAGGGAGACATTCCAATTGATTTCTTTGTTGTCAATCTATCTGCCCATAAAGCATGTACCAGCTTGTTGTGCCATGATCTTTGATTTTCTTCCAACAGCTTCTTTATGATGTTTATCAGGCTCTTGTTGGAAGATTCTGCCAGCCCATCACCTTGAGGGTAATAAGTTTTGGAATGAAAAAATACAATTTGATATCTATGGCAGAAATCAACCATATTTTTGGAACCAAAAGCAGCAGCATTGTCAGTGATGATTTTCCTAGGACAACCAAATATAGACAGGATATGGTCTTCAAGGAATTTTATGATAACTGAGTCTGTGGAATTCCTATAAGGGATGGCTTCTATCCATTTGGTGAAGTAGTTAGTGGCTGTGAGTATCGATTTATGTTTGGTAGATGAGGTAGGATGGATTTCCCCAATGAAGTCTAGGCCCCACTATTGAAAATGAGCTTCAACAGTGATTGGTTGCAAAGGTAGGGGAAGCATTTTTTTCTTGCCTTCAAAGATTTGGCACTTGTGGCAAGAAAATATCATTTTGTGGACATCTTGGAAGAGGGTGGGCTAGTAATAGCCAACTCTAAGGATTTTATTAGTAGTGGTTTTCCAACTTAGATGGCCTCCACATTATCCTTCATGAAACTCATGCTTGATCCTATCTGCATCAACCTATGGAAAACATTTAAGCAATAATCCACTGGAATTTTTCCAATAAAAACATTCATCTAAAATGCAGTAGTTAACAACTTTAACTCTAAAAATCTTGCCTTAGTTTTAGACATACCAGGAGGGACATTTATATTAGTAATCACGTACAAAATATCAGCATACCAAGAGGAATTGAGGAAAATATCTTTAATAATTGGGGCCGGTAATTCTTTCTATTCATCTAATGCATCTACCATGTTTATATCAAGTGCTTGCAAGTTTGATTCAGCCATTAATTGTGCTAGGCCTTGACCCTTGATGAGTTTAGTGGGTTTAATTTCCAAATCATATTCCAATATCACAACAATCCACTTCCCTCTTTTGCCATCGAGATCTTGTGATAGAATGTCTTTTACCACTATATTAGGCATAAAAGAAATAACGTGAGAGTGTAGAATATAAACTCTGAAATCCTTCAAGGCCTTGACCAAAGCATAGGCCTATTTTTCCATGATATTTTATTTCAGAGGGGCATCTCTTAATGCCTTGCTGAAAAATTCAATTGGCTGCTCTTGTCCCTCTAGATTTTTCTGTAATAGGGCAGCGACCACAGTATGTTCTGATGCAAAGGAAAATATGAGGAAATCCTTAGTGAAATCAGGGCTGATAAGGACTGGGGCTTGGGTGAGTGCATGTTTGACTAGTTCAAAGGAATTCTTTGCTTCTAAGGTCCATTTAACTCCTATCTCTTTCTTTGGCATGTTTTTCATGTTCCTAAGGAGTTCTGCTAGGTTTGGTATGAACCTTCTCAAGAAATTAATCTTTCCATTGAAAGATTGAAGTTATTTGATGTTTATGAGGTGAATGATTTGCAATATACCTTCAACCCTTTTTGGGTCTATTTCAATCCCTTTTTCTGATATGATATGACCCAAAAGTTTTCCCTCTTGGAGACCAAACAATGTCTTCTTGGGATTTAAAGAAAGCCCAAACTTTATACATTTCTCAAAGACTTTCCTGAGGTGAGATAGGTGTTCTTCATCTGTCTTGGAATAGACTGTAATTTCATATAAATAAATCACGACGAAGTGTCCTATTTCTTCTGATAAAGCAATGTCCATGGCCCTTTGAAAGGTGACACCTGCATTCATTAACCCAAAAGGCATTTTCACATACATGAAAGTGCCCCAAGAAGTGGTGAAATATGTTTTCAGTTGATCCTCAGGAAGTACCAGAATCTGGTTATATCCTAAAAAACAATCTAGCAAAGAGATCCTTTTGGAACCAACTACCCTTTGTAAGATATGTTTCATTTTAGGTAGGGGGTAGTTTTCCTTTAATGAGGCTCTGTTTAAGTTCCTAAAGTCAATACAGAGCCTAATTTCTCCTGTTTTCTTTCTTACAGCTACCAGATTAGACACCCATTCTGAGTATCTCACAGGGAAAATGATCCCAACATCATACATTTTCCTAATCTCTTTCTCAACCAGAGGTAGCTGCACAGGGTTTATTCTGCGCAATTTTTGCCTGAATGGTTTCTGGTTTTGTTTAAGAGGTATCTTGTGCTGAATGGTCTTTGTGTCATATGCCTTTAGATCTTCATAGCTTCAGGCAAATACATCAGAAAAATCTTTAAAAAGCTTAATGTATTTCAATTTAATGTGAGTTGGCAATGTTTTCGATAATTTGATCATTTTAGGCTTGTATTTACTACCTATATTGCATTCCTCAATATCGGATTTCGTGGGTTCTATTGTCAGTTTCTTGGCAATGTCATTAAAATCAAACAAGTCCTCTAAAGGTGCTAATCCTTTGGGCAGACCTTTGTCTTTAGACTGTAATACCTCTATGTCTTCCTTTCCCGAGTTTATGTACTCTTCTGTTTGATTTTCGAACTCACTAGTTATCAAATTTATTTCTGTAATGGGTGGGTTCTTTTTCTACAGGCTATTCCTTACCAAGACAACCCTTATCATACTTTGAGTTTGAGTTTGGCACTTCAAACTCGTTTTTGAACTTCAAAAATTCCTCTATTTGTTTATCTCCCTCAAATACTTGCCAATACTTTTCATTGTCTGAGACAGCTGGCCTATACTTTACTTTGACCACGAACTGTTTGTTGTCGTAGGGTCTTTGGCATGAACTGGTAGCGTAGGCTAATCCATTGGCCATAACGTTTTGGTCTCTAGGGACAAAAAAAAGTTCATATTCCTTGAAAGTTTTCAGAAGGTCCATAGCATCATTCCTATAGGCTCTTAGTCTTGGATGTTTGGCAGTGTACTCTCCCTTTATTTGTCTAATGATTAGTTTAGAATCTCCATGAATAACTATCCTCCTGGCTCCTAATTTTTTCAGTAAATGTAGTCCTAAGAGGAGTGCTTCATACTCTGCTATGATATTTGTGCATTGGAAATTTAGCTTGTATGCATGGCTTTCAGCATAATTGTTTTCTGTGTTGTGAAGCCATACACCTGCTCCTGCACCAGTTCTATTATAGGACCCATAAAAACTCATACTCCACAGAGGGCTAGTTTCAGACTTGGTGTCATTTTCATTGCTGTCCTCTTTGTCCTGTGTGTTCTGACTGTAATTATGCAGTTTTATGGGTTCTGCAGTATGTTTATGCTAGTCTTGTTCCTTAGAGTTTTCATGGAGTTCAGGCCTTTCTTCTTTACTTTCTTGATTTGCACTTAGCTTATGGACATTGGATGGTTCAGACTCTCTGTTTTGTTTGCTGTAATATTCAGAGTGAGCAAACTGTTTGAGAGCTTCTCCCTCCCTATTTTCTGTTATGTTGGGTGATTGCTCACTATCCAACTCTATTTCACCAAATATTTCATCATTCTAGAGAATGAACGAGTCTAGGTCAGTATGGACAGAATAAAGAGGGGAGTTTTCTGATATTTCTTGACTGCTCACCATAAATTTCATGTGTGATTCCCTATAAAGTCTTCTAAGTTGACTGAAGACAGGGATGGTGGCATATGTCATGTCCATCTGCATGGTACCTTGAAGCTTAGCGTCCCATGACCTTGAAAGCATCATGCCATATTTGGGAGGCACATCAACCACTACTACATCCATCACCATGCACTTGGCTGGGATTTGGGTCAATTTTACACAAAGGTCTTTAATCAGGCCTAAGAATTTTACTCTACTTGAGTCAAAAGAATACAAATCTTTGTATGGTCTGGTTATTTCAAGGCTTAATCTCTCCATGATTACTTTGGGCATGAGGTTATGAGAATCCCATGAATCATGCATAGCATTGTGCAAAATCTTGTCATGGATATTTAAACTGACATAGAAAGGAGGGAATATTCCTTCTTGGAACTTTCCTTCAATTTTAGGACCAAATAAAAGAGCTGGTTGATCATCACTTAAGTTGACCGAGTCATTATTTTCCTCTATGTTTAAAGCTTTTAAAACCTGACATTTATATACATCTTGAGTGACCAACTCAGTGAGGGGGACAGAGATTTTGATTTTAGCATTTTCACTTTCTAAGCTGAAAGGGAACTGATTCTTTGAAAGATTCAAATCTGTCTTGCTAGTCACTAATTTACCGGCAAAATCAGCTTGCTGGTTTTCACTGTGTACATTAGTTAAAACAGTTTTTTCAGGGGCACTAGCTGAAGTGCTAGTGTTGCTAGGGTCAACACTCTGTTTATCAGAGGTTTGCGTGTCTTTGCCCTTGTTTTTACCAGAACGGGTAGCTGCTGTTTTGTTGTTTTCAGCAGCCTTCCTAACCACTTTTTCAGATCTGTTTTTAGCAGCAGATTCAGAGGTCTTTGTTTGAGAGGTTTCTTGGTTCTTTTTGCTTCTGGGATCGTATTGTTTGTGGACCTCCATGATAGCATTCTCAAAGCCTTGCCTATAGTATCAGATTCAGAGCCTTCATTATCATAGTATGTATATGTGGCCTGGTCATCCTCTGTGAAAAAGGCATGGTATTCATTGGTTCCTCTCATCATGTTTATAATGGTCCCCTCTGGCTCTTCTATCATTCCCTCATCTTCCTCAACATAATTTTCTTGGAATGGAGGTCTGATATGTTGATCAGAATCTCTTTGTCTCATCTGAGGGGGGTTTTTCCTAAAGTTTTGGTTCTGATTTTGGGTTTGGTTCCTATTCTGAGCATTTGCTTGGACAACCAACCTCTCCATCATTTTTTCTAACCTGTCCATGTTCTTGGCAAGATGGTCTAATTTTGAATCAGATGTGGAAGGTGTAGTATCTTTCCTATATGTCACTTTCTTTTCAGACCTCATCCTAGCTCTCTTCTCAATCAGATTTTCTTCCATGCTGAGGGCTCCCTTCTGCATGTCTTCTAAAGTCAAGGGATCGCTTTCTCTTAGCTAATAGGCCATTTCGGGATCAAATCCTTTAGGGAATTTGGCCAAATCTGAGCCTTGTGGAGGTTTCAAATCTGGGGGTAGTGCGTTATAAACGCTATTGAATCTAGTGCAATAACTTTGAACACTCTCCCCAACGTTTCTCTTGAGGTTGTTGTAATCTGAAATTATTTGGAGAGGGTTCTTCCTCATTTCCCATTTGTTTATGAATGTTTGATGTAAAGAAGGGAGATCATTTATACTATTAGGAGTCAAGCCCTTAAACCATTTCTTGGCTTCTCCTCCTAGAATTTGGGCAAATATTCTCATATTAATGGTCTCATCTTCTATTTCCATATATTCAAAGGCATCATTCATCTTTTCTACGTGCTGTTGAGCAGTAGTGGATTCACTTCCTATGAAATGAGGAATTCTGGACTGATATTCATTTGGTAAAGGAACCAGAGGTTGTGGTAACACTAGTGGAGCATACCATGCTACCATGATGGGATTTTATGGGAGGGATGGAGTGGTTTGAACAACAGGTATATGGGCGACGGAAATTCTTCGACCAGCAAGAGACTATTGAGCAAATTTTGGATGAGAGAAACCGAAGTTATGAATGAAATGAAGATCCGGAGGTGTGGATGGTGGAGTTTCTTTGCTGCCAATATGTTGGCCGCTATGTTGTTGGAGGCTCAAAGTCTGTCTGATTTATACCACTAAGTGACTTAGTTATTGGTAAATTACTTGGGAAATCTAAGTCACCTTGGATCTCTTGAAGAGTTGAAAGGTTTTCAGGGACAGAGTTAGCTCTATGAACGGGTCTGACAATAGTTGGATTCCTAGATATAGGAGATTTCCAAAGAATGATTTCAGGATCATCAACTATTTTAGGGGGATTAGGGTTTGGGTATGCTCTGGTATGAATTCTTCTTGAAGCCAGTATGTTAATATTCAGACCCAAAGAAAAATAAAGTTAGCCAGATGTAACAGTCTTTAGAGGCAAACTAGTCTTTCAACAAGGAAAACTTAATCCTCAAATTTTCCTAATCATGGGTGTGTATGATTTTTAATGGTAGTGTGGGTCGCCCCCAAAGAGTATTTGTGAAACCAGGAGTAATCAACAGGCCTAATGATCACCAGTGGAGTCTTTTAGTCTTTTAGGAGTTGTGGAGTCACCAGGTGGATAATTTCAAGTGTTTTAAGATGAATTGTTGTCCACCACAGTAATTAACTACCAATTTAAGGCTGTTTTGGGTCTTATGAGCTCTAAAGAATATAGGAAATGTGATTCACTCAACAGTCCCCAGTGGAGTCGCCATTATGTTGGGGTCTTTTGATTTAGCAGACTGGCATACTAAATGACAAGGCAACATCAGAACCACTTTGGAATCCTACGATCTAGCCCTCCTGGATTTAGAGAGGGATCTCTCTACATGTGTTTTCAAAGGATTTTTATTTAAGGCTTATGATAATGATATTAGGCTAGTTATCGAGCACAAATGGTTTGTTTGTTTGTTGGTTGGGATCATTAAATGAGAAGGTCATGTGAAGTGAAGAAAGAAATAAGTGGAAGGATGTTTCAGCATGGGAAGATAGGTCAAAAAGCAGTGCTAAACCATCGGGCTATGGAGTCATAAAAGGGTTTACTTGCATATTAAATTATTCAAGGGTTTTTCAAAGGGCAAGTCATCTATATCAGAATATATCTTAAGTTGAGTTGATGGTATGGAAACATTAATGGGTGAGGTGAAAGAAGCAACATGTAAGCAAACAAAGGGCATCCTAAGATTAGGTAAGGGCTTTGAACCTATCCTACTTTTGACACACTCTCAAGAATAAACATTTAAGATAAACATAATAAGTCACCTAAGATCAAGTAAGGACCTCTAACCAAACCTGCTTTTGGCACACTTTTAAGTGAAATCTTCAGAACATTTGTTTAAGACATAAACAAGGGACAGGGCTAACCATAAACTTCCTTGATTAAGACTCTACTTAGCCTGCAATGAAAATAGAATTCAAGAACAATAATTCAAGTTCTACTCAGCCAAACATGGGCTCACCAACATTTCTTGACTGGTTATACTCTATTGAAATCATTACCAAACACACATTTAGCAGAAAACATAAAGATAAAGATTTTCAGTGAGAGCTAGGGTACTTTGTAGTATATCCAACTCTATATTTGCTTTTCTTTATCAGAGAATTATGAACAGAGTGAAAACATAAAGAAAACAACCATTACAGTGAGAATAACATCACTAATGATTTATATTAGGATCCAATGAATCTTCTTGTCTATTGTTGTGCAAAACTAGTTACATACTTAGAGTCCAGTAGCTCTTTACAATCCAATGCTTTTCTTCCCAACCTACTATATTACAACTACTCAGAGTCTCTTAATCAATAATCAGTTCAGGAAATTAACAATTTCCCAATCACTACAATGAATTTTATTTGAATACTTATAGGTGAAAGAGGAAGAGTGCTGCTGAAATGGTAATAAATATGAATTAAGACAGAGTGGGAGAAGTGTTCGAATGCCCATTCTGCTCAATAAACATAACATTGACTGCTTGTACCATTTGATAGTTTTTTCTATTTTTATGCATATCTAGTAGGCAGGTATTTAACTCTGAAGTGTATACTTTGAAGCAAACCATGGCATGAAGTACTCTGTTTGACCTCTATGACAAGTAAATTGTCAGTTTTTGGGTTCTAAAGCCCCACGTCTGCTTAATAACTGTTCTAACAGTTTTTTAATGAAGTCTGTCAGAGGAATGGCTGTCAAAGTGTCTTTGTAAAGTAAAGCAGGCTGCAGGTGTCCTTTTTGTGGAGCAATAACGGCTGTAGATGTGGCTCTGACTTTCTTTCTGCTGACATGTCTTGTTTCCTTGGTGTATAAGTGGCTCGACTTCTTCTGCGCTGGAGGGTTTTATTTGTAATCAATGTCCATGGAACATTAATTAAACTCTGAAATTCAACCCTTCAGCCTCTTTGAACACTTATTATTTGGCTGTGGGAGACCTGTGGATAAATCCACCATTAAACCTGCACACGACAATAAACTGGTTAAGAAATCCTGCGTTTCATGGTTTAACTGCAATAAGGGTCTCGGGCGTGGGCGGAGGAGCAGGGCAGAGGAGCGGGATATGCAGACCAAGGAGGTTTTATGGATAAAAATTGTGAAAACAGGTTTAAATTTGAATTTGGAATGAAATTATGGAAAGTGGTTTTGCGAAAACCGTCAGCGGTTTTCGTGCGATGATTGAGTGGTAAATGGTTTTTCCCGGAGGGAATGCGACCCAATTAAAAGGAGACACGTGGCTTTTTCAAAACCAACGGTCTCACGCGATGTTTGGTTGTTACACCTCGGACGGAAAAGTTGTGCGAAATGTGATATCAACCGTTGGATGAGAAGGGTCAGATCCTACGGTGGGGAGAAGAGTGCGATAGGAAAGGTGCATGGGCGGGAGTTTTAATGGGAGCCAGGTGGCAGCCAAATATTGGTGGATGCTTTACGTAGTGGGTGGTAGGCCCCAGCAAGGTAAACTTTGGTTTTTAGTGTTAAAAAGTAAAAACCCAGTTATGGATCAATACAAAGGAAAAAACCTTTTTTACAAGGGGCACGGGGGAAAGGAACAATAGCTTAGGGAACAACAACGAGGGAACATCAGCTTAGGGAACAACACTTCTAAGGAACAACAACGCTAAGGAACAACACTGCTAAGGAACAACACCATTAAGGAACAACACTGCTAAGGAACAACACCATTAAGGAACAGCAGGCTAAGGAATAGCAGTAAGGAACAAAAACTCTAAGGAATAGCAGCGAAGATTGCTTTTTTAGAAAACACCATAAGGCTTCAAGAATGAGTAATTTTCTATGAAAATAATCTCTTGAAGGCTGAAGGCCTATTTTAGCCATCATTTTCTATGACAAAAATTTACTGATGGCTAACATGATGAATGAAACTCGATTCTTGCCATGATAGACAAGTCCATCGCTATTTTATGTTTTAACGAGCCTAACGACAGTGATAGCCTGATCCTTTTTCATATTTAGAGAGTTTGAAAAAGAAGATGAAAGAAAACTCCATAAGTACTTTTTCGTAAAGTTGTCGCTTAGATTCGAAAAAATGTAAAATAATATCTGAGAGAACCTCTTTAGTAATTTTTGACCAAGGTATTCCTTTTTCGTAAATAATCTATCTCAGTCCAGAAAAGGGTTAAACTTATACTGAGTAGCTATAAATTTATTTACTGCTATGAGCTCGAAAAGACAAGTGCTCGATAATCTTTTCACATTATTAGAATCTGAAAAGAGCTAAAAGAAGACTCCAGGGGTACCTTTTTCGCTGTTATCGAAGCTCGAAAAAGAGATAAAAGTGTGCTTCAAGTCCTTTTTCATTTTTAACAAAGCTCAAAAAACAAGGATGAAAAGTATTCTTTGTGGTCAAATCATTCTTGAAATAAATCTGCACGACTAATGTGTTCATCATTTGTAAAACCTGTTTAGAACAACATAAAACGGATTAAAAATACCTGTTGCATGATAAAAATATAATAAAACCATAGTCATCGCAATAAATATTCATTGCAAACAATTAAATGACTAAATAAAAAGAGTTTTACTATTCATTTTTACCATTCAATAGTTACTATTTGCATTTTTGAGCTCTGAACTTCAGTAGCTGATTATGACTGATTCTGTGGACGATTTTCATCTCTGTTTAATCAAGGCTAGTGCCATTAACCTTCTCTTTCTTTCAGTAATAATTTCATTTCCTTTCACTACAAATTTTTAGGGTTTTGATCCCCTTAGGGTAAATTTTTCTTCCAAAAATGGCAATGCACCCTTGAGCATCGAAAAGTGCATTGTGCAGTAGCTAAAATGAAGGCTAGTTACATATGCAACACACTATCCCTTGTTTAGGACTGCGTTGGGCACAATCTTCAATTTTGATTCTTGCACTATGCCCAAAATTTGTCTAATTTTTGCATTGAAGGGAGTCTAATGATTCTTAGGTTATGTTTCAGTATTTCATCAGATTATAATGACGATTACATGGAGATAAAGAGACCATGAAGAACATAATATGATTTCCCTAAATGATCCGGGTATAGTAAGAGCCTTAAGAGATTGCAGCTTGTTAAAGTACTTACTTTTGTCAGGGATGAGGCAAAAAATAGAACTCTTGGAGTTCCTAGTTCAAGCATGGGATCCAAATACCGAGGCATTTCACATTAAGAACCAAGTGGTTCCTATAACAATGGAGGATGTATACTTTCTCACAGGTTTGTTGAGGAGTGGCTTGCCTATTTCCCTCTCAGGGTCTGCTCTTAGAGGAGAGACTATGAGAGATTATGTTTTGCAGCATTGCTATCTAGGGGAAGAGCCAGGAAAATATGGGAAGATAAACATACGGGATGTTAGAGATTTGCCTTTGAGAATCATTCTTTTCATGATCGTAAAAATTGCTGGCACCGTTACACTACATGTAATGAATAGATCGTATATGCAGTATGCGCTAGAGTGCATGGAGCCAATAGTCTTCAACTGGTCTAAAGATGTACCTTCTCAAATAAAAGAAAAAATAAACAAGGCAAAGGGAGGAAGGAAGAAAAATTTCAGTTATGGTTCGATCCTCATTTAATTTTCCTTAGAGCGGATTCCACTGATGCAACCATAGCATGTGACACCGAGTATGTCTAATCCTAGAGATCCGAGGATGTAGAGATGGGTAGAACTAATAGGTAGGCATGAAGGACAATCGACCATTGTGTTCTTGACTACGTTCCTCACCTAGTTTAGGATAAAAATTGTTGCCATCGATGAGTATACATACGTAGGTGTTGATTTCCAAGGAGATCCAGATTTAGCTTTACCAGAAGGCGCTCAGTGGGGTGCCATAGGTAAGATTTTTTTGACCATGTTTTTGATTTTTATAAGGTTTATAAAATGTTTTTGTATTTTTGATGTTTTTCCAAGACTAAACTAAATGTTTGATGTAATGCAGATGTTGGTCGAGTTCAACTGGTGGAGGAACTAGAGCATGTAGCAGATGAGCCAGCAGAGGGGGCTGTCAGGAGAGAAGTCCTTCAGGATCTAGACATGGCTGAGACTTTGTCTGAGCTTTAGCAGCACATAGAGGGGTTGAATTTTAGGATTTCGGATTATCAGATTGAAGAGTTACCCATGCGATTGCAGCGTCACACTATAGGTGTTCCTAACTGCTGGATGTTCTTACTGCGTAGGATAGCTAGATCTAAAGCATGTTACCATGAACACCACTAGTTTGCTTTTGATATGTTGCATACATTTTGAGGTCATATGACCAATGTGCCTTGGGCACAAATTTTTGTAAAAACCTATAACTATATATCTATTTGATTTCAGTGTTTTCCTATGTTTATTGTGTAATCCTATTCAATTATGTGAATGTTTTCTTTACATGTGTTGCAAATGTCTGTCTAAAACTTAATTAGCCAAAGAATCAGTCCATGTGTTCAAATTTCTAGAAATGTGTTGATATTGAATAAAATCAAAGTGTCTTTCCAAAAGTTTAACTCTTAGGAACAAATGATGAAGTGTTGGATTTCTAATAGTATAAACATTAGTAATACCACAAGTTGTGAGTCTAACCTTATGATAATGTGGTTAATACAAAATGGAATGGCATCAGAGAGAAGTTAGATCAATGTGCTATACTTAGCGATATTGTTTGTCGATATACCGATACAAATCCCTTGAAAACTCACTAACTCGCTATTTGGAGCGAAAATGGCCCACACTGTAGAGGATAGATTCTGCATACTGTGACTAGCACCACCAGCATATCCAACAAAAGGTTCCAAAGATTCATACATCTATGATGAAATGTAAAGTGGATTACTAATGTCAAGAAAACTATAAAAAACAAACTAAGGCAGTGAATGAAAATCAACAGCATGTATATACAATATAATACAAAAAATCACTACGCTAATGATTAAGCATAGTAACATTTCAGATACAACCCATTTCTGGGCTGCGCCAACGAAATTCCATTGTAATCTACCAACTCATAGGCACCCTTAGCAAGAACTCTTTTGAAAATATAGGGGCCATGCCATAATGGCTCAAATTTCCCTGTACCTATTACATCATCTTCTTGATCATAAAGAAGGACCAAGTCACCCTCAGAGAAAATGCGAGGCTGGACATTTTTGTCGTATTGCACCTTTATACGTCTCTTATGCGCTTTGTTGACCAATTGGGCTTCATGACGTGTTTCATCAAGATGGATGAGGTTAAAAGTATGCGCTTCTTCTTTTGAGGTGTCAGGTAACAAATCGATTGCAAGTTTTAACGATGGTATTTCACATTGGATTGGAAAGATAGCTTCCAGACCATACACCAATTGAAAGGCAGTAAATCCAGTTATGTTTCTCACCGAGGTTTGGTACGCCCACAAGGCCGAGTACAGGATCAAATTCCAGTTTCTTTTACGAACTCCTATCATTTGTTGAAGCATACGTTTAAGAATTTTGTTGATAGCCTCAACTTGTCCATTTGATTGTGGATAATAAGGAGTAGAATTATCATGTGACAATCCTAAATTGGCAGTAAATTCAACCATCATGTGGTTGCGAAAATGCTTCCCATGATCTGTAACTATAGCCTATGGGACCCCAAACCGTGCAATAACATGATTAAAGAAAAACAATGCAGCTATCTGTCCTGTGTTGTTGAATGTAGGCATCGCTTTGGCTCATTTGGTAAAATAGTCTACTGCGACAATAATATAACCATGCCCCCAAACGAACGAGGGTTACAGGTCATGAAGTCAATACCCAATTTTGAAAATGGTCCCATAGAGACAACATGATGCATTTGTGCTGGCAGTTTGCAGATTTTACGATAAAAAATCTGGCACGCATGACAACTTCTGACCACGAGAATGCAGTCGCGAAATATGGTAGGCGAAAAGTAACCAGCGTGGAGTATCTTCTGCGCGACAATGTATCTAGATAAATATTCACCACAAGCCTCAACATGACAACCATTTAAAACCTTTTCGACCTCCTCATGAGTGAGGCACCTTCTTAAAATAGTATCGACACCACGATGATAAAGTGTATCGCCGACAATCAAATAATCTTTGGCTTGGTATCGAATACGTCGTTGTTTAGAGAGAGAGGTATCAGGCCGAAAAGTTTGAGTTTGGAGATAAATGATGAAGTCTCCATACCAAGAATCAGATGATCCGATCAGAAATAGAGACTCGTCAGGAATTTATGGTTCCGATGTTGTCATATTCCTACCTAGCCTAAGCTAAGAGGAATATTTATTTTTGTTTTACTTTTTTTTGCATGAATAAATGAATAAAGGAGGACATGTAAAACTTCTGAAAAGACTGAATAAATCAATGCCCATGAGAACAAAGATAAATCAAGGCCATGTAAATAAATCACTTGCAGGTGTGAAAGGGGTTTGGGCTGTATGGCTGGGTCAACCTTGACCAAATCTACAACGTTGTCTAGATTCAATGTATCTCATGAAGGGAGAGCGCAGTTCTAGAAGGAGGCCCCTCATGTGAAAAGAGCTAACTCATCAAGGTGGTTTTGGGTTTGCAAAGGATTTCATCTTATAAAAGGAAGGGGAAGGAAACAAGAGAAGGTTGTTGATTGATTATCTTTCTGAGTATCTTTTCTGTTTAGACAAATACTATTCTCCGCTGTTTAGTAGAGAATTGTGTTGCTTAGCACTTGGAGTTCCTATGCAGGGATTTCACCTCTTCCCTTGAGGATTCTTGGAGGAGTATTTGCTGATTTTATCCACTATCAAGCTTTGGGCCAAGTTATACTTCCAATTGCAGCACAGATCTAGCGAGGGTTTTCTTGCTTTTGTAAGCTGCAACAAGTGGGATTTTAGATCTACATAGATTTAGCTTGTATTGGAGCCTCTTCTCATGGAGTGTGTCTTTTAACCTCCTGGAAGAGTGCCTCTCCCGTTTGTGCTTTAGATCTGTATCTTGGTAGCTGGCCATCTATGTTATTCAAGCTACAACGCAGTTTTCATTGAGGAATTGCGTTATTTTCATTAGAGGATCTGCAGGGTGTTTTGTCCCATTTTTGATGAGAGATCTCTAGTGCTGGGCTTTGCCTTTCACTTTGGTGATCCATGGATTAGCTTGCTGATCCATGTTCTGTTTAGATCTGATCTATTGTAATTTAAAGTCATATTTAGAAATTTCTACAACATTTTACAGATCTGCAACTTAAAACTCAGATCTACTCTTGTTTATGCATGATTTGGTCAAAACCCCAAGGGGATCTTGTAAATAAGACTATCTAATTTCCAGATATGAAATGGATATGATGTTTTGTCCACAGATCTATCCTAGATCTGAGTTGTAATATTCAGCTACTACAGCTCCTTAAAATAATGCTTTTGAGCCATTTCTCAGTTTACACATGTGTTCCAGGCTTCTTTTCTAGAGATTTATTGCTCTCGTGTCTCTTGTATTCTACTGTATATTGAAAGAGCTTCATTGTAATTATGATTTGATGCTGTATACTTATAAGTTAATTATATTTGATGGAATTTTGCTCATACTATCCAAGACTTCATTATTTCTGAAGCATTTTGTTGTGCATAGCTGCAACCCCTCTTGTAGGGTGTTTTTCAGCTAGACTAGGTGGTGGGAGATCTGTTTACCACACCTAGTTTGATTTGTTTTTGCTCCCATTTTGGATCTAGAATCCAGATCTATTGATATAAGGGATCTAAGGTCTGTAAACTCATTTTTGTACATCAATCTCCCAGGAGTGTGTTATTTCAGCAGGCTTGCTGTGCTATTCCAGATTTGGAATATTACAGTGGTATCAGAGCTCCTTTCTTGGCACAACCTGTGCTTTCCTTGGAGCATCACAACCATGTTGCATTCAGAATAATATGAACCTCTTACTGAGAGGGAGAAGAGGTATCAAAACAAAATTCACAAGAAGTATGATTATACTACTGATGATCAAGATAAGGGTAAAGCCCCTGAGACTGCAAGTGACAAAGAAGGAGAACAGTTTGCAAGAACCCTTTTGGTGGCCATGCAAGATCTTTCCAAAGAGATCAAAGAGATGAGGATGGAAAGAATGAGGGAATATCTTGGGAGATTTAATCCGGGGGAAAGCTTTGACATGTCTCATCACTGGACTGGTCAACCAGTGAACCTGCCACAAGTCCCACAAGCTTCACAACGCTCCACTATGCATACCTTCTTGGCTGTGGAGAATGAAGGACCACAAGAGCAAGCTTCCATTGAATATTACTTTGTGGAGTGTGATTCTCAGAGTCAGAGATTCAAGGACCACTTGATTTTCCAAGATTTTTGTCACCTCAAGGACAGAAGAAGACCAAGGCAGTAGTATAGATATGGTGGGTTCTTTCATAATCAGGATAGACACCACTCTATGGGCAGATTATTTTTGCCCAAATTTGATGGATCATCCTCTAGTTCTACCAAGGCATGGGTAGAAAAGCTGGATATTTACTTTCAGCTGAACAAAGTCCTTGAGATTGAAGCCATCAAGATTGCAACACTGCATTTTGAAGGTGAAGCACACAATTGGTGGTTCCATGGGTTGTCTACATTGGGACATATAAACGTGACTACCTATTCTGAGTTTACTAGAAGACTGGTGGAGAGGTTTGACAGGAAGGATCCTGAAGCACCATTCATAAGCCTTGCAAAGCTGAAGCAATCAGGGGATGCAGAGACTTATATCTCTGAGTTTCTGAGATTATCAGTCATGGTCCCTGATCTATCTGTAGCAAGGAGGGTCTACATGTTCATCGATGGCCTGGAGGAACATTTGCATGGGTTGGTTAAATCTACCAAGCCCGTCACTTTGCATGATGCCATTGAGAGGGCTAGAGACCTCCAAGATGCCTTGCCAAAAGCAAAGGAAAATTTTCAGAGCAAGGCCCCTCACTTTTCTAAGGGGAAGGAAGGAAAAGCTGCTCCTCCCAAGGATAGATCTTTGAAGAAACCTCTTGATATTGAACTCAGGAAAGAGTTGAGGAAGAAGAGATTGTGTTTCACCTACCAAGAGTTATAGGCACTGGGACATAGATGTGCTGCGGGGAAATCACACTACATAGAAGTCTTCTCAGATTTTGAGGAGGAATATGGAGATGATGAACCTAGGAGGGGTCAAAATGTTGATAATGATGAGGAAGATCAAACACCATACGGAGATGGGAAGGGAGCCTTTGCTCCAATAAGTGGGACTCTTGCATATTTTAGAGGAGTGCCTAAATACTTGACCCTAAGAGTACAAGGTTCAGTCATGAATCAGAGAGTATCTGTCCTGATTGACAGTGGGGCAACCCACAACTTTATTGATGCTCATCTTGTGCAAAGGAAAGCAATCCCCACTGACACTTTTGAGGGATTTTCTGTTTTGGTCCCAGGAGATAGGACCATGCAATGCATGCAATATGTTCCCTCACTCTCTGTCACTATGGTATCCTACACTCTGGTGGATCACTTATTTTTAGTTGACATACCAGACACCAACATCATTTTGGGTGTACAATGGTTGATTACCTTGGGGAAGGTTACCACTGATTGGAAAGCTTTGTAGATGGAGTTGGTGGACTTGAAGAGTGGGAAACCACAAATGATTCAAGGCATGCACACTTATCCTTCACCTAGTACTTCCACACAAACAACAGAGATGGATTTGTGCAGTGGAAGTAGGGATCTCACAGTCCCTTCTCTCATGTTCATGAGAATGCTGCAAGGGAAATTCTTATCTAGTGGCAAGCCACCTAGAATTCCATCAGATTTAGATTTGGTGGGGAAGGCCTCACAAAGTGCTACTCCAAATCTAGATCCAGGAAGGATTGGAGCAATGAGAGACCAAGTTACAATGTTGGAGGGCTTGGGACAGGTCAAGTGTGAAGGGAATCTTCTTCCTACATCACTATCTCCCTCTCTCTTTTCTGAATCTGTGTTGTGGGAGAAGAAGAATGGGAGGATCAACCTTCCAACAAACAAATTTTGCATGAGAAATGTCAAAAGGGAGATCAACAACATGACAAGCACTTCCATGGATGTATCAGCAGCGCTGTCATTGTTGAGCAGTGTGGACCTGTATTGGAAATCTCAATTACTTGTAGAGTATTCCAAAGATCTCCACACAGGTATGATATTAGATGGCACGCAGCAAGAAGAGGGCTACTTAGTCCAAGGGGGAGTCATCTATTATCATGGTAAGGTCTTCTTGGCTAGAGCTTCCAAGCTCAAGCAGAAGATCATACAAGGAGCACATGAAGAATTCTTCCTCAGCCATATGCATTCAATGAAGATCTATACCCTGATCATGAGGAGCTTTGATTGGGAAGGCATGAGAGAGGAATCACATCATCAATTTCAAGATTGCATTAGCTATGGAGGATTGGGGTAGCCAATGGAATATTTGCAAGAGTCATCTCAGCCAACTCTTCCTTTACTTGAGAGGAGGGAAATGCTCATGCAAAACTCCATGTGTATGAAGAACTATGATGGTAAAGGATCTGATCATGCCAAAAAAGTTGTATTTTCTGATTTATTACATTCCTTTGCCATTTTTTTTCAGGATATGACTCCTAAAGGGAGTGAGAGATCATGTGGATCTCATGGTTTTTGGTGGGCCAATAGAGATGTTGAACCTGGCCACTCCCTTATTGTGCAAAGGGAGATTCCTTCTCATGATGGGTGATTTCCAAAGGCACCAAACTTACCTATCATATTCAACCATGTTAAGGTGACTCATGCAGAAATTGTGTGGTGGGAATGCCACTTAACACACCTTGATCTCATGCAGGTAGGTGATGCACCGCACTGGCATCACATGTGGGATTTTGACCCACCTCCCCAAGTTCAGATTTCAGTTTTCATATATGTAGTCTTGCTTCCATACTTGGATGATATAGTTGTATTGTTTATGGGATTGTATGGACAAAAGATGGGCATCTTGTATGTACCACATGGTTTTGAACTTCTACCTGTACCTCATGATACATGTTTTAGATGGAGCATTGCTCCAACCATGTTTATTTCTGTTGAGTTTTTCACTCCTGGTGGGATGGACTATGCACATATTATGTTGACCTTGGAGGAACAATTCATGATGTATTGGCTTGATGAGCACTTGGCTTATGATGAGGACTTGATCCTTGATGATGCCATCAATGGAGGAGGAGAAGTACTACAACTCTTACCCTATCAGTTGCTTGAGGACAAGCAACATTTTGGAGGGGAGGGCTATAATATTCCTACTTAGCCTAAGCAAAGAGGAATATTAATTTTTGTTTTACTTTCTGTTGCATGAATAAATGAATAAAGGAGGACATATAAAACTCCTGAAAAGACTGAATAAATCAATGCCCATGTGAACAAAGATAAATCAGGGCCATGTAAATAAATCACTTGTAGGTGTGAAAGGGGTTTGGGCTGTAAGACTGGGTCAACCTTGACCAAATCTACAATGCTGTCTAGATTTAATGTATCTCATGAAGGGACACCGCAGTTCTAGAAGGAGGCCCCTCATGTGAAAAAAGCTAACTCATCAAGGTGGTTTGGGGTTTGCAAAGGCTTTCATCTTATAAAAGGAAGGGGAAGGCATCAAGAGAAGGTTTTTGATTGATTATATTTCTGAGTATCTTGTCTGTTTAGATAAATACTATTCTCTGTTGTTTAGTAGAGAATTGTGCTGCTTAGCACTTGGAGTTCCTATGTAGGGATTTCACCTATTCCCTTGAGGATTCTTGGAGGAGTATTTGCTGATTTGATCCAATATGAGGCTTTGGGCAAGGCTCTACTTCCAATTGCAGTGCAGATCCAGTGAGGGTTTTCTTGCTTTTGTAAGCTGCAACAAGTGGGATTTTAGATCTGCAGAGATCTAGCTTGTATTGGAGCCTCTTCTCATAGAGTGTGTATTTTAACCTCCTGGAAGAGTGCCTCTCATGTTTGTGCTTCAGATCTATATCTTGGTAGCTGTCCATCTATTTTATTCAAGCTACAACAAATTTTTCATTGAGGAACTATGTTATTTTCATTAGAGGATCTGTAGGGTGTTTTGATCCCATTTTTTATGAGAGATCTCCGGTGCTGGGCTTTGTCTTTCACTTTGGTGATCCATGGATTAGATTGCTGATCCATGTTCTATTTATATCTGATATATTGTAATGTAAATTCATATTCAAAAATTTCGGCAGCATTTTATAGATTTGCAACTTAAAACTTATATCTACTCTTGTTTATGCATGATTTGGTCAAAACCCCAAGGGGATCTTGTAAATAAGACTATATAGTTTCCAGATCTGAAATGGATATGATGTTTTGTCCAAAAATCTATCCTAGATCTGAGTTGTAATATTCAGCTGCTGCAGCTCTTTAAAATAATGTTGTTGAGCCATTTCTCAGTTTACACATGTGTTGCAACCTTCTTTTCTGAATATTTATTGCTCTCTTGTCTCTTGTATTCTACTGTATATTGAAAGAGCTTCATTGTAATTCTGATTTTCTGCGGTATAATTATAAGTTAATTATATTTGATGGCCTGCTTCTCATATTGTCCAAGACTGCGTTATTTTTGAAGCAATTTTTTGTGCATAGCTGCAACCCCTCTTGTAGGGTGTTTTTCAGCTAGACTAGGTGGTGGGAGATCTATTTACCACACCTAGTTTGATTTGTTTTTGCTCCCCTTTTGGATCTAGACTCAAAATCTGCTGATCTAAGGGATCCTGGGGTTGTAAACTCATTTCTATACATCAATCTCCCAGGAGTGCGTTATTTCAGCAGGCTTGCTATGCTATTCCAGATTTGGAATATTATAGACGTAGTAGCAGTACTATCAGAGGGACGGTCACAGAGAAGCTCAGCCAAAATAAAGACTTCTTTGACTTGGATTGATCAATTCCAAATGAAATTCCTACAAAATGACGATCCATTTTGAATATTTTTCCCCCAAAAATTGACGTGATAAGATATAAGTCACAGGGTTGCAATCTGAAATGACAATGGTCTTTCGAAACATGATATAGTGGTGAAATCTTTGGACAACTTGAACAGCTGCCAGGGTAAGATTTTCTACATATGAATACCTAACTTCTGTATCATTGAGATTGTGACTCAAATAATAGATTGGATGTTCTATCCCATTTTATACTTGGACCAATACGATAGCAATGGTCGTATCAGCCGTGGCGATATATAGAAAATAATCGTTCTGATAATTATGGGGATACATTAATGACACCCGGACAAAAGTATCCTTGACATCATCAAAATAAGCTTGTGCAACTTGGTGCCAATGGAAGGGAATCCCCTTTTTCAAGAGTCGAGTTAATCCTTTAGCCATTTCGGCATAGTTGAGTATGAACCTCCTTAGGAAGTTAGCCTTTCCTTGAATTTTCTGTATCTGAAGTAAATTTGATGGCGCAAGCAAATCAATAATGGCCTGGACCTTCAATGGGTCTATTCAAATTCCTTATTTTGAGTCGACGAATCCAAGAAAACGAACAGAACCAACACAAAACACACATTTATGTGGATTGAGGCGTATTTTTTAGTGTTAGCAATGTAAGAAAATCGCTCTCAAATTCATCGAGTGATCAGTACGATTTCGTGACTGCATGGGTAAATCATCTAGATAAGGTTGAAAAATGTGCTTGATGTCAAAGCATAATCCATTGCTCTCTGAAAAGTTTCCCTAGCATTCTTTAAACCAAACGGTAGTTTCCTATAAGCAAATGTGCCCTAGGGACAGATGAATGTTGTCTTATGTTGATCCTCTGGGCAGATATTGATTTTATTGTAGCCAGAAAATCCATCCATGAACGAAAATATTTCACATCCATCACAATAGTCAATAATCTGGTCGATAAAGGGAGTAGGATAGTTATCTTTTGGACAAGCAATGTTAATGTCTCGATAATCGATGCACACTCTGATGGTTCCTTGTTTTTTCATGACAGGAACGATGTTGGAAACCTACTCAGTTAGTGGAACAGGGTAAATGAAACCAACACGCAAAAGTTTTTCAACTTCTTCTTTGATGGCAGTGACCTTCTTTGGATGAATAGGACAAAGGCGTTGATGCACCAGTTTGACATCATGATACATATTAATAGTGTGTTCAACGATACTAGTAACTATGCCTAGAATTTCCTCGTAAGACCAAGCAAATACATCATGGAATTCATGAAAAAGAGAGCGATATGTTTCGAGTTTTGATGGAGAACAAGATACACCGACATGAATATTTTCTACAATGCTAGGTTTGGTCGAAGTATCGATAGAAATGGTTTCTTAAATATTTGACAGATTTCGCTCGGAATCAATTTCATTAATAGGTAAATAATTCGAAAAGAAATTTTTGATTGATGGGTGATACAGTTCACTAAGATAATTTTCTTCATAACCAAGAATATGGGAATGATGATGATAATATTCCCATGGTTCTCCTTCTGACATCATTTCTTCCAAAATATTCTCATCTGTCAAGAAAGTTGAGGAAAAAGGATCAGATGGAGTACCAAAATCTAAGGAACGATCTACCAAAATAGCCTGTGACGCTTATTTCAGATTCGCCGCCCAAGCCAGACAGATTGATTTCTATGCCAACTCAATAGGGCTGGGCAATAGAAACTCATCCAACAGAATAATTTCAGAATCACCTGTACTCTCCCTTAAGCCAGATGAAGTGGAAGAGATCATGTAGCATGTATCTATACTTGAAATTTCTACCAACGTCGCAGGCGGTGGTAATGCAAAGGTTCCCATGGGAGTGGAATCCTTTAAGAGTCCTACACAAATGTTCTGAAGTGCTAGTTAGGGTGCCTGAACAAATGAAACAATTCCAGTTACCTGCGAAGTGGAGGCAAAGAAGGATAGCTGATTGATGACTGTGATTGTACCTTTATATGGAAAGGTGATCATTATAAATTATGTAGAAACAATTGCAGTCATAGCATATACCCATGGACTTCCAAGTATAATATTATAGTCAAGGGGTCCATCAACAACATTGAAATCAACATTCATTGTTTTCCCCCCTAATTCAATATGCAGGTTATTGATAATACCACAAGACTTATATGTACGTCCATCGAAAGCCTTCAACGTCGTTGATGATTGAGATAAGCGCGGCAAGCCAAGTGACTTCCAAAAGTTTAGAGACATAATACAGGTAGATTCTCCCTCATCAATAATAGTACGATGAGCAAGGTGATTGAGAACATTTACTTGTATGGATAATGCCAATTCTGCTGGTAGTTATCGCACATAGCCCGTATGATTAAAGATGACAAGATAAGAATCAGTCGGATCAATTTCACTAATAGCCGACAATAAAGACTGTTTCTAGGAGGGAAAATTTTGTAATACCTCAAGAGAAGACATAGCTGAAGGGGATTGAGCCAAATCCTAAACTATATTATAATTTTGAGTAGCTCTTGCTCGAGGATTATATGTCGATTTATAAACGACTCCCTTTGGTGGCTTAATTGTCAATTTCGGAATAGAAGTAGGTGGTACTAATTCTGTAGACGGATTCGTAGCCGAGGTAGTAGGTTTATCAGTGGCCTGACTACCATAATATTTATTACGTGTTGACACCAAAATATCTGTTGAAGGTTTTGTGACAGATAACATAAGTACTCGAGAACTGGAAGCTGGATCCGTAGCAACCAAATTTATGTCCGGATTCAGAAACAAATATTTCAACACAGCTGACGCATGGGAAGTCTTAATGATTTTTGAGACTTCAGCATGGTGAGGACAATCCCAAACAAAATTTTCCTCATTACAGATAATGCATGGATAACGAGATTTCCTAGGTCCATATGATTGATCAGATGATCTTTCCTGTGGGTTAGAAGTTTGCTTTTTCTTAGATTTCCCCTTTTTCTTACTTTCGGGTTGCTTGTCACTTTTTCCCTTGTCAAATGACATGACATTAATTTTGAAAGAAGGTGCAGGATCAGATGCAATAGTATGATGTGTGCTTGCAGTACCAATCAAGCCGTCTCTAGCATGAGAGTCCTTTAATTAAGGAGGAACAGTAAAATTAGATCGTGACACATTAGGAATTTCTTCATAGACCGTGCCAGACTGAGTATAAATCAAGTCTAAATATTGGGCACGAGCAATAACCTACTCTTAAGTGATGACGACACCCTTATCCACATCCTCAGTTATAGATGGTAACAGGGACTTAATGAACCACTCAACAAGGAGATGACCAGGAACAAATGTATTAACCATTCTATGACGACGACACCACTCATGAATATGATCAGAAATGTGGGTAGCATTAGTGTGTTTGAAATTGGTCAAGAGTTCCATTCCAATTTCATATCTTATGGGTAACTGGAAGTGAGTCAAAAAGACAGTATCTAGGGCAGCGAAATTATCAAAAGAAGCTCTAGGTAACTCAATATACCATTTTGTAGTCGGACCAGTGAGCGTACACTGGAAAATACATAGTCGAACAGAATCATCATTCAGGGAGTTTGATAAAAACCACAAATGATAAGTCATAACATGAGTCGACGGGTCTTCCCCATGGTTTCCATTTAAATTAGGAATATCCGAGGGTAATTTGTGAGGTATCACCGGCCACCAAGGAGCATAGTTATTTGGATCATTGGCTAGTCAATTTAAATCTGGGAACTCTAAAGTTGCAACAAAGGGAAACTGTCGATTAATTTTAGGTTGAGCATAGCCAGGGTATCATAGAATTGCTTGAGAAACAAGCCTTTGAGCACCAACATAAGGAATCTGCTGTTGGTAACCCAGATTAGAGTTGTTTTGATAAGAAAACGCTTGAGGATTCTGTTGACCAAAACCTAGAGATGATACTTGTTGAAATGAAGGTTGAGGCATTTGCGCCTGAGGCCGCTAAGGGGTTTTGTCCACCAATGTTATAACCCAAATTAGGATAACTTGGATTCAGTTGAGGGTAAGTATAACCTGGTTGTGGTTGTGACATCCCATAAAATGGTAAACCAGCTTGTGAATATATGATTCCAGGTACAGGTTGTTGTTGTAAATTAACTAGAGGATTTGGGGTTTGTGGGCCCAACGCTTGAGGGTATTGAGTTGAAGGATCCAACTGAAAAGGTTATTATACAACATTTTGATTCTGTAACAAAGGTAAAGATGTATTGACAAGCGGAAAAGATGTGGGTGTTGTTAGTGTCAGTCTAGTCATACTGTCATCAATGATCAAAGTTTCTCTTTGCATTTTCATATTAGGAGTCCCATACCATAAATTTTCACCATTCCATTAGGTCATGGATTCATTGATGGTAGTGGTCTTTCATCAGTTTTCCCTTATGCGAAACTTGCTGATTCTCCTCTCTATGGTCTTTAGTCATGAGTCATTTTCACTCTGTGAGTCATGTTAGTAGGTCATAGGATGGGTCTCATTAGGTTCTAGGGTCTCATCATGGTCAAATTAATGAGTCAAGTGTCAATAAATATCAACAAGGTCATGAGGAGTCAATAAACTCAAAGTCACAACATCTAGGAAGATCAAAGAAATATTTTATTCAGCTTGGTGTCATTTTCGCCTCAAAACCATGTTTTGAGGTGAAAACATGATACTGGTCTTTTATTATCATTTATTATGTAATTTTATATGTAATAAGTCACACTTCAGAGGCTGATATCTCCAAAAAGTCGCCACCCTGCCCTTCAGAGAAATTTTCCATAGCATTTTCAGTGTCAGATCATGTTCTAAGTATGTTAATCAGAAATATCCCAGAAAGAGCTTTCCGACGATATATTATACTCTCAAAACTGACTCCTGGATTGAAATTTATGCCCAAGTGAAAGAAAGTCCCCTATAACCTAACCTCTCCCCTTTCCCATTTCCCTCATACACTTTATTTCATAAAAAATTTAATGTTTTCATTTGTAAAACCCCTTTTGCCCCTACCCGATGGCTTAATCGCATTCATGAAGTTCTTTGACTTATATAAATCCCCAATGCGATTAAATAAAACCACTTAACCTCATACCCTTTAAACTTTATAATAAAGTTTTAAAATTTTATATTGTAATCCCCGCCAATCCAATCTCTTTCCATTTCTCAAAAATCACAATCGCAACATTCAGAAATGTGCATTCTGATTGGCCCTTGTAAAAAAATCCGATGTGATTGGACAATCCCCTTATCCGATTAAATAAATCCTTTTCCTCTCTTATCCTTATAAACTTTATGATAAAACTTTAAAGTTTTGTATTGTAAATCCATTCCTCCAATTCGCCCTTCTCGATTTCCATACCTCCGATTGAGCCTCGCCCGATGTCATCCTGACCGTTGATCTGATCAACGATCCGATGACCCGTATGAAATTGCTTCGTCGCAATCAGCTCTTTCAAATGATCCCCTCTGATTGACTCTGCTCGATTAATCCTCCACTGTCGATCTGCCCATCAGATCAGACGACCCATAACCCGTTGCTCCATCGCAATCGGCGATTTTTAATAATAATTGGCCTCCGCTCCCCTCTCGCTTCCGATTCCGATTGACTCATGGGTCTCGCCTTAAACCCCTCTGCCCATTCAAATAGAAAAGTCCTTTTCCTTTTGTAAAGCCCATTTCACTTATTATTCCATTTTATAAGGGCCTTTCCAATTGCATCGGAGTTTTTCATGCCTCGTTCTAATAATATCCACCCCTCTCCTGCTTCGATCCCCGATTGCAATTGCATCATCACATAGTATATTTCAATCACTCCATTTGTATCCTGTTCTTCCCCTTCGATTCTGATTGCGATTGCGATTTGAATCCCACCTCCTTTCCCTTCGCTCCTTTTACCCAAAGGGGGTCCTTTCTTCATTGAAGGCATAAAATTCAGTTTTGATGTTTTCAAATGGATTTCTTGGCATGTATGAGATTTTTAAGAAAAGCAACAGTCAAAGGGCTGAGAGCTAATTATGAAACATAGATTTCTACAGCAGCAGAAAAATAGGGATCTGCTCTTTAGATTGCCTATTTTTCATTCATCCAGCGTATCAGTGAATCTGCCCAAGTGGCCAAAACGTATTATTGTTCCTCCCTTTCAGGAGCAGATTGTTGGTTCTCTTTCCTATCTTCGGATTTCAGTTCTGAGTTGGTAAAACAACTCCCTTTTTTTGTGGATCTATTTCCCACATTTCTGGTCTATTTAATGTAATTATTTCAGTGATTTGTGATCAGTCTGTAAATCAATAAGTAGGGGAATAGTGTGGAAATCAAGGAGGACGCTTTGTGCTCCATTGTAACAGTTTGACAGGGAATTAATAAGATATGCAGCTCTGATTTGTGGGATCCATGTGGTATGAATTTTAGCATTTGTTCTCTCCTTTGTGTTCATATGTAAATTGTTATGTGTACCATTCATTCATAAACATCTCTGGTTGAATGCTTTCAAGATAGATAGGTATAATCCATTTTTAATGCTTTGCCTTGGGAAATCATTCAATATTCTGTGTTTTCTTCTGTTTGAAAAGGATCCATCTCCCATGCCCTTTTCAGCTCCTCACCAGTATTTTCATCCCATCATTATTTAAATTTAATTGCTGAAATTCCTGCCTATCTTTCCCCATGAAATAACCTGTATCCCTGATTTAATTCCCTGATTCAAACTGTCCCATTTGTTCCATACATCCCTGAAAAATTCATTCATTTAAACATTTTCAATTATTATACCTAGCCTAAAATCAGTTCATAATTGTACTTTGTTTGAATATCTTTTCACGGAGAGAGCTCTCTCCTGACCTTGTAGGGCTAGCTACAAGGCTGAGCATGGTTTAAAGGTTACCCTGATTTGTCTTTTTCAGCCTTGAGGTTCAAATCAGGTGATAACATTTCTAGCGACTCCACTGGGGAGCGATCTGACTGTCTTCGAGCTCATATTCTCGACACTCAAATTGAATGTGTTTATTCTGTTTTGAAGAAGGTCAAACAAAGGCTCTGTAGAGGAGAAAAATCATAGTCAGGCCCTGTGTGAATGAAGTTAAAACATGGTTATATACAACGCGACAAATCCTTAGAAATCTCTGTTGTTGAAATAAAAAGCTTTGTTCTGTTGCCGGCAGAGTAATATTAGTGGGACCCAGCCATTGAGTTAACACGAGGAGTTAAGTGCCAAACCCGAGTTAAGCACAGTTCATTTACCAGAAGTGGGTTTCAGAAAGCAATACCGCCTTTGTCGCGCCGCTTTTGGCTCGGAGCGAAACCACGCCAAAAAAATGCGATTCAGTAATATTTGGGCACGTCATATCCCAAATACCACCCATATCACGCAAATTTAATGTGTTAACCCTCGGCCTTTCAAAAAACGCGATATTGACGAGGATCGTTCGATCTAGAGAATGTTAGATCTGATGGAAATCGCGTAGTGAATTGCACGAGCGATAAATCGAGGTATGGTCCAGCAATTTTGCATTATTAAATGTTTATTTAATTCATAAAAGAGAATAATGGATGCGTGGGGCCCGTTGAATGAAATGTATGCCGCGTTGGTAGAATAAATGGGTTTATGATATAAGTTCGAAGTTGGTGATCTTTAAAAGAATCTGACCATTGCTAAATCATTTTGACCGGAGTGGTAAGGTCGCTTAAGTGTTTTTAATGTGTTCCCCTATATCACCTTAAACTTTAAAGATTTGTTTGAGAGCTTTGAATATTATTGCAAGGATAACATTGTTAAAGCGCTATGGAGGGGAATATAATTACAAGCACTTATTTCAAAGATCCACAGTCAAAATATATTTGTGGTATCAGAGCATGAAAGACTGATCACCCCAGTAGTATTTTCCTTGTAAATTTCCGGACTCTGGATGAAATGTTCAGAGTTTTCTAGGCTGAAATAAATATTGTACAGTAGAAATTTAACCACACTGGCTTCAAGAAGATACACAAGGGCCAATCCCGATCCAAATCCTCCCCCCGTGTTTGAAAATCCTAATCTTATTCCAAGAATAGTCAGAAGACAAGAAGGATCACTAAGTCCTAAACCTATTTTCAGATCCCATACCTGGCCCAGTGAGTGGTTGTTTGTAGAAGACCTGTCTTTTGATGAATGTTTTGAGCTTTCTTTATTTAGAAGTAAGTCTAAAACTGCACTTGATGACATAGTTTTAGATCCAGAATTCCTTGTAGATATTGAAGTTCAAAGGGAAAATACATCCATTGATGATTACATTCTGAACTCCCCTCAGTCATCTACTGTAACTAATATCCCTGAGCCTTCAAAGTCATCAGGAACAACATTTCCTCCCCCTAGTTCATCAACGTTCCCATCAGTCAATTCTCAGCTTTCATCTCCTCCATCAACACCTCCCTTAAATCCTAGTAGCACAAACACTGTTGTAAATCCACCTCAAGTAATGGCTGCCCGGTATGCACCCCTGGTTTTACCTCAGGTTCTGAATGATATGCCTGCTGATTACCAAAGTAAAATTCCTATCTTTGATGCCACTCAAAGCATCACAACCCATCAGCATGTTGATAATATGAATGAATTTTTTGATCTACATGAGGTAGAGGAAAAAAATGTAACCACAAGGTTGTTTGTCCAAAGTTTTGGAGGTGAAGTTAGAAATTGGTTTAGAGCTTTACCAGTAGGCTCTATCCGCACTTTGCAGGAATTACATACACAATTCTTAGACCGGTGGGAGCTAAAGAAAAACCCAGTCCAAATTTTGTCTGAATATGAAAATATTAAAAGGAATGTGGGTGAAACTATACAGGATTATTGTCTCATATTTAATGCTGTATATAATGCTATTCCGACTAACCTCAAACCTCCTGTGGGATTATCCTTGCTTAAGTTTCCAGATGGTTTCGATGCTGATATGGAATATCAGCTACGAGAAAGAGATCCCACTACACTTGAAGACATGCAGAAGAATGCTGTGAGTGTAGAAGCGAATTTGCTCACCAAAAGAGTGCGGACTAGAGCTGAAAAGAGAGTCACTGTGAAAGAAGAGGTGTCTCCTTTAGACACCAATATGGACACTTTGATCCGAATAGTCGAAAATATGGTTTATCAGCTAACCATTTTAGATAGGCCTGAAGCACAAATCAGGAATCCGAATTTCAGAGGACAGCAGCCGCAATTCAGAATTAAGCAGAGAGAACAGAGAGCACAGGACCAAGCAGTACCACAACAACAGATTAGAACTCCATTGCAACAAAATTATGTTCAAAGAACGAAGACGGATGATGATGATCCTCTGATAGAAGCCAATCATTTCTTCACTGCCGATGGTGTGCGAATATTTCTCACAAAAGATGAAGAATATACAGTGATTTCAGATATTCAAAAAGATGAAGATTTCATATTGGCTAATGATACAGTGTTAGAAGAAGAGTCCGACGATTACCAAAGAGGGTACATGAATGCTTTATCAGCCCAAAAGAAGTAGTACTATTTGAGGAACAAAGATGTTCCAATTAGTCCCATTCAGAAGAGAAAAGAACTCCAATCGAAAAACGATCCTTCAAATACTCAGAAGAAAGGGGAAGAGCCTGCCGATCCTTCCTCCAGCAAGACATCTTCAACGATTAACACTGCAAATGAAAAGAACCAGCAGAGCGCAACAAAGGAGAAAATAGAGAAGAAATATCCTCCAGTTAAAGAGGTAGAAAAAGTTCCTTCTTTTAATTTTGAAAATGAAATTTCTAAGTTGAAGGTGTCTATGCCCTTGACTGAGTTGGTGAAAAATAACACTTATAAAAATCAGGTGTCTAGAATTTTGCAAATAGACGCTGCTTTAGATATGGTAAATGTTGAAGATGATTACCCTAAACTCATATTTGGTCCAGCCACAGAAGATCAATTTGAAGAAAGTTAAGTCCCTCCCTTCTACCTGAGTCTTAGATTACATGAGTTCATCTTGCATAATGCTATGTTGGACTCCGAAGCCTCACATAATTTGATGCCCAAAGCCATCATGGAGAAGTTAGGACTTGATATTACTCACAAATACTATGATTTGTATTCCTTTGACTCAGGTAGGGTCCATTGTATTGGTCTTATCAAAGACTTGGTAGTATCTCTAGATCAAATCCCAACCAAGAATGTTTTGATGGATGTAGTTGTTGCCGATGTTCCACCACGATTTGGAATGCTTCTATCCAGGTCTTAGGGTGAAAAACTTAAAGGAACCATGTAGCTGAACTTCTCTTATGCCACCATTCCCGTGTTTGGTCAGTTGAGAAAACTATATAGGGAGAAGAAAATGAAATATATGATCACTAGCAAAGAGAAGCCAGTTAATCATCCCATTAATGCAGTCCACATAGATTTAGAATCATTTGTATTATATTCAGATGGTGGTTTGAATGATGTGAATGTTCAGTTGGTACAAGTAGATGACATGCCTGAAATTTCATAGAATTTTAGGGAAGTCCTCAAATAGGAAAAAGCATCAAGTACTTCTGAGCCTCCTGCCTACCAGCAGCAAGAAGACAGTGAACAACAGAAATATGTAGAAACCAGTCAAGATAAAGTAGAGAAAGAAGCAAAATTTCAGCATCTATAAGAAGAAGAAGAAGGTCTATGGAGCATGGACGTTGATGGAGCTGTTGGTAAGGATGGTGCTGGTATAGGAATATGGATTCAGAGCCCTGCTTTCTAGCCTGAAAAGATTCCTAGTAATGTTAGGGTATGTGCTTATAAGTTGGCTTTTGACTGCTCTAAAAATGAAGTGGAGTATGAAGCTTTGATTGCAGGTCTGAAGATTTTGAAGAAGCTGAATGCAAAGAGGATTTCTGTCTATGGAGACTCAGAGTTGATAATAAAGCAGGTGAAAGGAGAGTATTAAGCTAAGAATCTGCGATTGAGGGCATACAAATATGCAGTCCTGGACATCTTGAGGACATTTTTTGAGTACACTTTGACTGCAGTACCCAAAATGCAGAATATTATTGCTGATTCTCTTGCCACTACTGCAAGTAACTTGAAAATTCCAATGAATTCCAGCAACAAGTTTGAGATTTATGTCAAACATAGGCCTGCTGTTCCTGAAAATTTAACGTATTGGCAAGTGTTTTGGGATGAAAATGAGATCAATGATTTTTTGCAGAGTGAAGGAGAATTCAAGGATAATCCCATAGAAGGTGAGTATGATATTGATGATAAAGAAATCGAAGTAAATCAGATGGACATATTGCAGCTGAAAGACAATGTGATTCCTAGAGGTCTAATACCTTTAGAAGAGATTTTTGATCAGGATGATATTGCTAAGAAACCAAGCTTGGTGCCCACTGAGAAAGAAGTTGAAGATGTGAATCTCAGGACTACAGACAAACCCAATTTTGTGAAGTTGTCAAAGGCATTATCCCCTGAGGTAAAGGAAAATTATGTTAAATTACTTTCTGAATTTTCTGATGTGTTTGCATGCGATTATTTAGATTTGAAGGTGTATGACAAGAACATAATTCAACATAATATTCCCATCAAGCCGGATCATAAACCATTTAGACAGAAGCTAAGAAGAATTAATCCGAAGCTACTGCCATCCATTGAAAAAGAGGTAAACAGATTTTACAAAGCTGGTATCATAGTCCCAATTAGATTTTCTGACTGGATTTCAAATTTGGTCCTAGTATGTAAGAAGACAGGAGAGATAAGGTTGTGCATAGATTTTCAGAATCTGAATAAAGCATCGTTAAAGGATAATTATCCACATCCAAAGATGGACCATATTCTGCAAAGATTAGTTGGAGCATCTAGGATGTCACTACTTGATGGCTACTCAGGCTACAATCAGATCTTGGTGCATGAGAAATACCAAGACAAAAATTCCTTCACAACACCCTGGGGAACCTTCCAGTATGCCAAAATTCCATTTGGACTGAAGAATACTGGAGCTACTTTTCAGCGAGCAATGGAAATTTCTTTTGCCAATGAAAAAGATGTTTTTCTTGTTGTTTATTTGGATGATCTAACAATATTTTCTGGTTCTGATGATGAGCATTTGCACCATTTGAGGGTTGTGTTTCAGCGATGTAGAAAGTTTGGGATTTATCTCAATCCAAATAAGAGTCTCTTTGCTATGGATGAAGGTAATCTGTTGGGGCATATCATCTCTAAAGATGTTATCCACATTTATCCATCTAGAGTGGAGGCAATTCAACACATAGACCTTCCACGGAACAAAAATGAGATTCAAAAATTCAATGGTAAGATGAATTTCTTGTGCAGATTTATACCCAATTTGGCTGAACATTTAAGAGAAATGACTAACATGTTGAAGAAGGATAGCACTGTCAAATGAAGTGAGGAGGCTATCAAGTCATTTAATCTGGTAAAGTTTGCTCTGTCCAATGCCCCAGTTTCGATTAGTCCGGACTATACTCAAGACTTCATCATATTTTCATTTGCATTAGAGCATACTATGGCTACGGTTTTGATGCAAAAGAGAGATCAGATTGAAAAGAAAATTCCCTTTTTCAGTAGGACTATTAGAGATGCTGCCTTGTGGTATAATATTATTGAAAAACAAGCATTGGATCTTATAAAGGAATTGAAGGATTTTAGGGTCTATATTCTGCATTCACATACTATAGCATATGTTTCTAATGCAGCAGTAAAGGATGTGTTGATGCAAACTGATCCAGAAGGTTGAAGAGGTAAGTGGATAGCAGCTATGTTGGAGTATGATTTGGAGATCAAGCCCACAAAGTTGATCAAGGGACAAGGCTTGGCAAAGTTGATGGACCAATCAAATCTGCGTGCCCTGGATATAAACCTCATAACAACAATGTTAGAAGATGAGGATGAAGGTTTGGTTGTTCCAATTTCAGACATTTTTCTACAATCCCCATGGTATTCAGATATTGTTTATGTTCTTTAGCATCTTTCACCTCCTCCAGGAATGTCTAAAAGTAAAGGTAGATCACTGAAACTTAACTCTACTAAATATTGTATTTTAAACAATGCTCTTTATTGGAAATATCCTAGAGGTATTCTGATCAATTGTTTGGTTGAAGAAGAGGCTTAGAAGGTAATGCATGACTTTCACAAAAGTGATTGTGGTGGTCATTTTTTTTGGAAAACTACAGCTAACAAAGTGTTGAGAGCAGGATATTATTGGCCCACTTTATTTTTAGATTTGTATAAAACAGTGATGATTTTTCATGAATGTCAAATTTTCCAAGGGAAGAAGAAATTGCTTCCTCTTCCTTTGAAACCAATTTCAGTAAATGCTCCCTTTCAGTAGTGGGGACTCGATTTCATAGGAGAAATACATCCTGCATCATCAGCGCAACATCAATGGATCTTGACAGGTACAAATTACTTTACTAAATGGATCGAGGCCGTTCCAGCAAGGCAAGCTACATATACGATAATTATTCAATTCCTAGAATCGAATATTTTATATCGTTTTGGCTGCCCTCACAAAATTATAACAGATAACGCAACAACGTTCAAGTCTAAGAAGATGGTGGATTTCTGCGACAAATAAAATATTGTCCTGGGCCATTCAACAACGTACTACCCACAAGGCAACGACCTAGCAGAATCATCGAATAAGTCTTTGATAAATATAATCAAGAAAATGCTGGAGGCAAACAAAAGAAACTGGCATCGAAAGCTCATCAACGCATTGTGGGCAGACAGAGTTAGCAGTAAGAAATCCATAGGTATTGTTTGGTCAATTTAGTGTGTCCTAAATTGCTAACATAAATTATCAACCAGAGATTCGTAAGCTGACGAAGTGTGGCGCACTATATGTGCAAGATAACCTATCTCTTACTTTTTGTTGTTTTTGGATTTTTATTGATCTTGGTTGGTTTCCTAATGTGAGATGGAAATTCTAAAAGACAAGTATGGTTATGAATATTCAAGGCAATGATGTCCTTTATAATGATTTACCAAACTTCAAACTTAAAAATGAATTTGAAACATACAATGACAAAACTTGAAAGGAAATGAAAATGTGCTGCTAGCCTAATAAATCAAACAGTGAACTATTGAGCATGAAAACCAAATTATCTTTGCTGCTGTCTAAACACAAAAGAAACTATGCTTAAAGAAATCCAAGAATTGCAACAAAGTAAATCTAAATCAAATTACATCAACTTATATTCTGATCCCTCACCATTAGTCTAGCTATGGCTTTCGGAGGTAACCATAAACAACTTGAGCAATCTGATATCTAATTTGCAGAAAAAAGAAACTAATATCAAACTACACACTCATACTTCAATCCCTCACCATCAGTCCAGCTGTGGCTTTCGGAGGTAACTGAAAATGACATGAGCAATTTAATATATCTAGCTTGCAGAAAGTAAACTAATATCAAACTACACACTCATACTTCAATCCCTCACCATCAGTCCAGCTGTGGCTTTCGGAGGTAACTGAAAATGACATGAGAAATTTAATATATCTAACTTGCAGAAAGTAAACTAATATCAAACTACACACTCATACTTCAATCCCTCACCATCAGTTCAGCTGTGGCTTTCGGAGGTAACTGAAAATGACATGAGCAATTTAATATATCTAAATCTAACTACTGAAGCAAATGTGCAAGACTGAAATAAACAAAGCAATACTGGAATTAAACAAAAACTAAGAAAAAATAAATTAACAGCAGAACAATATTGATTCCATGTCATTAGTCAAAAGATATGCAAATGCCCGGGTTGCCATGAAAAATTATGCTAAAAGCTATGATTTCAGAAAGCAATCTAAGTAAGGAAATATGACAAAACAGAATTGAAAGCAACTTATCTAGAAAACATGTAAAAGCCTCCTTGGATAGCAGGGACCCTCTGCTACCAATTTGGTGAAGTCCTTCAGCTCCTTAAAGTTGTAATCAAAACATCATCAAAGAACTAAATTTCTCTATTAAAAAGAACTCACAAATCTACATCCCATTCCATCTTGAACTTTGTTACAAAAGACTTCTCTACTACTTTTTCATAACTTCCTCATTACTTATGATAGGAGAAAGCTTCTCCTATTTATACAAAATATGAGGAGTCATCTCATTAATGGGAGTCCATGAATCTCTCCTTCCATCTCTAGAGTTACAATCAAAATAGGAAATTATAAGACACATGTCTTTCTAGAGTTTCAACACAACTTGAGGAATGAGACACATATCCTCTTAGAGTTTTAATACAACAAGGAAGTGAGACACATATCCTCTTGATCCCATAATCTTCTCCAACCAAATTCGAATTTGGCCTTAGAGTGCCACATAAGGGTCTTCTAGAAGTCTCCTTTTTGACCTACACATGTCACAAAACTCACAACACATATATAGATATATGAAACTATGTTAATTTTCTAGTTTCTAATCATAAATTCACTTAAAATACATAAAATAAATAACTTTGGAAAACAAGGATCCTAACCCATATATTTATGAAAATGGTTACTTGATGTAGGGTTTTAGGTCAAATGGCTATGAAATAAGAACTAAATGGTTATGACATAATGGAAATATGTATGAATATGGAGAACACTTTTGAGACTCAACATACCCCCCAACTGAAGTTGTTGCATGTCCTCATACAACTATTGCAATGATTCATTTGTCCATGAGCTGATCTTTTATGAGTTTTGACTCATATAGATTCATTCCAAACTTTGCTTCTTGATATTTTCCTTTTTGGCAAAGTATAATACATTTGATTGTAACATTTTTTTTTTCAATGGTTGGTTCTTGTGTGACAACCATTTTTTTTTTTTTTTGAAGCATTGGTTCTTGTGTAACAATGCTTTATTTTCTTTGTTGCATCAAAGTTCATGAAAACATTTAGAATCAATTTCTTCATCAATGAATTGATCATTTGCAAGGCATATAATCTTTTTGGATCATGTTGCAACAATAGTTGGTTGGGAAGTATATGTGGGTGGAAATGAAATGAAAATGTGTGATAGTGTATGACATGTGGATATGAAATGATGTCCCTTCCCCTCCAACTAAAGATATGACAATGTGAAAAAGGGAGTGAGGAATTTTTCCAAAGTTACAATTTTAGCATTCTAATGAATTACATGACTAAAAATTAGAAAACAACATACCTTCACTTACCTTAAATGTGGATGAGTTGTGCATGTGTGGTGGCTGCAAAATTCTGATCATATTATTCTTCAAGTGGCTGAACAAGAGGAGTCATGGATAAAGAGATAAGATGACTTTTTATTTCTTCTACTAAAACTTGCTGAATCTGCTCCAAAATGCTGAAAATAATAGTCTTCATGTTTTCAAAACTCATTGGCATAATTCCTACTATGTGAAAAGATGTTCTGATGTCGAACATAGTAGGAAATTGTTGACTTAGTGGCCATTAATGGATGCCACTAGTCAACACGAGAACTCTCACCATTGATGACAATGAGAGTCAAGATGCCCAAACACATCTTGCTAGGTACGAATAATTTTGCTGATGTCGAGTCACCTAGAAGATCTGACGAACAAGAGACATTAATGTATTCCCATTGTTTGTCAGCATGAGAACTTGCCATTAAGGCATGCAAGCCTCAAGGTGTTTTTACAAAGAACTTAGACTCAAAGGACTATAGACTCAATAATTTGCATTGAAGCAAGGCTTATTTGCGGAATGAAAATGACAAGAAATGAAAAATGAAAATGGAAGATGGCAATGGAGAGTAGAAATGGAAATGGGCAATAAGCATGTGAATGAGCCTCTTGCTTTTATTTGTGGGTTAAGAATGGAAAAAAAGAAATGGAAAGTGGATGTGAATATAAATGGAAAATATGAAGTGAAATGAGGTGAATGGTTTATTATGAGGTATGGATGTGATGGAGACAATAGTATCTGAAAGTTTTTCAAGTGTTTGGATTTGATTTTACATCAGCATATTTCCTCTTTGTTGCTGATCATCCTCTTATGAAACAAATTGGTCTCTTAGAGAGACACCATTCTCTTGTAGTCATTTGTCTTTCCTCCTGGAACCTGCAAAAAAACTAATACTTCTTCTGCAATGGAATGTAAGATTATCAAAGGGAGAGAGGTGATCAATCTCTCTAGTTATGATATTTACACACAAAACTAAGAATTTCTATTAATGAAACAAGTTCTCAAAGGAAAAATCAAAAGAATTTATACCTGTTTTGGAATTAGTGCCTCAAGTTGAATGTAGCTTCTTTTCAGCAATTTATTTCATTATTTACCATTTCAAACTCTAATGATGTATTTCTCATTGTGTAAATCTTGTTGAGACCTTTCCAACGATACTTAAATCATCAAAATCTGATTTTGTATGGGAAAGTTAGGCTGATTTGAACAATGAGGTTTTTCAGCTGTGGAATTGGAGAACAGCTGCGGAATTGGACTTCAGCTGCGGAATTGAAGAACAGCTGCGAAATTGGACTTCAGTTGCGGAATTGAAGAAAAGCTGCGGAATTGGACTTCAGCTGCAGAATGTCGACGGTTTCTGTAGCAAAAAATCTTGAATAAAAAGTTAGCCATTCATCTTTCATCATCAGTCCAAAATTAATCAATACCTTCAGAAAAAGTGAGCAAATAACTTATTCATTTCATTGATTCAAAATTATTGATTTTTTTTTATAAAAACAACAAAAGAGAAATGCAATTTTTTTTTTTAAAGTTTCAACAAAAGATGCTAAATAAAGCAAACTCAGATACATTGACCAATCGTGACCTTGCAATAACCATAGAATGGTAAGTGAAGATCACATAAGATGAAAAATAATATACTGGTAAGCATTGAAAAACATAAAAGGGCATGATCGCTATTTCAAAATAAAATCTTTCATCTCTTCAAAATTTATTTTTGCATCTGTTTGATCCCTGAGGACTATCACAATCAGTGACCGTTCAGGACCACCCCCCTCAGTTGGAATTCCAATTGCAGCAGTTGCCATTACAGACACGTTCAATCTCAATTGAGCTTACCTTTATGCTACTACGGTTCATTGTGTCATCTACACGACCATGTGCTCGATAATATCCTCCTGTAGTTCGCTCAATTCATCTCCATGCCCTCTTAATGTCTTTCCATAGTGATGTGGCATCCCTTTGAAATAAACATCATAATGGTTGGCGTTTAATAATGTTGTTGAAGCACCAAAAATTGCTGGGCAGATGATAAAGGAGATGTGAAATCCAACATTCAGAAAACGAAATTGAATTGAATTAAAAAATGAGTGGAATGTGGATTGAATGCCATGATAAGAGTTTGATTTTGATTAGAATTCTTCCTCTTGGATTTAGAAAACCGGATTATCAATGCAGAGTGCCGTTTTCAAATTCTTCACTCAGAAAAAATCGTTTTTCCTCACGCGGCAGGCAAAAATGGGCTTCAAAGAACCGAGAATTTCTCCCAGACCGCCACGAATTTCGTAAAACAATTTCTGGGTTATCTAATTGACCACGTTGGCGAAAAAACTCATGTCTCAGTTTTCAAAATTCGTCCTAAATTGTTCAGAAAATGCGTTTCAAAATTGGGTGTTTACGCTATTGCGGCACAATGGACACTATGGCTTTAGATGTTTCAATGTCTTCTCAACGCACTTCTTACAGAACACATGTGAACAGACGGTTATGATAGCCTCTGATGGTGGTGATAAATATACTGGACAATCAAAGTCATCTCCAGCTTGCAAAACTGAAAGCAAATTGGGATCGCCTGAATCATCTTCTAATTTAAAGACGACAACAATGACTCCACATTAGATGGGCACACCGATGCATCATCACAGACGTAGAATTATTTGAAGGATAGAAGAATAATTATTTAGCACGGTGCCTGAATTAATGAAGTTTTGAATTACTTTTCTGCCTTCTGTTTCCACGCTATTGTAGAGTTCACGCTCCTCGTGAGACAGTTCTACCGGATGGATCTGCACACATTTAGGTGGAAGTTCCACTAAGCACTGCCCATTGATTTTCATATCTTTGGTCCTTCTAAGAGCAACGGTCTCCAATAAAGCCTGTAAGCGTGAACAACCACTCTTGTTGCCTTGAGATAGCGGGCGTTAAACTAAGTTGTTCCAATAGGATTTGATTGAAAATGGTTCAAAATGCAGGGTTTGTTTTGCAGAATCAAAGCATCAACTATATTGTGCGTTCATCATTGGTGCCTATGTGTGAATCCCTTGGCTTACTGTGCTGCTATTACAATTTATTTTTTCTTTGGTTGCAAGTTTGTAGCCAGGCTTATGGCTCGGAGGTCTTGTTTATAGTTCAAAGTTTTTCAAAGGGCATGGACAGTGCGTTGATTTTTGTTTATTGATTTGTTTTTTTTTTTTCAATTTTTTTTTTAATTTGTTTTTGTTAATAAAACTATATGTTATATTTTTAAAAATTAAAAATACACATATATATTTTGCTAAGCAAAATGATATATATATATTTTTTCTTTTAATGATTTGTTATTAAAATTATATATATATTTTCAAAAATTTTAAAAATATACATATATATCCTAGTAACAAAACAATTTAATTTTTTTTATTTTATTTTTTATTTTCATTTTTTTTTTTTTTTAATTGATTTGTTTAATAAAATTATGTATGTTATATTTTCAAAAATTTAAAATACACATATATATTCATTAAACAAAACAATTTATTGAAATCAAAGCTTTTCAAGAAAACAATTTTTTTTTTTTTTTTTAAAATTGTTGAATCAATTGAAATGATGAAGTTTTATTTTGTCTCTTTTTTTTTTTTTTTTTTACATAACAATTCTTTTTCTGATCCTCCAGATCATACAAAATGCAGGAAAAGAGCATACTCAAGAATTATTAATTTTTTTTTACATAACAATCATTTTTGATCCTCCCGAGATCCACAAAGTGCGGGAGGCATACTCAAGAATTGTAAATTTTTTAGATGTAAGAAATAAAGGCTACCTAGTTTCCTAGTTACACTTCCCCGACAACAGCGCCAAAATGTTTGGTCAATTTAGTGTGTCCTAAATTGCTACATTAATTTTTCAATCTGGGATTCGTAAGTTGACGAAGTGTGGCGCACTATATGTGCAAGATAACCTATCTCTTACTTTTTGTCGTTTTTGGGTTTTTTTATTTATCTTGGTTGGTTTCCTAATGTGAGATGGAAATTCTAAAAGACAAGTATGGTTATGAATGTTCAAGGCAATGATGCCCTTTATAATGATTTACCAAACTTCAAACTTAAAAAGGAATTTGAAACATACAATGACAAAACTTGAAAGGAAATGAATATGTGCTGCTAGCCTAATAAATCAAACAGTGAACTATTGAGCATGAAAACCAAATTATCCTTCTTTGCTTGTCTAAACACAAAAGAAACTATGCTTAAAGAAATCCAAAATTGAAACAAAGTAAATCTAAATCAAATTACATCAACTTGTCTTCTGATCCCTCATCATTAGTCCAGCTATGATTTTCGGAAGTAACCATAAACAACTTGAGTAACTGATATCTAACTTGCAGAAAGTAAACTAATATCAAACCACACATTCATAATTCAATCCCTCACCATCAGTCCAGCTGTGGCTTTCGGAGGCAACTGAAGATGTTATGAACAATTTAATATATCTAAATTTGCAGAAAGTAAACTAATATCAAACTACACACTCATACTTCAATCCCTCACCATCAGTCCAGCTGTGGCTTTCGGAGGTAACTGAAAATGACATGAGCAATTTAATATATCTTGTTGGAAATATAATGCAGAGTGTTGTCCTTGATGGCAACCCACTAAATGAAGATGAAGACATGCGACTGTAGACATGTGTTTTCCTTGATGGCAATCCACCTGATGAAGTTATGCTTGACTTGATGGACTTGGTAAATGATGTAAATCTGATGTTTGTTGACAATATGAGGCTGAGTGTTGTCCTTGAAAGGAAACCCACTTGATGAAGATGATGACAATTTACTTGATGAAGTTGTGCTTGAGAGAATATGTTCCTGATGAAGAAAATATGATGTATCTACAGTGTGTACAGAAGGCAATGAAGAAAAGAATTCAGAATGTGCTCAAAGCATGATGAAAAGAGTATGTCTCTCTGTATACGCGGATATTCCTAAGGGAAGTCGCGTATGCACGCGGAAAAGAACGTGCCAAGTCGCGTATGGGCTAAAGTGCTCAAAAAGTGCAAAACCAAGGGTAGCCACCATGGTATTGACCCATTGTATTGGGTAATGATCCGCCTAATTGACCCCGTCCAGGTAGTTTTGGGCTTATGGTATTGTTTTGGTCCATGGTATTGAAAAAGGGGCTCATGGTATTGAAAAAGGGTAAACCTATATAAGGAGAAGAATTTCATTGTGCAAATTATGGGAGTGGGTGCAAGATGTCTGAGCTTGAATGAATACTTCTCACTGAAGTATATCTGAATGGAAAGGGTTACACTTGAATGATAAATCTGAATGTATGATGCACCAATGATGAAGAAGAGGATCTAGATCTGAATTGCTCTTGTATTTGCTAGATCTGATTATGGAAGGCTTAGATCTGTGATGAGGCGAGCATCTAGGCGAACATCTGTCTGAAGCAAAGGGTAGATCTGAACTGAATATCTGATCTGATGAAGTATGCTGCTCTGTAATGATTAAAGATCTATACGCTACTTCGCCGCGGAGGAAGCGCGTATATACGCGGCTTCAGCGAAGAGAAAGCGCGTATGCGCAATAAAATATACACTGAGGTATACGCTGGTTTGTGTGGATGGAAGCGCGTATATACGCGACATCAGTGAAGTGAAAGCGTGTATGCAAACTAGGGTTTGCTGAAACAAAGGGTATGAAATATCTGATCTGTTCTGCTATGTTTCTGCTATTTGATCTGTGTTGTTAAGTATCTGTTGGTGATGAATGTTTGTGCTTAAAAGTTTGGAAAGGGTCCAGTCTGGAAATATGATGAAATGTGGCCTGCAAGTGGTGTTCTATTGAAGTTGTTGGATCCAGTGTGAAAATTAATGAAACGTGGTCCAAGGTGGTGCTGAAGGTTGTAGCCTTCAGTCAGGGGGTTGTAGCTCCCTTCCAGGTGAGGCTGGTAAACGAGATCGGGGGTCGTAGCTCCCTTCCAGGAGAGGCTGGTAAACGAGTCAGGGGGTTGGAGCTCCCTTCCAGGAGAGGCTGGTAAATGAGCGCAGGTGGGTGCCTGCGTGCTGGTCAAGTCTGCGCCAGCACATATGTTGTAAGATGTTTTCTCTATAATAAAATATTGAAGGCTGAGCAACTGCAGCGGTGGTTTTCTCCCGACTTGGTTTTCCACCTAAAAATCCTGGTGTTCATGTGTGATGCTTTGTGTGATGGTTTATTCTGTTCTTACTGCACATGTTTACTGTTTATTGAACATCTGATGAATGAATGATGGATTAATAGAAGTGAAGATTTAATGACATATCTAGATCTCTGTGTATACGCTAGTTTAATAAAGGGGATCCGCGTATATACGCTAGTTTACAGAAGGAAAGTAGCGTATGGGTTTAAAGGAATGAAAAAGTAAAAAGATTTGATTATGCAGTAAATACTGATTCACCCCCCCTCTCAGTATTTTTCCCAACATATCTAACTTGCGGAAAGTAAACTAATATCAAACTACACACTCATACTTCAATCCCTCACCATCAGTCCAGCTGTGGCTTTCGGAGGTAACTGAAAATGACATGAGTAGCTTAATATCTAATCTAACTAGTAAAACAAATGTTCAAAACTGAAATGAATAAAACAGTGCTGGAATTGAAAACTAAGAAAAATAAATCAGCAGAAGGACAATATTGATTCCATGTCATTAGTCATTATAAAACTATGTGCAAATGCTCGGGCTGCCATGAAAAATTATGCTAAAAGCTATGATTTCAGAAAGCAATCTAAGTAAGGAAATATGACAAAACAGAATTGAAAGCAACTTATCTAGAAAACATGTAAAAGCCTCCTTGGATAGCAGGGGCCCTCTGCTACCAATTTGGTGTAATCCTTTAGCTCCTTAAAGTTGTAATCAAAACAGCATCAAAGAACTGAATTTCTCTATTAAAAAGAACTCACAAATATACATCCCATTCCATCTTGAACTTTGTTACAAAAGACTTCTCTACTACTTTTTCATTACTTCCTCATTACCTATGATAGGAGAAAGCTTCTCCTATTTATACAAAATATGAGGAGTCATCTCATTAATGGGAATCCATGAATCTCTCCCTCCATCTCTAGAGTTACAATCAAAATAGGAAATGATAAGACACTTGTCTTTCTAGAGTTTCAACACAACTAAGAGATGAGACACATATCCTCTTAGAGTTTCAATACAACAAGGAAGTGAGACACATATCCTCTTGATCCCATAATCTTCTCCAACCAAATTCGAATTTGGCCTTAGAGTGCCAGATAAGGGTCTTCTAGAAGTCTCCTTTTGACCTACACATGTCACAAAACTCATAACACATATATAGATATATGAAACTATGTTAATTTTCTAGTTTCTAATCATAAATTCACTTAAAATACATAAAATAAATAACTTTGAAAAACAAGGATCCTAACCCATATATTTATGAAAATGGTTACTTGATGTAGGGTTTTAGGTCAAATGGCTATGAAATAAGAACTAAATGGTTATGACATAATGGAAATATGTATGAATATGGAAAACACTTTTGAGATTCAACATACCCCCAACTGAAGTTGTTGCATGTCCTCATGCAACTATTGCAATGATTCATTTGTCCATGAGTTGATCTTTTATGAGTTTTGACTCATATAGATTCATTCCAAACTTTGCTTCTTGATTTTTTCTTTTTGGCAAAGTATAATACATTTGATTGCAACAATTTTTTTTTTTTTTTCAATGGTTGGTTCTTGTGTAACAACCATTTTTTTTTTGAAGCATTGGTTCTTGTGTAACAATGCTTTATTTTCTTTGTTGCATCAAAGTTCATGAAAACATTTAGAATCAATTTCTTCATCAATGAATTGATCATTTGCAAGGCATATAATCTTTTTGGATCATGTCGCAACAATAGTTGGTTGGGAAGTATATGTGGATGGAAATGAAATGAAAATGTGTGATAGTGTATGACATGTGGATATGAAATGATGTCCCTTCCCCACCCAACTAAAGATATGACAATGTGAAAAAGGGAGTGAGGAATTTTTCCAAAGTTACAATTTTAGCATTCTAATGAATTACATGACTAAAAATTAGAAAACAACATACCTTCACTTACCTTAAATGTGGATGAGTTGTGTATGTGTGGTGGCTGCAAAATTCTGATCATATTCTTCTTCAAGTGGTTGAACAAGAGGAGTCATGGATAAAGAGATGAGATGACTTTTTATTGCTTCTACTAAAACTTGCTGAATCTGCTCCAAAATGCTGAAAATAATAGTCTTCATGTCTTCAAAACTCATTGGCATAATTCCTACTATGTGAAAATATGTTCTGATGTCGAACATAGTAGGAAATTGTTGGCTTAGTGGCCATTAATGGATGCCACTAGTCAACACGAGAACTCTCACCATTGATGACAATGAGAGTCAAGATGCCCGAACACATATTTCTAGGTACGACTAATTTTGATGATGTCGAGTCACTTAGAAGATCTGACGAACAAGAGACATTAATGTATTCCCATTGTTTGTCAGCATGAGAACTTGCCATTAAGGCATGCAAGTTTCAAGGTGTTTTTACAAAGAACTTAGACTCAAAAGACTGTAGACTCAATAA